>JAPMOQ010029835.1:2662035-2737784 GCA_026543055.1 Argiope trifasciata
CGTTAAAAAATTTCCATAATTAAGTTTGTTAAATTTTTTAGTATCACGTGTTTCTAGCACTATATTACAACATCTATTCTTGAATAAGATGAATGTATTATATATATATTGATTCAAGAAAGTGAGTGATGTTTAAATTTTTTCGAATAATGTATTTGTGTTCTACAGATACGAAAAACATTTTGGACTAAATTTGTGGCCGCATCATGATTTAATAATAGTTAATATATTGCTGCATTAACTATTTTTATTTTCTCTCCGATTGTTCCATAATGTGACAGTATATATTGAGCATATATTAAAGACTATTTTGGTTGGAATATTATATAGAGTACTAACTTAGCTTGAAAATTTTTCACTTGCACGCTTTTTTTGTTGTTTAATCGAGTTTTTTCAGAGAAAGTATTTAGATACAAATCACATACTGATTACATATGAATATTTTTGAATTTTATCTACATATGAACTGGTCTTTTACTTAAAAGAAAAATCGTGTATGCACTTAGTTTAACATGCTATTCAAAACAATCTACTGTATTACAACCATTTAACAATTTATTTATCACTATGTATATTTTTGAACTTGCACTCATTTTTACATTGGTGAATCCATTTTACTGGTTGTCCGAGATGGCGCTATAATATTTATATGGCGGGCATGAGAGTAGTAGAAAATGCCTAATAGTTATAAAATTGTTTTAGAAAAAAACAGGAAACTTTCATAGAGTTAAAATCTCGTGTTGAAACTGGACCATGTTTTCTAAACAGAAAAGTAGACATTATCTTTACCAGTTTGCACATAGGTCACATTAGTTTCACCCATCGCCATCTACTCTTTGAAGAAGAGGCACCATTGTGCTCTCAGTGCAATTGAATCATGTCTATTTACCATATTCTCATTGAATTTCAAATTTTACCACTCAAAGTTTATATCATTTTAACGATTTCACATTTTCTCATTTGCTTGATAAAACATCACATGCAAATCTTTTTGCTTTTTTGAAATCAATAGTTTTTTTTATCCCCATATTTAAGAATTCTCCGTCTTTTTAAAATGAGTTTACATTACATTTTATAGCTGAAACAAGATATTTTACTCCTTAAATAAGTGCAGTTTGGCGCAGCATAGTCAACACCATAGCTCTTGTGCCAATAAAATTCAAAAAAAAAAAAGTTAGAGCTGTTTCTGAGATGCACGAAATTTAAGTCTATACTAATCTATACTTATAATAAAGCTCAATGTGCGTGTGTGTGTGTGTGTGTGTGTGTGTGTGTGTGTGTGCGTGTGTGTGTGTGTGTGTGTGTGTGTTGGCGCTCTACAGGCCAGACCGTTGGACCTACAGCTACCAAATTTGGTACATGTATATCTTGGAGGTCCGGAATGTGCACCTCGGAGCCCTTTTTTCGAATTTTTAATTAGAATTTGAATTAATTAAAATCTAAGCGAAATTTCGACGTTTTTCCGCTATAACTTCCGAAAATATGATCGCATAAACATGATTTTTACATCAATTTAAAGAGTAAAAAATTAGCTTTCTAACGGTATCAGTGTTTTAAATTTAAAACGTAAGCTTCTATTTTTAACGAATTTTTAAAGAAATATTTTAACCATGTTTTTTAGCACGTGACTAGATAAAATAAAAGAATGCCGGAAGTTCAAATAAAAAAAATTATCATCGCAAATAAATCTAAAGCAATACAACTGTCAGCACGTGACTGGATAAAATAAAAGAAACATAAAATGTGATATTTTCTAAAAAAAAATAAATAAATGCAAAGCAAAGGTTTCTTTAATCGTTTGCAATATCTAAATCATTTATTCCATAAATCATCTTTATTTACAGTAAACCTGATTGAATTTAGACAGGATATGCATTGAAATCCCGACTTAATGGCATATCGCTATAATCGTTTGCAATATCTGTATCATTAATTCAATACTTTTTTTCCCTTTCTCGCTTTCTTTAAAAAACACATTTAATATTTTGGCAACATCATCGAATTTTTTTTTTAATATTTTGGAAGCATAACCGATGGTTAAAACTGACTGATTTATAAAATTAAAGAATATTATTAGGAAAAGGTGTGCTTTTAGAACTTTCCGTCCACAATCTCAAAGAAAATATTAATTTCAGGTCAATCAATGCCCGGATTTACTTCAAGGCTAATGAATATGTGATTTAATTGAAAATTTTAGAACGCTTTACACATGGCGAACCAGCTGGTCGCCAAAGGCGGCTAGTATTATAAATGTGAAAGTTTGGATGGATGGATGTTACTCAATCATGTCAGAAGGGCAGAACGGAATTGGATGAAATTAAGCACAAGGTTGATTATAGTCAGGAATAATTTATCATTGTGAACATAGGCTACTTTTTATTCCGGTTAACTGAGTGGTTAATTTTTTATTATATAAAAAATAACTTTGGCGCCCAAAAGCTGAGGCGAAATCCCGCCAAAGATAAGTAAGGTTCCAATCCCCAATCAAGTTAGGTTAGTATGATTTTGACCGATAATTTCAAACAATTCTGTTTTTCTTCTTCTTCTTCTTAAGTGTTTGTTGTATTTGAAATCAAATGTTGTTAATTAATTTATCTTTAAGATTCATTCTGAAGTACTTCCAAATTAAAATAAAACAGAATAAAGGACATAAAAAATTCCTAATCTGCATTGTGTTACCCTATCTGGTGTAGGAAAGACAAGTTGACAATTGCTTTTTCATTTAAATTAAAAGTTTAAAATTATGTGTATTATACTGTTGGGATTATCTCAGTCTCGATAGATAATTAATATTGATTGACTTGATTTGAAAGAAACAGAGTCTTGATTTGCTGTTTTGGTTTACTTTGGGTATAAAAATGTTTTTAACTTGGTTGTGTGTTTTTGTTATTAAATTATATTTATGTTAGCTATATATTTTTCGTATATGCTTATATTTTTTAATGTATCGTTTCTAGGTTAATTATTTTATTTGTCATTATTTGATAGTTTTTATTTGTCATTAATTTGATAGTTTTTTTTATTTGTCATTATTTGATAGCATACATATACATCACAATTTCCCCGCGAAGGAAGTCGCTGGTAATAGCCAGTTTTTATATATATTTACAAGAATTATTCATTAAAATTGATAAGATTTTTACTGAAGCTCGGAAGTTTACCTCTGATTGTTTAGGTTATGTTTGAACTAATAGCACCATCTCTTGAACCTTAAATGATACTTAAAATTAGATGTATTATTTTTAATAGTTCAAGTTAATTGCATAGTATACTATAAATTTTGCGTCACTCTTGTATATATATTTTTTATATAAGCAAAATGAATTCCATAAAATTGTATTTGTTGTGAATAGTAAGCTAATTTACTGTTATTTATAATTTTCAAATAATTCTTATTTTTCTTATCAAATTTAACGAATAAAACTTTTATTTATCCATCATGCGTTTAATATTTCTACTTTAACTATTATGTTTATCTTCGTCAGTTAATATTATCTTTCAATGCAATCAAGATGTCTAGAAAGATTTTGTTACTTCCTTCTATTTTCCTGATATTTTACTCATTTTTTTATGATTTTATAAACCGTGCCCTTCATTTTTGAAAAGTACACCGCTAGGAAACATATTCTGTGATAATGTTTTTACTTTAGTATTTAAGTATTAATAAACGTTTTTGTTAAAAATATACTCTACGGTTTTTGATATTCTATACCTTTATATATTTATTTGAGTTGTATGCATTTGTTAAAAATTATCAACTAGTTTTTTCTCCTTCAATTTAGGTTAAAATTTTTAGTTTACAAAATTAAGTTATAAAGTAGAAAAAGATATTAATATAACATTGATTTCTTTTTCTTCTAGGGCCTTTCCTTACTTTTGAAAGAATTACTGCCATATCTTCTTCAAAAAACATTAAAATCTAACATAAGAATAAAAAGAACAAAAGAATTGCTCAAATCTGTTGATATTTGTGTCTACTTAAAAACGACAAATATTTATGTACAGAAACGAACGCTCAGGTGTGTTCCGGCACAGACATTCTTTGTATTCAGAGAAACCATCCGAATCTCCTCCTATTTGCCCTCCATCGTTTTCTCTTAGACGCCCGTCTTTCTTCCCTAGAAGAAGGATTTTAATTCCATCTAGATTCCCAAATCAAGGTACAAGGCCTTTTGTTCGGCATCCAAACTCAATGATGGATTACCGACCAATGGGAAGACCCCTAACGAGGTCTCGTTATCCTATGCCTCAAAACTGCAACAATTTAAAGTCAGAAAGTATGGAATCTTTTGAGGTACCGTTTACGCAATCAAATAATTTCGAAAGTATTAACATGAATTCAATTTCACCTACTCCTTCTGTTCTGCAGAAAGAAAATTTCGATACACATAAAGTTGAATTTTTTGGAAATGATATGCAACACGATGATTTATGGATAGAAACAACGGCACCAAATGGTAGGGTATATTTCTATAATGCATGTTCACGAGTAAGTCGATGGGATAAACCAGAAAATGTTAAAATCATGACTCTTGATCACATAAGAGTTTTAGCAAATGCACCACATATCAATCCAATGCTAAATACAAATATGGAATCAATATATATGCCTCTAAACCAACAACCTCAGTTGAGATTTCTTCCTCCACCTCAAGCTGCCACTGGAACGCCATCCGCGATGTTTATGTTTCCTCCACCAAATCTAAACACTCCTCCACCATTTCAGGCAAGAACAGCTCCTATTCCTAACATGCTGGATGTCCCCCAATTTCCTGTATATAGCTCTGATGCATATACAGATGCTGGTGTTAAAGAAGAGGCTAATTTCAGTGTAGATAAACAATCATCTTTTTGTTATCATGAAACTGTGGCTATGAATCAACCTTATTTTGACAACACGCTTCAAAATAAGCAGATTTGCAATGAAACAAACAATGTATCTGAAGAAAGAGAGATAACTGCAGTCGAAATTCATGAAAATGATTCTGATGACATCAAATTCCATCAACCTCAAGATGAACCGATGTCTTTGAATGAAGCTAGTGAAATTGTTTGTGAAGAAATGGATGAAAGTAATATCATTAATTCTCCAGTTCAGGATTTATTACCTAGTCTTACAGATGAGACTCAAAATTTTTCTTCAGGTGTAGTTGATGACCAAAATTCTGGCAAAGACGATGCATCTGAAACCATAATCAAGCCAATCGATAAGTCTCGACCCGTTTCAAGTACACCACTTCCTGGAAGTAAATGGTGTGTAGTGTGGACTGGAAACGACAAAGTGTTTTTCTACGATGCGGATCGTAAAATCTCAGTTTGGGAAATGCCTGAAGAATTGAAAAAAAGATCGGATGTGCAGAAGTTAGTAGAATCGCCTCCTCTAGCAATGGAAAATAAGCAGCCTAGTATCGTTTCTTTGTCAAAGAAAATTAAAACTGAGGAAGAAGATAAAACAGCGTCAAATGACAAAATTCAAACAATGGAATGTGAGAATACCGAAGCACTTATTGTTGAATCTGTTAAAAAAAGTGAAGAATTGCCACATGAGAATAGGGTTCAAATGTTTTTGCAAATGCTTGCTGAGAAAAATGTATCTGCATTTTCAACAATGGAGAAAGAACTTCATAAGGTCATTTTTGATTGGAGATATATGCTTCTTCCGTCAAAAGAGCGCAAACAAAGATTTGAATCTTACCTTCGTGAGAAATCAGAAGAAGAAAGAAAGGCTAAAAAGGAACTAGCCCTCAGAATTAAGGAGGAATATAAAAATCTTCTTGAAGAGGCTGATATTACTAAAAATACTCTATTTGTTGATTTCGCGCATCTACATTCTAAAGATCCCCGTTACAAAGCACTAGAAAAAATGAAAGACCGAGAAGCCATGTTTTATGAATACGTTAATAGTTTGCGTAAAAAGTGTCATGATTTAGATGAGAAACGAAAAGAAGAATTCATAGAGCTTTTAAAAGAACAAAATTATATTAATGCAAACAGTAACTGGTCAGATGTGAAGAAACGCTTGTGTTTTGATAATCGTTATTCTTCTATTAGTAGCAAGGTAAAAGAAAAGCTGTTTAACGAATATATTCAAAAACAGTATCTTCCCGAGATGCATTGTGCAGAAGAAAAAGAAGATAAAATAAACGCTAGTATCAAAACTCGGGAACAAGAAGTGCAGCGAGAATTGTCTTTTCATCTCAAAGAACTGAATAAAGAAAGAGAGAACCATAAATACGATGCAATTGTTAGTAGTTTCAAAGCTTTACTTGTCGATTTAGTGAAGAAACCAGAAATATCGTGGCGCGAAGCTAAGAAAATTCTAAAAACCGACCACAGGTGGGCTGATGTACGCGATTTACGAGATGAGAGGCGTATACATCATTTTGATGAACATATTCGTTATTTAACTAAAAAGAAAAGAGAACAGTTTCGTCAAATTTTAACAGAAATGCCAGAGATTACTTTAACTTCAACCTGGAAGGATGTAAAGAAGAAAATTTTAAGCGATCCCAGATCTAAATTGTTTTCCAATGATAGCAAAAAATGTGAGAGAGAATTTAAAGAGTACATTTCAGATAAACTAAAGGAGGCGAAAAATGAATTCAGGGAACTTCTAAAGGAAACTAAAATCATTACACATGATTCAAAAAATCTCATGAAAACTTCAAACCATCTTGATAACATTGAAAAAGCTCTAGAACAAGACCAGCGTTATTTAATTTTAAAATGTGTAGAAAAAGAGCGAAAGGAAATGCTACTGAGTTATATTGATAAGCTGCACCATAAAGGTCCTCCACCTCCTCCTACAGCAGCAGACTGTATAAAGCGTTAAGTTTTTTTAGTTTTATAAAATTGCTGTCTTTAATTAAATTCATTTCTCTAACTCTATATGTCTTTTTCTGCTTTTAAACATATTTATTATTGAATTGAATGGAATCTTCATTATTCAATATCGTGAAAAATAATTTTAATGGATAAAACTTTAAAAATTAAGTTTATGTGTTTTATAATTCATTTATTTTATCAATTTATTCATTTATGAAACATTTTTTTCAAATCCTTATTCAGTTCCAAAGAGCTCGGAATTCTATCATGTGTTATAAGTAAAGAAGAAGAGAAAACATGTATGAACTTCTATTAAAATTATATGTAAGTTCTCTTCAAGAAAGCCGAATATTTGAATTAAATGTAATTAAAAAATTTAATTCTTTTAATGACTAATTAAGAAAAAGTTTATTTATAACAGAGTTGATAGTAAATGTCAGCTTTGCATGTGCTATATTCAACAAAGTTTATGGTAAGAAAATAACTTAATATTACTTATTTATATAGTAATTAGAATTATTCGGAAAAATTTTACTATTTATCTGTTTTTTATATCACTTATTGATGTTTCTTAAAGTATAATATACATGAGCTGAAGGTGGGAGTAGACTCATCCAACACCCCTATTGCCAATGTCATGTTAGAAGAACATATTCTTTCATGTTAACAATTTAAACTGCCAGTGTTTCAGTACATGATTTGTGTACCTAACATACGACTAATGAATATCTTAACATTATTTTTTCTTTTTTAATACGTTCCTACAGTTGAGAAAAAATGTATCATTGTATAATCTAATGATATTAGATTATTCTGTAGATTCGGATTCCCGATACCAGAGAATAATTTCTGTAATCAGACAGGTATATAATCCCGGATTATTAAGACCTCAGCGCACTATTGCTATATCACTAGTGTTTAATATTGTTGATATTCGTATTTTTACAAAAATTAGATTAATATCTTCAGAGAGGAAAAGGGAAATTCTTTATTTTTTTTAAAACTAACGTTCAGAATACTCGCTTGTTATAGCTTTCTTTTCTTTGCACGATTTCTTTTTTGCCAATTTGCTGATGATGGATGAAGATTATTAATTGATGAGGTTGGACTTCAGCAGAAATAAAGTAAATTTAGATAAAATAAAATATTTCCAAGGTTTATTTATACTGTAAAGCCTTGATGAGATTATATTTTGGCAGGCAAGTTCATTCATATTGTATGATCACATTTTTCGGAAATTTATGTTATGTATTATTGTATTAAGATAATATTCTATTTCAATAGGATATAAAATCATTATTAATGAATATAAAATTGCCCATTATTGAATGTGTTGAAAAACATTTAAAAATTGTTATCTCAAACAGGTGATACATATGATCATACTAGTTTTCATTTTGTCAAATAAAATTTAACAGATAATATAAACCTCACAATTCTGCAAAGATATTCTAAAAAAGTATTTTATTGAAAATATTACACCCCATCAGAATTAAAGGAATTAAAAAAATTATTATTAAATAATTCACATTATAAAATTGTTTAAATTTACGAGACACGATTAGATATTTGTATTTATTCAAAACTTCTTTCTATATAATATACCTTCAGCCTTTGGCAACCAGCAGGTTCGCCATGAATAATGCGTTCTAAAATTTACGTTCCTTACTCTCTTTATAACTTATCAGCCAAATATATTTAAACTTCGATAGTCACGTAACTCATATTATTATAGAAGCTGTACGATTATTTGTTCATTATACTATAAATCTCACTGATTTGCAATCAGCTGTTGTAGAATTATGTGTATAATATCACATCTTATATTTATTTCATAATATTACGCTACCATTTCAAAAGTGCTGAGCATCGAACTTTCCTCGGTTTAAATTGCAATAAGAATTAGTTTAATTATTCCATTTGAGTTTTTATCAAAGTGACGGCAAATCACTGGCACACTCTTAACGTGCTCTAGCAGGGTAAGCTCTACTTTCATTTTGTGAGAAATTAATTGTTTGAAAATATAATTACAGAATTTTTTTAAAAATTCATTAAAAATAGAAAATTTATTGGTTAAAACACTGTTATTAATGAATAAAAGTCCTTTTTAATAGGGTTTAAAAAGCAATTTTGTGCTGTAATATTTTCAGAAGTTATTGTAGAAAAATTCCAAATGTTAGCTTAATTTTTAATTAATTCAAGTTCCCAAAATACTCAGTGTAGGTATACTTTTTCATCCTCCAAAGTAAATATTTACATACCAAGTGCGGTAGTTCTAGGTCATATGGTCTGGTGTGTAGTGCCCTAACATACACGCGCGCATTCATTCATACACACAAACGCATGTGCATTTAATTATCAGCCTTGGAGTAATTCCGAGCATTGATTGGCCTGAAATTGATATTTTCTTTCGGAATATGGACGGAAAAATCTAAAAGAACACGTTTTCATAATAATATTCTTCTATTTTTATACATCAGTCATTTTTAATTATTGATTTAGAAGATTGATTGATGTAACAATTTTTGTTTATAACATCAGTAAAAATCTTATGTAAAATATGGTTCACAGAGAAAAAATATGAAGAAAAAAAAATCTAAATCTCATTACTCATCAATGCATTGTTTGACTACAAAAAATGTAGTTATTTACTTCAAGACTAAGTAAGTACTAAACAACATGTATGCCTGTTACTAATGAATTACAAATTAGCCGTTGGGCCCGGATTTGAATGCGTATCCTGTATTAAGTCAATCATACTTACCATAAATAAAGATGATGTAACTGATTAATGATATAGATATTGCTAACGATCACTGTAATTATTTTTTTACCAGCGGGTGACCGAGCTCCGCTCGGAGAAAACAGGTATCGAAGCTAACTCGAAGATTAAAATTTTCAATTGTGATTTATCAAAACAATACATGTCATAAGAAAATTAGTGAAACCATTGGTGAAAAGATAACCGGTTAAAGTGCACCATTGTAAACTATTCTAAACAAAGTTAGAGTTTGGAAAGGGAACTATTCTATACAAAGGTAAAGTAAAGGTAAAGATTGAAGTGTGTTGAAGTTCAATATTTTTGACAAATTTATTTAGAAAAACCAAACATATATACATACATAAGAAACATATTATAAACCTATAACAGCATAAACATAAAACTTTATTAGTTCGCCATATTGGCTATAGATGGCAGCACGTTACCGCTTGAAAATTTAAGTAGCCAATATGGCGAACTAATAAAGTTTGAAAATATCCTATCTGTAACTCCGAACTGCTCGACCGTAGCGCTTCAAAACCGGCGCCAATCGATTCCTCGTGGCCAAAAACCCCAGACCCCCAAGTTTACCGGAGTTTATTAATTCTGGGGCGATTTTCGACTTGGCAACCATTCCTCGTATTATAGTATTAGATTTTAGTAATGTTATTTTTTAGAAAATATAACATTTAATGATAATTTTCTTTTATACAGTTACGTCCTGAAAGATTAGATTTAATTTGCTATTTTTTGCTAATATTTTTTGGATTGAATTTGCTATAATAGTTGATTTTTTTTAATTGTAACTTCTGTCAATATAATGGCAACACGTTGATTAAAACTAATTTTTTCCCTTTGACATGCTCGTGCCGATTAAAGTTTATTGTTATATCTGAAATATATTGTTGAAAAATCTAACAAAAATATTTCGTTAAAAATAGAAGCTTAAGTTATATGTTTAAACACTCGTACCATTAGTAAGTTAATTTTTTTTATCCTTAACTTGATGTAAAAATCATGTTTGGGCAGCAGTATTTTCGGAAGTTATAGCGGGAAAACGCCAACATTTTGCTTAATTTTTAATTAATTTAAATTCTAATTAAAAATTCGAAAAAATCGTTCCGAGGTGCACAGTTTTGGTGTCCAAGATATACACATACCAAATTTTGTAGCTCTAGGTGGAACGGTCTAGTCTGTAGAACGCCAACACATACACACACACATTGAGCTTTGTCATACATAAATATAGATTATTAAAAAAGCAAAAATAACCCAAAGAATAGGAAGTTGCTTAAAGAAAGAAATATTAAATGGCAAAAAGAGAGCAACTTAAATTAATACAAATTTCAATTTGTAAATGCATTTGAATATTGTTCAGTACATTAAAGATTATCTTAAACTTCATCTTTGAAGACAAAAACAATAATAAACCTTTGAAGGTTGAAGCTATAAATATTTTATAATTTCAATACTAATTTTGGAATATATCCAGAATTCAGGCATTGTCTCATTAATTGTTAATAATAATAATAATAATTTTTTTTCGAATATCAGCTTTTCGTCTCAAAAAAAAAAATTGCAACATTTTATTGCAAAACAAGTGGAAATAAAATTCTTGTATTATAAAATGTTGGATTTAACTTCAAGAAAACTAATAACAAACAAATGGAAGTTTCAACTTGTATATTTTAATAGTTCCCAGAGTCAAACTCTTAAGCTTAGACTTCATAGATATTAATAGAAACATTATAATGAATGAAAAAGTTTCTAAGTTTGGTATAAATTGGATTTATAATTATTATTTTTTCATCCTCTGCATTCTCTTAGAAAAAAAATATTTTATTTAGCCATTTGCAAAAAATATTTTAGATCTTTCGAGAAAATTAGAGCTGTATAAAATTATTTTACCATAGTTGAAAATACATGATGCGGTCTGGTTGAATTTATGAAAGCAAATCAAAAATGTAATTTTTAATTTTGACGTAATTAATCATAGAAAAATTGAAGGAACAGAGAAAATGTTTGAATTAACAAATTTTAAGTTAAAATGCAAAATATAATTAATCATTGTATGATGATAAATCGAATCCTTAGGATAAATTTAATTGAAAAATATCTAATGTTTAAAAATTTGTGGAGATTTATATCAAAATATTTTTTTCAGCCCCTCTACATTTGCTATACTTAATCTGTTAATCTCTTCAGCGTCCAAGTACTTTTTCTTCTGTTGCAGCTACTGCCAAATTGCATCTGCAGGCTTCTGTTCAGCAAATCTTGTTTTGTATACGCTTCAGTTATGTTTTGTCATCGGTGTTTTCTCCTACAATAAAATATCGTTATTTGTGAAAAAAATTGAGATTTTCACCAAACTATACATGAACAGATTTTGAATATGAGAATTTTAGATATCTTTAAAAGAATGTTGCAAGTAATAAAGAATTTTATTCCTTTTCTCGTAGAGTGAAAAAGTACAAAAGTAAGCATTTTTATAAAGTGCATGTAACATTAACAATAAAATAATTAGATAAAATAAAATAAAATAAAAAAGTGGATTTGGACCAGGACGTAAAAGAACATTTTAGAATGAAGGGCTAAATTAAGATTTAAATTAGAAAATTAATCAGTATTTCAATTAGATTTTAAATATCATCTATACTTATAAATAGCCGCCTTTGGCGACCAGTTGGTTCGCCAAGAGTTCGAAAATTTTCAATTGAATACTTATGTACATTGCTCTCTTTACAACTTCTCAGCCAAATATATTTAAACTTCGATAGTCACGTAACTTATTATTATAGAAGCCTTGCGATTATTTATATGTTGCACTGTATATCTCGCTGATTCGCAATCAGTTGCCTTGGAATTATGTGGAAAATATCACATTTTTTTATCTGTTCCGCAACTTTACACTTCTTTTTAAACACGTGCTGAACATCACACTTCCCTCGATTTAATTTGCAACAAGAGTTAATTTAATTATTCCGTTTGAGTTTTAGTCAAAGTGACAGTAATCACTGGTACGCGCTCTTGCAGGTTAAATTTTACTTTCATTTTATGAAAAATTAATTGTAGAAATTTATGATTACAATATGTTTTTTTAATTCATTACAAACAGTAACTGATTTTATATATTAAAACATTGTTAACAATGAAAAAAGTCGTTTTTTAAGAGGATTTAGAAAAACAGTTCTGTGCTGTAATATTTTCGGAAGTTATCTCAGAAAAATTCCTAATATTAGCATAATTTTTAATAAATGGAAGTTTGAAAAAATAAAAAATCTCCGTCTAAGTATACTTTTTCATCCTCCAAAGTAAATATATACATACCAAATGCAGTAGCTGTAGATCATATGGTCTGGTGTGTAGAGAAATAAAACACCCACTCACACACACTTTCATTCATGTGTTAAACACATATTCACTTGATTATCAAATTTGGAGTAATTATGAGCATTGATTAGACTGAAATTGATATATTTGTTTAAGGTGGTGGACGAACGAATCTAAAAGAGCACTTTTTAATAATTATATTCTTTCTTTTATAAATCAATCAATTTTAATAATTGATTTAGAAGACTGATTGATGTAACAACTTTTGCTTAAAAGATTAATAACTTAAATATGACTCAGAGAAAGTATGAAAATATCTAAAAGTTGTTCATCAATACATTTTTTTTTCTCTAGTTACATAAAATACAATAATAATAATTATTATTATTGTAATTATTTATAAATTGTAACTGTTTAGACCACGTTAAGAGTATTAAACAACATGTGTGCCTATTACTAATGATTTACAAATTAGCTATTTGGTCCGAATTCGAATGCCTATCCTGTAAAAATTCAATCATGATTATCGTAAATAAAATTGTATTAATAATATAGATATTGCAAATGATAATAGTAACCTTTGCCTTGATTTTTTTTTTGAAATTATCACATTTAATATTTATTTTATTTTATCCAGTCAAGCACTGAAAGCTACATTTTTTTCGATATAATTTGCAGTTATAGTTGATTTAATTTTTAATCTGAACTTTAGTCAATATGATGGCAATGCCTTAATAAAAGCTACTTTTTCCCATTTCACGTTTATCATTTTTCGTTTGAAGTAAAAATTTTATTGTTTTTTCCTAAATATATTGTTGAAAAATATGGTTAAAAGGTTTCTTGAGGAATTCGCTAAAAATAGACCTGCTAAGTTAAATGCAAAAATACTGGTACCATTAAAAAACTAATTTTTTTAATTTGATGTAAAAATCATGTTTGTGTGATATTTTCGGAAGTTATAGCAGAAAAGCGATAAAATTTCGTTTAATTTTTAATTAATTCAAATTCTAACTAAAAATTTGAGAAAATCGCTCCGAAGTGCACATTTTTGAGCCCCAAAGTATGCATGAGCCTAATTTGGTAGCTATAAGTCCAACAGTCTGACCTGTAAAGCGCCAAAACACACACATTGAGCTTTATTATAACTACTAGCCGCCTTTGGCAACCAGCTAGTTCGCCAATCTTTCTACTGTTTAAAATTATCAGTTAAATACTTTATGTAAAATTACCCGTTTTTATTGAATAGTGATCTTCAAATATTCATAAAAGTCATTTTTAGAGACTGAGTTGATTGAAGTTTGTCTCTTTTTATTTAAAAGCTAAACATTCTTCATTTATTTAAGCATTTATAGACTCATGTTACATACTGTAGTTATTAACTTCATTTAGACATTTTTTCATAGATGCATTTCTATTCACGAAGTTCTACAAACTAACCGTTGGATCTTGAATCGAATATATATATACACATCAAATCCCGTCCGTCTTAAACAAAGTTGGTTTATTTAATTAACTAGCCGCCTTTGGTGACCAGCTGGTTCGCCATGAGTAATGAGTTCAATTAAGTCACATATTCATTAGCCTTGAAGTAATTCTGGGCAGTGATTGGCCTGAAATTAAAAATGTTTTCTTTCCGTGATGCTGCCAAAATATTAAATATGCCAAAATATGTTTTTTTAAAGAAAGCGAAAAAGGAAAAAAAATATTAAATAAATGATTTAAATGTTGCAAACGATGATAGAAACCTTTGCCTTGCATTTATTTTTTTAAAAAAATATCACATTTTATGTTTCTTTTATTTTATCCAGTTACGTGCTAGAAGTATCATTTCTTTAGACTTGATTTACGATGATAATTTTTTTTATTTGAACTTCCGTCATTGTTTTCTTTTATTTTATCCAGTAACGTGCTCAAAAAAAAACATGGTCAAAATCTTTCTTTAAAAATTCGTTAAAAATAAAAGCTTAAGTTATACATTAAAACACTGAACCATTAGAAAGCTAATTTTTTTAATCTTTAAATTAATGTAAAAACCATGTTTGTTCGATAATATTTTCGGAAGTTATAGCTGAAAATCGTCGAAATTTCGCTTAAATTTTAATTAATTCAAATTCGAATTAAAAATTCGAAAAAAGGGCTCCGAGGTGCACATTCCCAACCTCCAAGATATACATGTACCAAATTTGGTAGCTGTAGTTCTAACGGTCTGACCTGTAGAGCGCCAATACACGCACACACATACACATTGAGCTTTATTATAAGTATCGATAATACTGTAAAAGTCACAAAAAATTTCTTTACATTTTCCTTTTAGAAAAAACATATTTCATATTTGTTTCATTTTAAGCAGACACTTGCTGAAAATCACATATTAAAATTTTATATGTTTAATTTGCAATAATAGCTTATATTTTTTTTAATTTGAGTATTTTTGTCAATCTGATGGAAACATACTGATAAAACATTTTTTTTTTCTCTTTCTCTCATAAAACGTGCTCGTGCAGATTAAATTTTATTGTTTTGTCCTAAATATATTGTTGAAGAATATAATTAAATTATTTCTTTAAAAATTCATTAAAAAAGAAAGTTAAGTTATATGTTAAAACACTGGTATTATTAGGAAGCTATTTTTTGTATCTTTAATTTGATGTAAAAATCATCTTTGTGCAATAATACTTCCGGAAGTTATAGTGGAAAAATGTCGGAAGTTCGCTTAATTTTTAATCAAATTCTAATTGAAAATTTGAAAAAAAAAAAACTTACTCGACCTCCAAGGTATACATGCACCAAATTTGTAAGCTGTAGGTCCAACGATCTGGCCTTTAGAGCGCCAACATACTCTCACACACACATTGAGCTTTATTATATGTACAGATAAATAAAGCTCATATTTCTTGCTTATGTGTTGGCTCTCTACAGGCCAGACAGTTCCACCTAGAGCTACTAAATTTGGGCTGTGTTTACATTGGACACCGGGACTGTGCACCTCAGAACGACATTTTTGAATTTTTAATTAGAATTTAAATTAATTTAAAATTAAGCAACTTTTGGGTGTTTTCCTGCAATAACTTCCGAAAATATTGCCGCAAAAACATGATTTTTACATCAAGGTAAAGATTTTTTTTTAATTAACTTTCTAATGGTATCAGTGTTTTAATATATACATCGAAGAGCCATTACATTATGACCACCCTGCTAATAACATGTAGGACCACTTTTAGCCCTCAAAACTGCTGGCACCCGCCGTGGCATTGATTCCTCAAGGTGCTGATAGGTAGTCTGAGGTATCTGGTACCAAGCGCTCACCAACTGGTCCTGCAATTCGCTCATATTGCGAGGGGGTAGCTTGGCAGCACGAATTTGGTTTTCCAAGTAGGACCATAAATTCTCTATTGGATTAATGTTAGGTGAGTTTGGGGGCCAAGACATGACTTGAAAGACACTGGAATGTTCCTCGAACCAATCCATGACGATTCGACCCTTATGACATGGTGCATTATCCTGTTGGTACACGCCATCCCTCGCTGGAAACACTGTTGCCATGAATGGGTGAACCTGGTCTGCAACCATGTTCACGTACCTTCCAGACGTCAAGGATTGTTCTATGGAGATTATGGGTCCTAATGTGCTCCATGAAAACATTGCCCACACCATAATACCCCCGCCACCGGCTTGTCTCCGTCCAACTGTGCATCCGGGAGCAAGGGATTCATTTGGAAATCGGCGTATTCTCACACGCCCGTCGAGGTGATGGACCAGAAAACGTGATTCGTCGTACCATGCAACCTTCTTCCATTCCTCTGGTGTCCAATTCCGATGTTTCTTGTCCCATAGCAGACGCATCTGGCAATGACGTTCCTTAGTGCAGGAACATGCTTCGGCCTCCGGCAGCGTAGGCCCATACGCAGCAATGTACGCTGCACAGTGTGTTGAGAAACACTGCCTGGGTCACCACTGTTGAAGCTGGTGGGGATTTCGGCTGTTGAAGCCCCTCGATTACGGCGCACAATGCATAGCAATCTCCTCTCTTCTCTGGAATCAATGCGCCGTGGAAGACACACTTTTGGCCGGCGACTTGCCGTTTCACCATCCCTGCACCACCTTTGATATGTGCTCACAACAACTGCACGTGAACAGCCCACTAAACACGCCGTTTCTGATATTGATGTTCCAAGTCACCGAGCCATAACGATTTGACCTTAATCAAAGTCTAATAAATCCGCTGCTTTTCCCATTAAGTCGCTAATCGCACTATGTTTAGAAAGACACTGCATACCCGTTTTATATACTCCAATATCAACCACGCACTCGCAGTGGTTCTGCTCCTGGGCGAGCCCATTCTCATAGATGGAGGGTGGTCATAATGTAATGGCTCTTCGGTGTAGCTTAAGCTTCTATTTTTAAAGAAGTTTCAAAGAAATATTTTAACCATATTTTTCAACAATTAGATTTCGGACAAAACAATGAAATTTAATCTGCATGAGCACATCAAAGGGTAAAAATTAGTTATTATCAACGTTTTGCCATCTATTGACAGAAGCTCATTTTTTTTAAAACTATCATCGCAAAATAAATCTAAAAAATGTAACTTTCAGGATGTGATTGTATAAAATAAAGCAAATATTAAATGTGACATTTCTTTAAAAAATAAATGCAAAGCAAAGGTTTCTATGACCGTTTGTAATATCTATATAATTAATTCAATAAACATCTTTATTTATGGTAAGCATGATTGAATTTATACAGGATACGCATTCAAATTCGTGCTCAATGTTTAATTTTTAAATCATTAGTAATAATCATACATATTGTTTAGCACCGTTAGCTTGATCTTAATGATGTAAATAATTACATTTTTTGTAGCTTCAGTCAAACAATGCATTGGTGAATAATGTGTTTTAGATTTTTTCATACTGTAGTGTGTGAGCCATATTTTACAAAATATTTTAATAATATTTTAAATAAAACGTTGTTACATCCGTCAATCTTTAAAACTGACCAATTCGTAAAAATAAAAGAATATTATTATGAAAACGAGTTCTTTTAGATCTTTCCGTCCATCGTCTTAAAAAAAATATTAATTTCATGCCAATGATTGCCGGAATTGCACCAACGCTGATTATAATCAATTGGACTTGCGTTTGTGTATATGAATTGTGTGTGTGTGTTAGGGCACTACACACGAGACTATATAAACTAGAGCTAAGCAATTAGAATATACATATTTACTTTGGAGGATGATAAAGTATACCTAACATCTGGAATTTTTCAGCGATAATTTCCAAGAATATTACAGCACCAAACTTTTTAAAATTTTCTCTTAAAACTGACTTTTTTCATTGATAATAATGTTTTAACCTATAAATTAAGTTTCTATTTTTAATAATTTTTTTTAAAAAATACTGTAATTATATTTTCCAACAATTTCTCCCAAAATGAAAGTCGAATTTAATTTTAATATACATATATATGTTTTTGATGAGCATGAATATTTTTAGCATTTGGTAATATTATAAGGCATTGCTGGTTTTGAATAAAAAGAATGATTCTCATGAGTAATTTCGGTGATGTAACATTTCTATAAATGTTAAATGTAAACAATTTCGAAATAATATAAACTAATAAATGAAATAAATTTTTAGAAACAAAATAATTCAATTTTAAAAATAATTAGAATATGCTTAGATAAATATTTTACAGGGCCATAAGTTTTCTTTCTTCTATTTTTATAAAACAAAATCGTGTTAGTCATACCATTTACAACTCAAGAGCGGTTGTATAGATTTTAATGATATATATATTTATATTGGATTCGAATCAACCTCTTATTAGTTTTAGAGAATAGCCATTAAAATATCATAAAAGTTCAAGGGGAAAAAATTAATCTTTATCTTAGGAATATTATATTTTTAGGAGTTAGACCAACAGAGATGATTGTATAACGGTCTTTCCAGGGGTTAAACTAATCTTGCTGGGAAGCAACCTTACAACATTCTTGTAAAAGTATATAGATTCCAAAATATCAATGGCAGCTTGTGAGGAGTTGTTTTTTTTTTAAGTTGATGATTTAATTTTAATCATCGTGTCTCAATTGTTAGTTTTAGAGATGCTCTAGTAGTATTTGAATCAATATTAGAAAAGTGACAAAATATGTTACGAAAGGCAGCGATATGACGGTTTTCGGCATCCAAACCACCAACATCAACGATGAAATGAAATTAACTATCAAGTTGTTAGATATATGAACTGTAACGAGATGATTTGGCGCATATTCTTATTCTCTATTCACGAACATCATTCCACTGTTATACATTTGGCGGCGCATCTGGAGAACGGGCAACGAGTTAATTTTACCGAGTCGAGTATTGCTGAAGAAGTTGAAACACTTCCAGCGACAACATTGACGAGTGTCTTTGCGACTTGCCAAAGCGATCCATTAGCCCGATTTTTGCTTTACGCTGAGATGCCATGTTATTACACTTGGAACGATTCATCGAAGAAATTTCAACGTCGGAAGCCGTTACAGTAATATGTATGGAATAGTGAATGAGTGTGACGTCAGAGGTCCCAAGGCTTGGCGACAAAATGGAAAGTACCCGAAACATCGAGAATTTTCCCGATTCTTCCACTAGAAGCCGAGCTCCAGCTAGAACGCTCCTGATTGGTCCAGAAGATGTTAGCCCCGCCTACCGCGGGTGTATATAAGGCAGGAGACTGAGGGAAGTCAATCAAGTCTTTAATTACTGATTGTATCAAAAAATTAAATGTAAACAAAGCCCCAGGACTTGACGGTATTAATAATAAAATAATTCGAAATCTTCCCCCTAATTTAATTTCTCTATTTCAAACTATTATTTTTAAAATTTTAGCCATTGGCCACTTCCCTACGAAATGGAAAACTGCTGTCGTTGCCCCTCTTTTAAAACCTGGTAAAGACCCCACTGATCCGACCAGTTATAGGCCCATTTCGCTACTCCCCTCATTAAGTAAAATCGCTGAACAAATAATTTTAAATAGACTTAATATTTTCCTAGAAAATAATAACATTCTCTGCCCCGAACAATTTGGGTTTAGGAAAAATCTCTCTACTACTCACCAACTAGTCAGGGTAGTTGAATATATAGAAGAGGGATTTTCCAATAATCAAAAAACTGCCGCTGTACTTCTTGATATTCAGAAAGCCTTTGACAGAGTTTGGCAAGACGGCCTTATTTATAAGCTTATCACATACAATATTCCTACTTATCTAATTAAAATCCTTAACTCCTACATTTACAATCGCACATACTGTGTTCGGGTTAACAACACTCTTTCTGATATTAAACAAATTAAAGCAGGTGTCGCACAGGGCTCCAAATTAGGACCAATTCTTTTTTCTATTTACATCAACGACATCCCGAAACAATTTAACACAATGTTGTGTATGTACGCGGATGACACTGCAATATTGGCCAGAAACAAAAATCCAAATTTCATATCTATAGCTCTCACCAGACACCTGACTACTCTTGAGGACTGGTTCACTAAATGGAAAATTGCAATTAATCCTAGTAAGACTGAGGCAATATTATTTTCTAAATCTAAATCTAATAAAACGATCAGGCCTATTAAAATTAAAAATCAAAATATCCCGTGGTCTAAGGAATGCAAATATTTAGGTGTTATTTTAGATCAAAAATTATCTTGGAGGCCGCATTTTATTTATCTTAAAAATAAGTTTCGAGACCTAACACGTAAATTCTTTCCCTTAATTTCTCGAGACTCTAAAATGCACAAGGATTACAAAATGCTTATTTACTCTGCCTACCTGCGCCCAGTATTAACGTACGCTTGTCCGGCTTGGGGATATGCTGTAAAATCTAACTTAAGAATAATAGAATTACAACAAAATAACTTAATTAGAAGATTCTGCAAATGTCGCTGGTACATGCCAAATACTAACATGTACAAAGCTCTTAATTTCCCCCCTCTTAAAGTATTCATAAAAAAACTGGCTAAAACCTTTTTCCAACATCTTGATATGCACGATAATGAAGCCATCAGAAATATACCTAAATATTCCCCCGACCCCAAAATTAGAAGACCACGCAATATTTTGCTGTAACCCTATCTGCTCCAATATCCAATAACTCCTTAAAATTAATTGCCTATCAATATTTAAATACAGCATATTCCCACTCCAAGTTGCACATTTCTCTAAGCATCCTGACTGCTATCTGAGTCCTCTATTACCTTACTGTGAATAGCTGCTTGCTGATTGGATACTCCTGAATCCCAAGCCTACCATTGGATGTTGATCACCCCTCTCCCCGGACCACGACAGACCTACAGCTCACTTTACCTGGCTTCCCCATTCCATCATCTGACTCCTGCCACTCACTAACATCAGTTTACATCGAAGCTGGCCACGGCACCTACTGAAAGCTAGGCCTTTACTACCTCATCATTACCGGAGATCAAGCCCCAAACTTGAAGGGCTAGGTGCTCCGTAAACTATACCGTTACCGTTACCGGAAGTCAATCAAGTCTTCCCTCTGCTTCGCAGAGTCATCACCAAAGAGCGAACTCAGGCCATGGCATCTAACTAACGCCATGTGAACTTGAATCAGTTTCCCCCCAAGACAGGAGATAGCTTCGTTCAGAAGCGGGTTCTCCTTAACTTCAAGTGTTGTTGGAAGTCAATCAAGTCGAATTGCGGCAGTAGAGAGAAGCCGAAACTGAACGATCTAGTGTTCAATGAAGACAAGCAGCGCTGTGGGATTAATAGAGAAGACCTAAGAGAGAGAGAGGTCCTGAACGGAGGACTACTGTGTTGCATATACTGACAAAGCCTGCGTCGTATGTCGCAGCCCGTTGTGTCTCGTCGGGAACGGAGCTGTCCCGAACTGAGGAGTAGTCCCGTTGTGCGAAGTAGTGAGTCGACAGCCAAGGCAAGAAGATACAGAGGAATAGTTTCAGCCTGTTCTGGAGAGACCTACGAGGTGTAAATTGAATCCCTTAAAGATTCCCTGTCTGGCCGCTCTGTGAACTGTGGACATTGTAACTACGGAATTTCTACCTGTGGACTACTATCTGCAGTGTGTTGTCCTGTGTGTTCGTCTCGGTTGTAAATAGTTGTGTTGTAAATATTTTTCGTCTTTGTGCTGTCCTGTCTTCGTCCTGTAAATAAACATCTGTGTTGTGACCGTCAACTAAAGGACTGATCATTGCTTGTGCATCATCATCATCTCTAACACCATACACACCCACTATATACGAGGTAAAAAAAAAAGAACCCGATGGATTTAGGATATAGGAAATCCGTAACAATATAAAACACTTTGGTAATCCGTTTGATACCAGCTTGTATGCTTAAATTAAAGAAGAAAAAGAATGAATATCATTATTCGGTCCAATATATCAGTTGGAATTTTGCTTTTTTTTTAACAACAAGGTGGTACACAGCGCGTTGCTGCAGCCGGAAAAATGATATTAAGTGCAACCAATCAATAATTTGGCAATGTTTTATCGAAATAAGATGAACGGTACGACAGTATATAAAATACGAACAAACAAATATTTATGTCTGTATATTGATTTGTGTATTCTTTTAGAATGGTAAAGCTTGATGTTCTTTCAGAATGGTAATGAAAGTAATTATTTATTTTATCTCGGTTAATATTGTTCAGAAGTCACAAGTTTAATTTTAAAAAATGTGATTAAAATATTTTCTTTTAAAATTGATTAAACATAGAAAATATATTTATGCCATAAAATCGCTAATATAGTTGAAAAGTTAATTTTTTGAAAATGAAGATGGTGCAAAATTATTTGTATTATAATATTTTGGGGAAGTTATTGCAAAAAACGCTAAAATTTAATTAAAAATTTAAACATCCAGAATCGGTCTCTCTAAAATTTTCTCGCATAACCTATATCTGTACTTATATTAAAGCTGTGTGGCTGTGTTGGCGCTCTACAGGCCAGACCGTTGGACCTACAGCTACCAAATTTGGTGCATGTATATCTTGAAGGTCGGGAATGTGCACCTAGGAGCCCTTTTTTTTTTTTTTGAATTTTTAATTTGAATTTGAATTAACTAAAAATTAAGTGAAATTTCGAAGCTTTTTGGCTATAACTTCCGAAAATATTATCGCACAAACATGATTTTTGCATCAATTTAAAGATTAAAAAATTAGCTTTCTAATGATATCAATGTTTTAACATATAACGTAAGCCTCTATTTTCAATGACTTTTTAAAGAAATATTTTATTCACATTTTTAATAATATATTTAGGACAAAACAATAAAATTTTATCTGCACGAGCACGTCAAGGGTAAAAATATTAGGTTTTATCAGCGTGTTGCCATCATATTGATGGAAGTTCAAATTTTAAAAAAATCAGCTATTATTGCTAATTAAATCTAAAAAAATGTAACTCTCAGCACGTGACTGGATTAAATTAAATAAATATAAAATATGATGGTTTCTAAAAAAATAAATGCAAAGCAAAGGTTTCATTTACAATATCTAAATCATTAATTCAATAAATCTTCTTTATTTACGGTAAACCTTATTGAATTTATACAGAATATGCATTTAAATTCCGACCCAATGGCCAATTTGTAAAATATTAGTAATAGGTATACTTATTGTTTAGTACTATTAGCTAGGTCTGAAGGAAATAAATAATCACATTTTATGTAGCTTGAGACAAACCAGGCATTGATGATTAATGAGTTTTAGATTTCTTCATACTTTGTTCTGTAAGCCATATTTTACAAAATAATTTTATTAATAATTTAAATAAAAATTTCTACATCAATCAATTTTCTAAATCAATCATTTAAACTGACTGATTTATAAAATAAAAGAATATTATTAGGAAAACATGTTCCTTTAGATCTTTTCGTACATCATCTTAAAGAAGATATCAATTTTAGGCCAATCGATTCCCGCAATTAATCCAAGGCTGATAGACAAGTGAATATGTGTTTGCTTATATGAATGAATGCGTGCGTGCGTGTGTGTGTTAGGACGCCACATACCAGACCAGGTCTAGAGCTACCGCACTTGATATTTACATATTTTCTTTGGAGGATAAAAAAGTTTATCTTGTCGGAGGTTTTTTTTTTTGTTTGAAACTTTAATTATTTAAAAATTAAGCTAACATTTGGAATTTTTCTGTGATAATTTTCGAAAATATTACAGCACAAAGCTGTTTTTTTAAATCCTCTTAAACAAGACTTTTTTCATTAATAACCATGATTTAACCTATAAATTAAGATCATATTTTTAATGAATTTTTAAAAGAATACTGTAACTTATTTTCCAAAAATTAATTTCTCACATAATGAAAGTAGAATTTAACCTGGAAAAGCACGTTAAAAGTGTACCAGTACTTTGCAGTCACTTTGACAAAACTCAAATGGAATGATTAAATTAACTCCTATTGCAAATTAACACGAGGAAAGTTTGATGTTGAGCGCGTGTTGAAATGGTAGCGTAATGTTATGGGATAAGTATTAGATGCGATATTTTCCACATAATCTTATAACAGCTGATTGCAAATCAGGAAGATATATAAAACAATGAACAAATAATCGTAAGGCTTCTATAATAATATGAGTTACGAGACTATTGGAGTTTGAAGTTCAAATATATTTGGCTAATAAGTTATAAAGAGAGCAAGGTATGTAAGTATTTAATTGAAAATTTTAGAATGCATTACTCAAGTCACCAAAGGCGGCTAGTCTGTAATAAAGTTTTTACCTCTGAGAATGACTTGCATGGCATTTGTGCACAATAATTATGCAATATCAACTTTTAACTTGAATTTACAATTTTTACTGAATCTGTTGTGCATCCTCGGCGAGTTATTTTGAAATTAATCTTTGGTAAATAAATGTGGTTAAGATTCGAATTTATTAAAAAAAAAAATTATGACCATCCCATAGATGTTAGCAATAAGTTGACCGAATTTCATCGCAATCGGAGGAACAGTTTAGAAAGGCATAAGAGACCTACAGACAAACATTCATTTTTATTTATATAGATTATGTATAGAAAATAAATGCTGCAATCATTTTGTGTCTATGTCGAAAATTATTTTGATTGTAAAGAATATTCAACAATTGTGATTCAAATTCAATAATTTTTTTTATGAGCTAAATAGAGGGAAGGCAAAATAATTGTTACAAGCATTTAATTAAAAGAGTATCCTATTTTCAATAAATACCTGAAGCTATCAAATTTAGCATTTTGAGGATGTGTTTAAAAAATACTAAATTCTTTTAAGTAACACAGAGCAAAAGATTTGTAAATCGAGCGCAGAAGATATCCCTTTTGCAAAAGATGAACTAAAGATGAACTGGTAACGAAATTGACGTTAATCTTGTGGCATAAACTAATTTTACTGGCTTGTAAAACAGGCAGTCAATACGAAGTAATGTGAAGGAAATTTAACAATTTTAAATAAACAAAACATGCATCTTCTCATATACAATATTTGAAATATTTAGTTAGTCTTCTTAATGATATTAATATTTTAAAAAAAAACTGATTTACGATTAGAATTGAATAAATATAGCTATTTTTGCTCGAAACAATATTTATGTATATTTATATATTCTTTATTTAATTACAACTAATCTGTTTGGGTGTACATTTAAACATATACACTCTGACAAAAAAAAAATTCAGAACAATGATGCAACTGCAACTCCAATGGAATAAAAAAAATAAAAAAAAGGAAAAAAAAAGGAAGAAAATAGATTTTTCTTTTTAAACCATTATTTATGCTTAAAAATGCTTTATAGTGTAGATAGATGTTCAATAAAATATTTTTCAAGAAAATAAAAGCTGACTTGCTAAATAAAATAAAAGAAAACTATGTGAAAGACTCGGTCTTTTGGTATTTTCAACACTCAGATTCTTCCTCTAGAGTAAAAAAATGACATTTTAACACCATGCATCAAAACAGTCAAAACATTTTTGATTAATTATTATCAGGAATAATAAATGATTCAAAAGCTTTGCCCGTTTCGAAAGCGCAAATTATTAATTTAGTTATTATCTACGATGCTATTAAGGTGGCTGTGAAGGTATCACCAATTCACCACTCACTAGAAAGCATCATTCCTTGAAAGGGAAACATGCGGATTAGAAATAGATACCGAAGTGAAATGAAGTAAATATAAATGGTAAACATAATATTCGCAACTTTTGACAGAACTGCTTCAATTTTCTAAATTCATCCCGGTAAGTTATCTTTAAAGATATTATATAAAATTATTTTTGTTTTAAAAATAGCTAAAAAATATTTTAGTTTAAGAAAATCGTAGTTGAAGAATATGATATGGATTCGATTCGTGAATTAATTCTTTTTATTTTTTTAAATTGTCTTAAACTCGTCATAATTTTTTAAAAATTTTTAGACTGTATTGCTTAATATTTTCATTTATAAATATGTCAGTATTATGGAATTGAAACATTTAGCTTTTTTAAATCATTAAATAAAGAAACCTGTGTAATAAAAATGTTTTTATTTGTAATAACTTTAGAATTGATAATTATATATATATATATATATATGTGTGTTCGATTCTATTCTTATTGTAAGATTGTATTTACATATTATAAATTATATTATAAAATAAAAATTTATATGTTTTTAAAAGCTTTAGAATAATCTTTTTACATGCATAATAAATCCATTCATAGATTGCAGCATGAATAAAATTTTCAGCATATTGTAGCGACGGAAACTTATTTTGTTCAAACATGATTTTTTAACTTCTTCATTTTTCAAATGGAGGTGCACAAATTATTATAATCGATAGCAAATAACCATGTTAGTAACCAAGTCGTTTTAACATATTAAATAATTTTCTTTGTTGGAAGAATTTTTTTAAAGTATATTTTTTAATGAAAAAAGATTAATTTAACATCAAAATTGCTTTCAATTTAATTTTTCTCTAATCAAATATTTATAATCTTGTGAATAATAGCTAGTATTACTATAGTTCTTGAATTTTGTAAGGTGTGAATTCAAATTATTATGTATATATTTTTAGTGATATATAATATAATATAAAATATACTGTTACCAGTTTTTTATTGCATTTTTGTTTGAAAATAATTTAATAATAACTGGATTTTTTTTCTTCCTATTTTCATTTTGAATATGATTTGCAAAAAAGAATGACATGCTTCATAATCATTAACCAGACTGAAAAAAATGTGTTGTATTAATTTTAATAATGCCTAAATTATTTTCTTGTATGTTCTATTGTTTGTTTGTTTAGAATACATTTGATTTCGGCCGTAGCAACTTATGGATTTTATTTGCTCATTTATTTCATATACCCATAATGTAGTTTGAAATAATGATAATATGCATCGTATAGGTATAATAATTATAATTATATTTTGTAATGAAATTTTTTTTTGTTTTTTAATTTTTATTCAATAGAACTGAAAAAACAGTACCTTTTCCAATTTATTTTTTTTTAAGTGATTATTTGCTAAATATGACTTAAGTTGGTATTTGGCGATATCAAGTTGGTTTTGTATTGTTTTGAACGATATGACAGTGATTATCAAAGAGTTTGAATCATGATTTTTTTTTTTTTATATTAAAAAATGTTACATCTTCTTTGCAAGATACTAGGTATTTGATGAAACAATTTAAGATTTTTTATAGCTTTGTTTATCTTTTTTTAAAAGTGTAATATGTGTTTTTATATATGGAGGCATTCCTGATTACAAGCTGAAACTGATTAAACATTAATTCTTAATAATATATTTTCTTATATAAAAAAATCTTATTCTTCTGTTTTTAGTATACATACTCAATATTCATAAAACAATATGACAAGGATATAGTAACGATAATATGTAATAAATAGCTTAAAAATACGTTACAAAGTGATTAACATTCTTTTATTTGATATGCCCATAGTAAAGTTTTATTAATGAAGATGGGAAATGTACATGCAAAATTTATGTGTTTTATGTTAAACACTTCAAGCAACATCCTTCTTGTCATATAATTATTATAAATTAACTTCTTACTATAAATTAAGCAACTTATTCTATATTTTAATTTTTATGCATAGTAATTGAATTAAAGAATAATTTTACTCTTTGATTAGTTAATTTTACCTACTATGAGTTTTTATTCATTGCATTTCATGTCTTGTGAATGAAATTTACAAAATTCATTCCATTTTTCTTTTATTATTGCATTGTAAAGAAATTGTAGCATTATTTAAGAAATAACATAGTCTAATATGCATAAGTAAATGTTTGCCTTCCAATTCTTTGTAAAATACTTATATTACTTCACAGATATTTTCAAAATATTCTGTTATAATTTTTAAATTGGATCTTTTCCTATTTATTGCTAAATTTTAATTATTAGAATTATGAATAGTCTTAATGATCTTGTAAATATTTATCCTAATACAATAATTGTAAATGATATCTTTGACCAACAGCATGCAAAAAAATATATTAAGGCAACTTTTGAAAATTATATTTCTACTAAAATATAGCCTTAGAAGAACAGTATTTAATTTCTTTTGTTACCATTATTGTCTCGTATTCCGTTACATAACAAAATGTGTTTCACCTGTTTAAATCATTAATGGCATAACAAAATAATTTTACTTCTTTTAATTTAAAAATATACAGAATTCTGAATATTTACATTTTATTACTGATTAATATAAAGTGGGATAAGATATAAAAAATATGATGTTCATAGTTTTAGGAATAAAAATTTAATTTTCTTTGATATAATCACTAATTGAATATATTTTGATTTCATATTTTAAATTAGTATTTTTTAGTGCAACCAGTCAATTATTAGTAATGAATTCTGTTTATTTATATAAAATTATATTAAGTGTTTAATTTTTATTTCAATGTTTGTTTTTAGTTTAGTTTTATTAACGTCCTGTTGCATTTTTTTAAATTTATGATTACGTGAAAAACAGTAAAGAGCCTTGGTAAAAATTTTGGATATTTTAAAAATATTTTTTAACTAAATTCCACTTGGAATCAATCTTTCTTTTATTAATTATTTTGAATTTTGATGAATTTTTGTTGTGTTAAATTTATAAATAACTTTCCTTTATTATTTGAAATATTCTTCAGTTCTTAATAATATCATTTATGTATTTTTTTTTTAAAGAATACTTTTATAATTTTGGAATGTGTGGCAAATAATTTTTTGAGGTTTATTTTTAATCTTATTGTTTACTCAGTGTCATTAAATTTTGTAATTTATATATTTCTCTTGTATTTGTTAACTTTTTTTTGGTCAGCTTTTAAATAATTCACCATGTATATTTAATCTTTATAATATTTGTTTTGACAAATGCATTTTTTATTTAGATATCAAATTTTAAACTTTTATTTGAGATAAAACTGCTAAAACATACTTTTTGATAGTCACTCTGCTTTCTACTTTGAAGTTCTTTCAAAAGTTCTATTGATGTGTTTTTCATGCTACTGTATAGTATTTAATGTTCGAAGGACATCTTGATAATTAAAAGTTGGGCGAGAGCTTGTGAACAGGTGGCAAGCATTTTAAGATAAAGATCTGAAATGAGCAGCCAAGTATATCCTTAGCATTTCTGAATGATGCAAAATAAGCTAAAGTGAAAGTTGTCAACTGAATGTACATGGATTTAGAAATATTAAATAATATTTAAAAAAGGATACAAACAAAATATTGAATTTTTTGAGAGTTGATAGTTGTTTTTTAATTAATTTTTGTCGAAAAATGTCTTGAAAGAAATGCTCAGAGTTAACCTTTGTGACAGATGTCTGCATATTTATTAATGACATTACTTTCATATCATCCTTAATATTCTTCCAAATATAGCAAGTCCATCTTTGCTATAAGTTTTCATAAATTTGAATTAAGTATATAGTAATTAATCTGTGCAACACTAGATATGATTTGTTTCCTATAAATTGTAAACCAAAGATGTTTCTTGCAGGATCACAGCTATAGAATTTTATATAACTGACATCCAGACTTTCACAATAGCTGATTGAATTATAATGTGAATATGAGATCTTTATGCAAATGGAAACGATTTATGTTACAGTTGTTAAAAATACAGCTGCTGAAAGTATTGGAACGAAACATGTTTTAAATTACTCCATACATATCCGCTTATGCTAAAGAAAGACGTTACTCACATTAAGATTTTTCTGTGCTCGAAATCATTGGACTAAAATTGAATCTTTTCTATTGTTTCGTAAACGAGATAAAAATCCTAATTCCTCGTCGCACGCTCCGAGGCACCTGTTTGTATCTGTGGCGTTTACTCGAATTTCTTTGTTGGATGCTTTGAAGGATCCTTGAAGTTATTTATAACGAAAACCCTGAAAGTAGGAGGGAATAAAAAAATATATTTAAATGTTGATTCGCTCTCAGCCCCCTGTTAGTAACTTTACGGCTTTCATTTTACTTTTTTCATTGCCTCTGTTTTTAACTTGAAAGATACGTTTCTCAAGAAAGCTTCCTAATAGCTTTCAGGGCCTGCGAACCCAAACAGTCTGGAGGGTGATCGTGTTTGTGAAATGTTGAGAAAGAATAAGTGGATTATTCTATTTTGTTTCAGTTCAAGGGAGAGAACTTTCAAAAAGTCCTTTATGTTTAAAGCCTAAAATCTTTAAAAATAAGTATCAAAAAAGTTATCAAAAATTGTTGTAAAATATTAATGAAAAAGTATGTGTGGGTGGGGGAGGAATATACTTCATTTGGAATTTTTCAGACTATTGGTTGCATTTGTATTTATTTTGTGTTTATGAAATTCAGCTTTATTATTCCTTTTATAATGTTTTAAAAACACTTTTCAAGTGAAAATGTAAATCAATAAAATTCAAGCCGAAAAAATTATTTGCTGTTATTTTCCTCTCCCTGCAGATATTAATTACCACTTTACGCAGATATTTAATGTATGTGATATTTCTTTTACATTAATGTAGAAAATCAATTAAATATTCTATTGTTGTGATAAACATGGCTAATAAATTAGTATTATTTTCTCTAAGGCTTACAGAAATCCCTAAAACAATCTACTAAGAACAAAAACTTTATTTTCATTTTATTTCAATTTGCTGAATTCCAAATTTATTTCCCCTTAGAAAGGAAGGAAAATGATGAGCTAGACAAAACCATAAAAAAATTATCATTCTGCTCACTTATGAAGGCAAACGAAAAATTATATATATACTTATAAATACAAACAAGTCTCACTTCAAATAACTAGCTATACAGTATAAATTTGAACTAATCTTTCAAACGAAATAGGTTGATAGAAGAGTTCATGTAGCTCCTAAAACGGTATAGCAACCCTGTCCTATCCCTAATCGTTTGAAAGTTATCACTGATAAAGTGATTATGTTAGCAATCGGGGGAAAAAATGTCATAATTTAAAAAAATTTTGATAGGCCTATGCTTAAAAATAAGCAAATGTTTGGAAAGCCCAGGAAAAATCATGTAAAATTATACTAGTATCAGATGTTATCTGATTATCTGGTTTTAAAGGCATACTACAACTGCCGAAACTTGGGCCATATGCAAAATTGAACTGTTGTCAAAATCTTTAATATTGTTACGGAACTTCAATTCCACTAAGCCCACAAAGTCACCAAGTGTATGGTGGGGAAACAATCAGCAGGCCTCAATAATGGAAGACCTTAATAAGAAAGTTTATTAAGCAGGTGGTAATGAATACGCAGAAAACGAATATCAGCCAGGACAAACACTGGTAACTCACTACAACAAACGGTAATCGATAGTAATAACAACCATAGCACAAAAAGCAACCAGACAGAAGTAAGCAGGAGGGAATCTGCATAAGCTGCACTCAACTGTCTCTCCAAACACTGCAATTCTCCACTGTATCCTCGGCTTACCTGTATCCAACTACTGACCCACTTCTACACAATTGGCTACACCTCACACGACTTGATGCTACTTCTACAAAAAACATCAGAACTCGGCACCCAGCTCAAGTCAGCAATTGCTTGAGCTCCACCACACACTTGTTTATCGCTGACCAGATCCAATTATTCGCCGTTGACTCTTTTACGCGATTCACGCTTTCCACACTTCTGTCTACGGCTTGATTTCTACCAGCCTTTTATAGTTTCAACAGGCGGTGGGGATAAGGTTCTGGAACAATCAGACATATATCGCTTCCTATTGGCTGTATCAACAAAATTCTGGAAGATTCCAATATTATCTATTTTGTCGCCAAGCCTGGAGATCACTGATTCGGCATCCAGTTAGCATCCAATAGAGCTGTTCGTAAAAGCCTTCCCAATGATTGAACTAACCTTGCTGAGAAGCAACGTTACAGATTTACAACAATATTGAATGTCCCAAATACTGATTTAGCAATAATATGCCAAATTTATCAGTTGATAAGAAATTTCTTTTTAAGAGATAAAAATAAATGTCAGCTGATTTTTTTTTTTAACTATCGCAAAAGTTTCTTTAAAAAGTGTTAAATGTGCTTCATTTAAAAGGGTTAACAGGTCGAAGGTTTTGAATTTTATTATTATTATTATTATGGATATCGTAAGTTACGAATGAGGTTACTGTTTACCCATAACATTAAGTTGTTAGAAAATGAATTACAGCTATTAATTTGTCAATGCACGATGACAGCTATACTTCTCTTTAGTTCTTTCTTCGAGCTGTTAAAGTCAAAGTGAGGTTCTTTTTTCTAATGAACAGGAACAAAAATCTAGGATATATCGCGAAGTAAAAGCTTTAAAATTTTTCTCCGAATTACTTTCCATGAATCATCATGCCCAAAAGCTCTCCATGATTCGACATTCCACCTACTTTTTTTTCTTTGATTGCTTTTTTTTTCTTTCTTTTTGTGATCGAAATGAAAAATCTGTGGCCTCCGTTGATAATTTTTAAGATTATTCACGAAATAGTTCAGATGAGAGCACTAAGAAAAGGTTACCTATAATACTTATGAAATTATATTTCTTAAAGTTATCTACAATGAAAATGTTATCTTTTATCATGTATTATTTAATAAATTTAATTGGACAGTTTTTTAGCAATACACTTTTATTTGTATGTAAGCTTTGTTCTGTGTGCTAACATGAAATTCAATAAGCATTTGCTGATTATCGTTCTGGCATCGTCAGATTTTTTGTTATTGTTTCTTGAAAGGTAAAGTAACAATTGTGTGCCTAGTCAAAAATATTCTTAAAAAAATAATACGTTAATGAGAATTGTGTAAAATTGTAACCGTTCTCTTTCTTATGCCATGGTTCCTTTAAAGTTATCACTTCACGACTTTTATTGAAGCGAGCTTTTTTATTTATTATAAATTTGATTTCAAAAATGCATTTTTTTTTTTTTTTTTGTTCATTTCAGCTACAGGCGTCTTATTTTCTTTCACCATTTAATAATATTTTCCCTCGTCCTTTAATTACACAAATTCTGAAGTTTTACGTTTCACTAAATATGTTATGAAATCTTTATTCTATTTATTTATTACAAATGCCCAGAAGATTGGCTATGACGTCATTAGATCTCTAGCATTCCAATATTTCTGAACTTTACTGTCTAAAAACACAAGTGCAGAGCACGAGTCTAGATGAATAGCCTTAAAATTTTGGCAAATGGCGGAAAAATTCCACAGCTGCTCTTCTAGAAAAATCTGGGGAAATCTATCCCATTACTTACTGGTAGAATCACATAGTGCTCTCTGCTTTATCCTGGAGGTATATCTTTTTTTTTTTTATCAGGGGTTTGACTAAATAAAATGAGAGGCTTTTCAAAGGTCTCTGTCGTACTATTGCACCTTTTCACGTGAGAAGCCACCAACATATCACTGAAGCAATCTCAAAACTTTACACATCTTACAAAAATTCTCAGTAAAATGTCAGAGACAAAAAAAAAAAAAAAAAAAGAAGAAGAAGAAGGAAGCAAGGCAGATTAGCACTAAAAAGCCGTAGCAGATTTAGTGTTAACCAGGTGCATCGCGTGGAAGTCTGCTACATTGCACCCCATCTTTATTTTTTTTATTCTCTTCTTTTTTCTGGATAAATTGTATACTTTTCTTTAAGAATAAATGAAGAATTCTTTTTTAACATCCAGAAGTACCAGTAAGCACAAGATGTATTTATTGTTTCTGGGGCATTTTTTAGAGGTTTGATTTAGCAATAGGATTTAGAAAATATTGTAGCATATTACAAATATAGATGCTTACTATTCGGCATCAAGCAATTTTTATTTTACTAAATTTGAAAGACCTGGGTCATGAAGCAAGAATCTCTTAAAACATTAAAGAGAACTTCTCAACCAAAAACTGATTAATCAAGGGAGGCGTTATTCATTCTAAAATAATGTGGTTGTGCTCTACTTTTAAAGCGGTTTTTTCTCCCCATTATGTTCAAGGCAATTTTGAAAAGGTGCCATTGATCGCTTCATGTTTGCGTGCTTGGAAACCGTCCAAAAGTGAAACTGTCACAAAAAGGTGCTAATCGTCCACCGGAAGAGACCGTTTGAAAAAATTGCATTTTACCATAATGGTCACTTCAAGTGGGAGGTTTTCATGATTTTACTATATAACGTTAATGTTTTTAACTTTCATTCAACGGAACGATGATTCACCTGGAAGAGGAAGTCAGTAGTATTGTAAAGCCTGTAGAAGGTAAACAATTTTCCTGCAGTATGTGACCTTGACAGATCATAACTGATTTGTTCAATGAAATATGCTTTTACCGATTTTGACAAAGGTACAAGATTCAGACGCATTAAAGAGGCTTGGTACGATCCCAGGTGAGACGTTATCTAATTATCTATCCATCTTTTAAAATAGGACGAATTTTTTGCAAACGATAAAAAACTGCTGTTTTATGAATTTCGAATGCCTGAATTTATAAAACACATATATATGTATGTAGCTTGTTTTGCTGAATTTCCATCAATGCCGATCCGAAACACTACCATCCGCACCACTAAAATAGTAAAATCTAATTTCTCTGGTGGGGGGAATGCGAAAAATTCTTTTGGGTTTTATAATCCATTGCATGATTACTTCGAATTATTATAATCAAAAAGATTTTCTCCACATGCCGTGGAATTGCGCTTTTCATTTATTTCATTTCCGAAAATTGTTGTATTTCTTGTAAGCAAATTGCAATTTTAAAAATTTTTTTATTTACATGATTCCAGTTACTTAATGTTGGTGAAAGAGAAAGTTAAGCAGGCGAAATAATGTTATGCAGGCCTCCAAGAAAAAAAGAATACAATGAGCTAAGTAAAAAGCTATATATACAAAATTACAAAAAATATTAGGTTGTTCGGAAAGTAATTTCGTTTTTTCCTGACAAAGGATTTAATTGCATTTTTCGCACCCAATTTCATACTTAAATCGCAAAATCATTTTATGTTTTAAGAGCTGATATAGCAAGGCTTGAGTGTGAAAAAGTGCAGCTGATTCTTCGCAGTAGTTTTTGGATGGTGCCCTTTTAAATATGGAGAGCAATAAACAGCATTTTCGTCATTTTTTTCTTTTTTGCTATAAAAGGTAAAAATGCTGTTCAAGCCAGAAATAAATTAGCCAATATGTGTGGAGAAGATGTGTTAACAGTACATCAGTACCAGAACTGATTTGCAAAATTTTTCCTTCAAATGAGGAGGCCAAAAACCACCTCGATCATTTTTTTTTACAGCAAAGACCAAAACTTTTATGAGCGTGTAATCATGTTACTACCAAAAGGTATTAGACCAGAATGGCAAAAGGTATTAGACCAGAATGGCAATTTTATAATTTAATAAATAATTTATTCATTAAACGAAAATTTCTTTTCATTTTGACACAAAAATACGAAATGACTTTCCGAACGACCCAATAGAAAAAGAATCCGACTTGAAGATTTTTTCAAGAGCCACCCTCAAGCAAAGGATATTTCAAAATAAGGGATATTTTTCTGTGAGGCATCCCAAAAATTCCTCGAAAACTTCCGGCTACGATGGGTCAATACTGTTGGACATTGTCTGATTCCTCACAGAAAAAAAAAAAAAAAAAACCCTTATTTTGAATCTTTGACTAAAGGTGGTCCTTGAAAAAGTCTTCAGACCACATTCTTTTTCTATTTGTTGTAATTTTGATTCTATTCTATTCCTTTTTACTTGGCTTATATTGATAATTTATTTAGATTCATCTGTATTTTAGTAGTAGCTGCATTAGCGCTTATTAAATACAATGATAGTTTTTTTTTTAATTTTTTAAATCGTAATCTTGCTCGAATGCGAAGTCATTTTTTGTTTCGTTTCCTAAATTATTTTAATTTAGGTTTATTTCATTTGGCTTTTATTTTTGTTTACTTTTTGTAGTTTAACTCCGAATTAAATCTTAATTTCGATTCCGACATAATTTATTTCGTTTCCAAAATATTTTTTTGCTTCAGTTTTCCAAAATAATTTAATTTTTAATGTATTATGGAAACTAGTTTGAGTTGTTTCATGCTTTTATGGTTGATTTCTTATATATATACAGTGAACAAATGCAAAATATTTAACTATTCTGTGATTAGTTCGTCCATTATTTCAACTACGTATAAAAATAAATAGTTTTGTCTGTTAACGGAAAAGCTTTATTTATTCAAGCCTGACTTAAATATAATATTTTTTACAAATGTAGTTCTTTTTTTACTTTTAATTAAAGCTGAGAAAGCAATTCGAAGGAATCTTTTATCCAATAGATTTCTTTAAAAATTATGTATTGAAGGGTTTTTCTTACTATTTTCCACGAGTGAATTTGTAAAGCACTACTATTTCATAATATTTTGTAGCATTGTTTACGAAAAAGTGAAAACAGAACATTTATATTTTTCTTATTCCTTTTTTAAAAAGAATTGTTTGAAAGTCCATAATTTTTGAAAGTTTTATCAGTTAAAGATATTGAAAATTAAAGTGTCATTGCATTGTTCTGCTATCAACTGTCTCAGTCATTTGTAATTTCACCATATCTGTTGATTAGATTCTGCAAAAATAATAACTTTAAAGTATTTAATCGTCAATAAGCATTAAATTCATAAATTCCGATTTAAAAATGAAAACACTTTTAAGATTAATATCAAGTTTATAAGTAGTAAAATTTTTTAAACATTAATCGCATTAAAAATAATTTTTCACATAGTTGTGCATTTTGAATGTCAAACATTTTAGCTATTAACTAATTTTAACTATTTTTTATTTAACTATTTTAGGGTTATTAGAAAATAATGTTGAAGATTGTCACATTTGACGATTTATCGCCAACTAAAGTTATAACTTGATTTCCAAATTATTCATTTTCTAAATTTTTACGAATTGTCTTCATTAATTTAAGTCATTAACCAGTTTAGATTTGAAATAACCACGGGACTATCAAATTACGCATGCGTCAATATTTAAAAAACCGTCAGCTTATTTTTTACACCCACGCGATGGTTATAGAGATAGTACAATTATCTAAAAAAAAATTTTTTAATCGAATCTCACAGCACCTATTTACGAAGGATTAATCTACAAATAACTCGCCGAGGAGAAAATAGATTCTGTAGAAATGCTAAATCCAAGTTAAAGGTGAATATTTTGTAGCTATAGTACACAAATATCATGCAAGTCATTCTCAGAGGTAGATTTCATTCAGCTCTTGGAGGGAGCAGAATTTAAATGCATTATGCAAATTGGCATTCTATATTATAACAGAAAACTGTTCTATGATATAAATTGAGCTTCTTTTTTTTTCAAACTTGGTGAAAGAAATTCAACATTTTTCCTTAATATATATTAAGTAATTGGATTTTTTTAATGTATTCTTTGGATATGATCTACCCCCCCCCCTTTTAAAATTATGTTGCTAGATTTTCAGAATTCTTTATCATCTAATAATTTGAATATCATGAACAGAATTAAATGTTTCTTTGACATCGAAGAAGTAATTTCGTGGTCTTAATTTATCAATTTTTATAAAAGTAATTTTTTGACCTGAATGTCATTGATAAATAACTCAAATAATTGTCATTCTTCTTGTCTCAAAGTTTTGAAAATTATTTTTTCAGAAAAATTATTTTTTCGTTTTTGAACATTATTTTACTTGAAATCAGTTTTGATTTCAAGGGATTTCTACGTAAGTCTACTAATTATATTCTAAGTGCATTTGATTTTTCAAACTTCTTTTCAAAATATTTTCGTAGAGTCACATAACAATTCTTGCAAAAATGTTTTTGTAGTGGGTGGTTTGGCAGTCTTTTATCTTCTGTTCCGTGTCTATTAATAACTGACTGTTTTCATCGATATAAACTGTGTATGAATTACTTTGGCACCGTCTTAAGCCATTCCATTATATGCACACTATGTTCAAGGTAATGACATGGGGAATTAATTACGTTTTGCTTGCGTTTGTTTCCAATTTTATCATATGCTGTCATCTTGCCATCACATGTATTAATTTCGCTCGTTTACTTTTCATCGGTCTTTACATACGGGATAGGTGCCATGAACTTTTTTTTAAATAATATATTCGTTGTCTTATGCAGCCTTTAATTTACGTGGAATCAATAAGGTGTCCCCAAATAAATGTTTTAGATTCTTATTGGCAATATTTTCGTCCGATATTATTTTAATTTATCCTTTCTTTCTTTGTCAAATATGGGAATGAGGGAGAATGTGGAATGAAAGAAAATTTTAAAGTAATTTAAAAAGAATTGTATTGAAAAAAATTGGAATAAATCTAATACTATAATACGAGGAATGGTTGTCAAGTCGAAAATCGCCCCAGAATTAATAAACTCCGGTAAACTTGGGGGTCTGGGGTTTTTGGCCACGATGAATCGATTGGCGCCGGTTTTGAAGCGCTACGGTCGAGCAGTTCGGAGTTACAGATAGGATATTTTCAAACTTTATTAGTTCGCCATAATGGCTACTTAAATTTTCAAGTGGTAACGTGCTGCCATCTATAGCCAATAGGGCGAACTAATAAAGTTTTATATTTATGCTGTTATAGATTTATAATATGTTTCTTATGTATGTATATATGTTTGGTTTTTCTAAATAAATTTGTCAAAAATATTGAACTTCAACACACTTCAATCTTTACCTTTACTTTACCTTTGTATAGAATAGTCCCCTTTCCAAACTCTAACTTTGTTTAGAATAGTTTACAATGGTGCACTTTAACCGGTTATCTTTTCACCAATGGTTTCACAAATTTTCTTATGGCATGTATTGTTTTGATAAATCACAATTGAAAATTTTAATCTTCGAGTTAGCTTCGATACCTGTTTTCTCCGAGCGGAGCTCGGTCACCCGCTGGTAATCTTAAAAATTCATTTAAAATTAAGGAAATAGTTCGTTCTAGTAAGTATTCGTTTTGACTTGTTTTCAGAAGCATTTGGCGAATCAAAAAATCAGAAAAATTAAATAATCTGTAACAAAAAAACACACACCTTGAATTAATAAACTACTGCCGTCTCATTTCTTTGTATTCAAGCCCTTACGTACATAATGATTTAAAAAAAAGCTAAGTGTTTATTTAACTGTCTTTTATTTCTTTCTCTAACTTTAAGACTTTAAGTAACACTAAAAGTAAGAACAGATACGAACTTAGAAATTCATCTTGGATGAGAAGGTTTTATTTTGGTTGGCCCCTCTCTGTGATTTTTGAATAAAAACATTTTATATTTACTGCGAGGTTTTCTTGTAAAACTGCATTTATAACAGAATCCTTCAAAAATTGTGCCAGTTTCACTTTATTTTAACTTGGGAAGCAGCTGAAAAGTTTTTGAGAAAGAAAAAGATTCTTGAAAATTTGCTGAATTGGAATTCGATATTGTATCTTCATACTTTTCTGAAATATTAGTTGTAAAATGAACTCAGACATTTGTATATTGTAACATTTGTATATTGTAACATAAAAAAAAAAAATTTAACATTCTGTTGTTTCAACAGCGTATACGAAATCAGCAAATATTTTATCTTTCAGAAAATTGTTTACTGATCTTTAATGAAGTCGATTCGCAATTCGAATGGTTCTAAATTTTTCCGATACAACTTATCTTTGTATCTTTCGTTTCAGATATTCCAAAGAAACAAAGCAAAATAATTTACTTTTTATTCTATCGATTTTCTATTTTTCTATTGTTAATATTTCATTTGATAGATTGCTTTTGTTATGTTTGCCAGGTTTTATTTTGAGCCAGACTTTGAACTTCTTTCTCCGTCAATCCATAGTTTATTTTAACCACTAAACAGAAATATCTTTTTCAGAAAATACTTTTCTGGTGTCGTATCGAGCTTCTATTAAAATTTTTGCTGAAGAATCGATCGAAAAAGCTATCAATTACAGAATTGAAAAATTAGCATTAAACACTTTACATGGTTCTTTAATTGAGATTTTCTTTTTTATTTTAAAAATTACAGTTTTTACTTTTTTATGATTTTAGGATTAATATTTTCAATATTTTACAACATTTTATCACTATCCCCCCCCTTTTTGTTACATGCTATATTATTATAACCTGAGAAACCTCAAAATTAATTTTTGTATGCCGTTTTCTATTTGTATCAGGTATTCAACCAAAGTTATAAAAGGACTGATCGTCCATCGATCCTGTATAGTATTTAAACGCAATAATTTAAAAATTCAATTACAAAGAAAATTTGGTTCACAGTTTTATAGCAATTAAAATCTAGATTATTGTGACTGTTTCAATTAAAACCGTTAAAGGATCGACCGCCTATCACCGCCTGTATATTATAATATCCGAAAATTGCACCTAGATTAAGTAAAAACTTCAAAAGTCGATATTTGGTGTAATTATCGCCATCATACAATGAATACACAAATATAAATTTGCTAACAAAAAAGAACTGTTTTGTGATACTCTGAAAATAAAAATTTGAGTACTCATGACATTTACGCCCTTACTCAAGGTCCACAATATTACGCGGAAAGGAGATAAAACCTTTAATTATAGAGTGTGTTTGATTTAACAAATATTTTACGTTACACTGTCTGAGAATTGGTTCATTAAAAAAAATGTTTAATTAGTACTTTTTTAGGCTTGTTATCTGCATTTTAGTCTACGGTGTTAAATGATTATAGATGAAAAAAATTGAAATATCTCATAAAATTCATACTATATCAATTAGATCAACTGAAAAATAAATAAGATGCCAATTTCTGTTGCTTTGAATTTTAATATTTGAATTGAATATCAAAAATTTAAAAAGTCCCCCATATAAACATTGGTTCCTCCAGTATTTGGGTAACTTTTTTTTTTTTTTTGCTTTATGTACATTATCGTTTTTATATTTCTTTCCAAAAGAAAACTAAGCGCAATATCTAACCGTAAATATGCTGCATTCTGTTGATAAAATTTGAACATCCAAAGTTTTAATTCATTTTTAACTACTTTGTTTCACTCGATCTAACAATCAGCAGATATTTTGTACATAGCAGCAGTAATGTCCCCTTTTTTTTCTTCATCTCTTTCATAGTAGCTATAATGCCTCCATAAAAAAAAAAAAAAAAAAAAAAAAATCAGCTTCAGATTTCTCTGCCATAGTTTAGGAAGTGCAGTATGCTTTCTCCTTTTCAGAAAATTCATTTTTGTTTCCCCTTGAAGACATGCAGCAGTCACATCCACCGTCAGCACCTCACTTGTTGTTGTCTGTACACCTTTTTAGATTTTGGATTCTTCATGGCCATGTTTGTTTTACAGGATGCTGGAGGTGATAGTGAAAGAGAACCTAATTTTAATTCTTACTGTGAAGAACCAGCCAGTGGTTTCCTTTAAAACTGCAGAAAAATCACTACTTCTTTTGATATTGAAGGAGTTTCCATTGCTTCCTTTGAAGCTTAAAGAAACGCGTCTTGCAACATTCGTGCTGTGATTCCTTTTTTAATTGCGGCTTTGAAAACTGGAAATGTCTTGTAATTTTAGGAATCCTTTAAAATATTTTGAATGGATTTTTGAGTGAACCATTTCAGAAAGATCAGGAAAACTGCTTCAGAGCTGTTATTCTTCACTCAAAATTAAGCATTTCTATATTTTCTTCCAATTGTGGAAACGCACATCTGAAGGCTTCAAAATATAATTTGTATGAGAAGGTAAGCATAGAATGAATATACCATTCTTTCCCATTCATTCAATATTACAGTATGATAAATGGCGACTACATCCATCCTTATAAACTGTATAGATTTTTGTAAGTCTTTTGTATGCCCAATGAAGTGCTTTATCTAATATTGAAAGATTTGAGTATTGCATCCATCTGTGATTGCGTAATTAAACAGGCAGGTTATTTTTTGTATGTGTCTCTTACAGATGTTCCAGTTCAGATGAGACTTTGTCTTTATCATATGGGTCTCTTAAAATTGTCCATCCCAAAACAGCGTCTATATTGTTTCAAAATAGGACGTTAATACATAAATTACAAATTGCAAAAGAAATCTGCTATCTCTTTCTCTAAAAAGTGGAACCGGGAATGATAAATATTGTCTCAAAGTGTTGCATTAGCTAAACCTAATACTATATCATTTTAGTCCACATTAATTAAACTAGTCTGAAATATAAAATAAAAGGAATACAAATTACCTAGATATAGAAATAAATTTCCTAACAATAGGAGGGTCATCAGATTCGATTGAATTTTGACAGTAAAAAATGTTAAAGACAAATTTAAGGTTTCATAGTCAAGAGTCATAACATTAGAAATATTATAGTACTCAGAGTTGTTGATATAGTTCTGAGAATATTGAAATTATACTCATATATAACTAATAATAATAAACTTTTTGATAATATTATACTCAAAAAGTTTTACTTGGTATTATTGCATAAAAAGTAAAAAGTAGACTTTAAAAAAAACATCTTTCCAATTTGGAAAAAAATTATATTTACTATCTATTTTCGTTGAAATTTCATTTTGCCTTATTAAATATTATTAGCTGTCCATTTTTACTAATAAATTAGAGGCTATATGTAAAATATTTCTGTTTTTTATAATGTATATTAACTTAGTTACCGAAGCTCTAGTATCTGCATTTTTGTATTAATACATTTTATCTGTTTTAACTAAACATTTATTTCAATATCTAGAATTTATATCTACAAGCGAAAATAATAATGATTATCTGTATAATTTTTTTCATTCATACCAATGGGCCTTTATTCCCAGTAATTAAGTAATTTGTACGCATTAAAACGCCCTCCCCCCTTTGTACAAGATCTGCTATTTTGAAATGATGCATATTTATTTTAAATTTTTCCATGTATTAAAGTTTTCACGCAAACACAGTTTGTATGTCTTATTTGTATCTTCACTATCTAAACTATTTAATTAATTAATCCCTTAACAGATTTATTTTGTCTACTGTGTATTTAGACAGTAGAGAAAGGTCACGCTTATTTTGATTATAGTTTCCATTCTGAACCAAATGAAAATCCATAGAATATTTGCGATAGTTATGTATCCCCCATAATTTTTAAATTAAGTTATAACTTTTATAAATAGTTTAATTGCTTTTAAAAATGTGAAAATGCATCTGCTCTATAGGCAAATCTATTAAAGGGCTCTAGAATGTAATAGATTTCCGACGGAAAGTTAAACTCATAAAATTAGAAGTTAAAAGTTATAAACTTTCGAATGATTTTATAAAGTTTTTTATCTTGTGAAATATTCTTATGAAACTTTTAGACTAATGATTTGTCTTTATGTAATAATCATTTTAAAATTATATTTAATGTGTAAATAATATTAATATACAAAAATATTTTGTATTTAAATATTACTTATTTGCACTGTAAGCTTTGCCCTCTCCGAGATAAAGTTTCTGAGGAATCTTAAATATTTAAGAACAGTTTTAGCGGGATATTAACTATTAAAAAATAATTTATAATTAAAATTTGGAAATTAAATTATAAAAGTGCGAAGGTCTTATAGAAAAGTTTTAAGTTATTTGAAATCGTTATCACATTTGTGATTTATTTATTGATTGATTATTTTTATTTATAATGAAGTTGGGGATTCATTAATTGAAGAATATAATTCAATTCATAATCAACTTAATACTTTTATTTAAAGATAAGTTAGCATAATTAATCATCATCCGAATGATTCTTAAATAATCTGAATTAATATCACAGAAGACTTGCTTTAAATATTAATGCATCTTTCTAGATATTCTTTTTTGTGTTGCTTTGACCACTTCACAAAAAGAGAAACACTTTTGACTAAATAATTCTCAAAATATTTATAATTCTGTTCTTTATGCTAAAATCTTAACTCATACTTGATACTGCTTATTGCATTGAGTAGCTTAAAATACGATTAAATACATTTCATAACTAGAATAATTTCGACATTGTTGATAAACAATCTCTATTTGAAAGCATATACGATACTTTTATTAGCCACAAATAAGCTATCGCTTTCTGCTCAAGCATGTAGTAAATGGATGATTGGATAGCGACGGCTACATGAAACTGAGAGTGGAATCCTAATATCGTCTAATCCCTTCCGCAGGACGTACGTTCTGTTACAGGAGGGATAGTAACGTACCCTTATTAACACACCCTTACTTTATTTCCAGGAGGGGCGGGAATTAACTTTCTTCTCCGAGGACTTATCTACTTGCTCATGGCGCTCCCACCTAGAGAATCATAATATTTGCTCATTGGTAAAATTAATAGTTAAATTAATGGGCCTTTTTTATTATTTACTGGCAAATATAAATTAAAATTGCTACTCATGCAAAATCTTCAAAAATGCATCTACGGATTCCATTCAGTTTGAATTGTTCTGTTATAGTGAAAGATTTCCACTTTAATATTCGGAAAAGTTGCTAATATCTTATCTTAAAATGAGCAATTCTTGTACATATATAAACTTATTTCTTGTATCTCTGAAACGACTCTAATGATTTGCATCAAATTTTATATTTAGGTAAGATTTTGCTTAATATAGCTTAATATAAAGGGTGCGCCAGAAAAACTTACTTATTAGAAAAAACTACCGAGTGGTGAGTTGGGTGGGTAGAGGGGTGATAGGTGGTGCTGCTGCAGGGGTAAGTACCCAAGTTCGTTTCTCCCTCTAGCCAATTGCCATCATGCTCTAATCTAGAGAGCAGCAGCCTTCACCGTCCAGAGCTTCTTTTCAAACGGTCGCTCACTTTTTGCAACGCAACGTACCTTCTGCGCTCGCTTTGAATTTCCTCCTCACAGACCCGTTCCTGGCCGTAATTCGATTCTGTTGTGGGTTAACTCATTTCGGGAGTGTCGCTAAACCCAGAAATGGACATCAACGGACCACCAGAACTCCGGAAAATGTCGGAAGAGTGAGACAGTCAGTTCTGCGTTCGACTCGCAAACACGCAGCTGCTCTGGGAATTTCTGACAATGACGAATTCTCCATCAATACCTTCAATTTCATCCCTATAAATTGGTTGCTGTGGAAGAATTAACTGAACGCGATTTTGTTGCCCGTCAAAATGCATGTGAAATGCTGCTTGACAACCTGCCTCAACACGCTGTCATTTTTTTCAGTGATGAGGCTCACTTTGAAGTCCCTGGTTTTTGAGATCGACCACGGACAATAGCTCACCTCAAGAACAGCATTCGCGACGCCATTGCCAACATACCGAATGATATGCTGCAAAGAGTGGACACGAACTTCAAAAATCGACTTAATCAGTGTATGCGCAATGGGGGTTGCCATTTAACCGATGTTATTTTCAAAACTGTATGAAAAAAAATGGGATATTATATTCTCAAATAAAAAAAATAAAAAAATAGCTGAAGTACTTTTGTTTTTATTGTCCTTTCAAATAAGTAAGTTTCACTGGCGCACCCTGTATTTATCTATGTAAAAATTATAGGTATTTATCTATGTTCTTAAAATGTGATTTTACACACACGTATCTTTTTTTAATTAACTATTAGAGCTTTTAGGTGTCTTCTCTGATGTTGACAATGACTTACAGCGCCATCTAGTAAATTTCCATGGTACTTGCATTACTACTACTCATATCACAAAATTTTGTGCGATTGCACTACATGACATTATGTCAATGCGATTGCGTGCGGCTCACATCCAATAGCAGCAATACAATTATTGTGTTAACCAATTCCGATAGCACATTAAATTCAGTGCATGACTTTTAAAAAAATTTAAATAACCAGTTCGTATATAGGTAAGATTGATAAAAAAAAAATCATATGTGATCAGTATGTGATTTGTATCAAAGTATTTTCTCCAAAAAAATCCCACAATTTTACAACAACAACAACAAAAAAAAAAGAGTGGAAGAGAGAGCGTAACTGGATCTCTCTCTCTCTCTCATTTTTAAGTTAAATTGGGTTATAATTTTGAAGGGAAATTGGAAATTGTTAATGCAGTTATTAATATTTAAAAATAATAATTTTTAAAAATATTGGTAATCAAAGCGTCTAGTTTTATATTGAGATTTCAAATCCTTTCAAAAATAAATGTTCGTTTCGGAATAATTTAGCATGATTCTAATTCCAACAATAATTTAGGAAGATTCTAATGAGTTGAAAACTTTCCAGGAATGTCTCCCTGAATCAAGTGCTCTCCTCTTACAGTGTGATTAAATTTGGACTAATTCCAACCCACGTGGAGCGCATACAATGTACACAAAATTAACTGGACTTCCGTAAAAAAAAAATTTCTTAAAAAAATCCCTCAGCGTAGAATAATTTGATGTCGATTATCTTCAGTTATTTAATTCTATTTTATACTTCTCTTTTCTCTTCCTCTTTTTTTTTTTTTTTTTTTTTTTCTTCTTTGTACATTTTTTCTTGAAATATAATTTTTTAAAATTAGATAATAATACAAAATAAAAGGTTTTTTTTTTTCTTTTTAACCATGAATTGTTTTCTTACTAAGAAATTTGATGGAATAATAATCTGAAATTATATATATATTGAATGCTACTATATGAAAAAGACATTATATTAAAGTTCGTTTTAATTTTTCTCATTTTTGTATTATTTTATTCAGTGTCAAGTGTTAAAAAAATTCAAATTGATTTGGTCAAAAATATTTTAATATCCGATTTGTAGTAAAAGAAATGAAAACAAAATTAACTGTGCTGTATTGAAAATATATTTAGAGAGATTGTTTAAGTATTTAAATGGTCATCATTTGCGATTTCGCTTCTAAAGCTGCACTCTGCATTTTTCGCTGGCGGGGGGCGGGAATTCACTGTATATTTATCTTATCAATAAAAGAAATTTTAACTGAAATTCTGAATTAGAAAATTTTGTAGCTTCAACTTTGTCTCTTTTTGTTTTATTTGTGTATTTTTCTAGTTATTTTCTTTGAATGAGAAAATGATAGTCGATTTTCTTATTGAAATTGTTATAAACTGCGATTGACTGAGGATTGGATATATTTTTACAAACTTTTATTACAAAAATATTGTAAATTAAATTAACAATTTGAAATCTTTGCAAAGAGAATTGTGCTTCTACTAGCTTTTACTAAATCATTATCGTAAGAATTGGTTGTAAATGTTGGTAATTTGAGGACAGTCCTTCCTACTTTAGTGCTTCCTATTAGTCAGGACTAGATTAGTACTAATAATTACTGTTAAATGTTTCAAGTGATCTTTAGTTAGAATGCTAAAAGTAATAATCAAATATGGTTTTAACTTTTTTAATATAAACTTGTATGTTTTAATTACCATTTGATGAAACTGTCCTTTATTTAACTGAACATGATGTAAAAATTTCTACAAACAGTTAATGGAGATCTTTAAATGTTTTCTTGAATCACTTATAAAGGTTATGTTTCTATTTTGCATTTGATTCTTGTAAATTTTATTTTTTAAAGCATAATAAATTTTGATAAAATTCGAGTGCCAAAAATGGATAAGTTATACGAGGGGTGATCCAGAAAGAAAAAAGCTTAAAGTCAAAGGAAAAATGCTGTATTAACAACAGACACAGGACACAAATGTAATTAAGAGGTATATGTGGCGCTCCCTTCTCTATATAATCACCAAATCTGTTGAGGCATTTATTACACCGCTGGACGAATTTGTTTAACCCATCTTGGTAATAATAAGATCCCTGGCTATTGAGCCAATTCTTGGGACTTTTTTAACATCATCGCCTCATATGAACCTTGTTTCGGATAAGTGTTCATTCAATGCCAGGAAAAAGAAAAGTAACTGTGAGCTAAATCGGGGCTGTATTGAGCGGGGGGTGGCTACAGACCTCCCAGATAAATGTTTCCAGTAATCTCTCTGCCCGTTTCAAAATAACGATACCATTTCGAAGCCTGTTGTCTACTGATTGCTTCACCTCCCGTACACTTTAAAAATTTGTGTGAATGTTCGATGGGACACATTCTTGGACCATAGAAATCGTATCATGGTTCGTACCTCTGTGTGAAACCATTTCTCTAGACGTCTTGCCATTGCTGTCTCTATTTCAGGTCTCAGTACTAACACTATCCACTCGAACAACTGGTTTAGACGATTAGTACTATCTGTCTCCACTCTGGGTGACAGTATTCCAATACACAATTTCTACTTTCCAAATACTGCTGCTTGTAAACTTTTTTTGTTTTGGATCACCTCTCGTATTTGTTTATCAGAGCTGTTTGTATTACTTTTAAATCAAAGTAAAAATCGATTTTAATTTGTCTATCATATGTATATTCAAAATATACTTATTATAAAATATAATTAATTATATTTATAAATATTTTAATCTTTATTTATAAAATTCCGAAATTCAGTGCAGTTTCTTTGTTTCAATTTTTTGCGACCCTTTTTTACTTTTCTTTAATCTGTTTGCAAGTATGTCGCACATGGGAGAAATCAGGATTTGAATATGCTTTAGAAAATGCATTTTTTTATGATTTCTTGTGGGGATGATTCTACCTAATACTATGCTTGAAAATCCTGAAAGAAATATGTTTGGCCTTAACTTCTTTTCCAACTTTAAAAAGATTAAAAATTTAAAGATAAATAATTTTTAAAAAATCAATATGATACAGTGTTAATGCAAAATTTAATAGTTCTTATTTTTTTCTAATTTTAGTTTTAATAGTTTGATCATGGTCATGATAAAAAGACGAACGAAACGTCTTTCTAATATATATGCTCTATTTCTACGTAGGTAACCTACTGAAAATAGAAACAGATGAACAATTCATAAATTATGCTAACATAATATATGTTATAGATATATTTTGCTTTCATGCCTAGATTTAATCTTCGTGATCTTACACGTTAATGAAAAAACAATTAGAAGTTTTGATTTTTTTTATAACTTTATTGTTGTTCTGTTTATTTCCTGGGTTTTTTTCGAAGTATTGATGTTATATTGTCTCGAGTATAGCCAAAAATTCCTTATTAAAATACTGCTAATTTCTTACGTTTTTGTATCTTTAAAAGCCTTTATTAAAATACTGCTGTTTTCTTCTGCTAAAAATTACTGATTTAACCTCTTCATGGATTTTTACGAGGTATTTTTTTTTTTTTCGCTAAAAAATTAGAAGTGTATTGGATAAAAGCCAAAAAGAATGAATTCAATGGGATAATTTTACTATTATTATTATTATCTTGTCTTACTCATTATTACTAATAAAATAAATCATTTTTCTTTTCTACATGCTATAGCATAATTTTAAGAATCTTCAGGATTATTCTGTTAATTGGAATTCCTCTAAAAAAGATCGGTATCGGTCTTCTTAGAAAGATGATATTGTTAACATTTCGCAAAAAACATCTCTCATCTCAATTTAGTGATATTGGGAGGGGGCAGGGAAGGGAACTGACAGTCCCATATTTATGAGATGCGAGCTTTCTTTTAAATTTTCAAGAATAAAGTGCCGCTCTATCTCTGCTTTGACTATTTTCAACCTTTGTATCTGCAGGCCACCTGCTGTTGCACCAAATGGCACCCAAAAGGCAACTCTCTCTAAATAAAAAAGAATAACTTTAAAAAAAGAGCCGTCTCTCCACTAATGACTTCTCCCGATTCCCACATCTTGAGAAGAAGAAGGATCCTCTCTGTCTTGCCTACCTTGCGCACCAGCATCAAACCACTGCCAGCATGGAGAAAGATGTCAAGTGAGATCTTTTCCTCTTTTTAGAAAACACCCTCCCGCGCGAATGCATTTCGCCCTGCCTTTCTCGAAGCTTCTAATGTGATTGTTGCTTGTGTTATGTCCTGAATTGCGATTTTATGCTTATGTGTGCCTCTAGATAAAAATAATTGTGTTGTTTTATTTGCTTGTTAATGAGTTGATTTTTCAGTGCACTGTCATATTGCATGTTTAAAAGAGAAAGGGGGGGAAAACTACATTTAAAATCATAGCCCACTGTTAATTTCTGTTTGTCTGTTTTGTGTTTTAAAGTATTTCCCTTGTAATTTTCAAAAAAAAAAAAAAAATCGAGTTAAAATGCGTTTTGTAGGTGTTTTATCTTTTTTAAAATAAATATTTATAATTTAAAAATTTCAAAAAATAACTTATGTTCTGAATAATAATTTAAGCTTATAACTTCTTTCATTTACAAAGGTACATAATAATTTAATTTTTATCAAAAAAAATTTTTTCAGTTCAATTTTTTTTATCAATTTTATTATTAATAATTAGCTTTAATTTCTGACCCCTTTAAATAGATTTATTTAGAATTGTGGGCATTTTCTTTTAATTGCATGTTTTGAAATTGTTTGTCGTGATATAATTTTTTAATCTTCTGTTTGTTTGTTTTTAAAAAAATTTAAGAGATTTTTTTTATTACATTATTTTAAAATGATACTTTTCCTTAGTTTTCCCAAATAAATTTACCATTCATCTTTAAGTTAAATTTCTTTTCCTTGAAGATTATTATTTATTTATTTTTTTGTATATGTGTTTGTGACTAATTTGCTTTTTAATTTACTATTTTCACTAATTTACTTTTTTTTATTAAAAAACATTCCTTTACTAAATCTTTCCTTTAACATAAACATATTATGACATGCTATTTAGATAGTTTCAAATGCATTAATCCAGTGGCATAAATGATGGAATTGTTTTTATTGACTGAAAAGAAAAATGAATAGAGAACTGTTTTCAAAGCGATGAACATTTACTAAATTGTAAAATTACTGTTCACTTTTACATTACCTGAATTTATTTTTGCTTTTTATGATAAAATGATAATAAAACTCAAAATAATTACTAAAAAGGATTTATATACGATTCAAACATAAAATGCCAAAACTGTGGATTATTTCCAAATCGTTGCCTATTATTGCTGGCCGTATACAACAAATTTGATATTTGTATACCGTTTACAAATTTTTAAAGTATTCGAAAAATTTGTAGATGTTGGATATGTTTATTTGTAAAATAAGTCATTCGTACTGGGATTTTTGAAGAACAATTCATGATTTCGTTTGATGTGTTTAATTTAAATGTATAGTTTCTTAAATGTTGTCATTCTGACTTTCTCGTATATGAAGATGCAAAGATAAAATACTGTATTATTCAAAAATTTTATCTCGAGAGTTTTTCGAATCTCCTCGTTTTAGACCTTCATGTGTTCGTAAAACACATTTTTGGAATTTTATCTGTGAACACGAAGAATGAGTTGAGGTAGGTGGACTAAATTTGGTATTTATACCAAATTTGTGGCCTCTATGAAGTTTAAACGAAATCCATTCACTAGAAATTTGTCTGGATCAATGTCCAAATGCAAGAGAACATAATACTTATCAAAAAATTAAAAATAATGTGTTTAAATTTGGTACGTAAATTTAACATCTAAAATGTAAATCTGTATCAAAGTTTGAGTCCGCCTGTCTATTCATTCTCATGCACGCTGATTTGATAGTTCAAAAACGCAACCATTTTGAAGAAAGAAATTTATTATACGTTCTTGTTACTAAAATTGTAATTCTGATTAGCATTTGACTTCGGTCATCGGAATAAAGAGGCCAAAATGAATCCCCTTCAATATACTACGAAGTACAAAACTCTATTTTGAGGAGCTTCTGGAATACTGATACGAAATGTTTACTAATAAGATTTTAACAGAGTCTTTTTCCCAATCGTAAATTTGGCAAATTACAATTTTTAACGTTAACTGCATATTGTTCTTTAAATGCGTATTGAATTATTTTTAACCAACTCTAAGTTGGCGCGGTCAGAAGCCCTTAAGTCATCGCACTTCTTGGCTCAATAGCTGCGGGATTATGTATAATTATTTGCGATTGCATGGGCAGAGATTCTTTCACTTTTGAATGTTAATTAATGCTTTTAACCTTTTAATCGTCAATAGACATAATGTAAAAAAAATGTAAGAATGTAAAAAAAAAAAATCATTAATTTTCCGAACTTTTTTGTGAAAAAGAGTTTTAATAATATGAAAAAAAGACTCGCAAAAACATTCTTAAGAATTGTATAAGAATTTCATGCCCGTTTTAGGAAACGAACTCGAATTCAAAAAAGAGAGGAAATCTAATTCTAAATTTTTATTATTATGACTATATCCTTGTTCAGTAATTTATGGATATGAAATTCAAAAATAATTTTAAATTATTTAAATTATAATTAAAAATAATTTTAAATTTTTTTTTGTATCTGTTTGGTTATAATTCTGTTCTTGTACTTAAAATGCCAGTATTTTGTGGCACATTTCACGAAATTGATAATTTAATAATTCAGAAAATCCTGGATCATAAACGACAAAATGTAAAAATACGAATGAAAGATATTTTTGAGTTCTCACTTAATTTGTATACTACTGGCAAGGGATTCTGACCGTCTAAAGTACATCGTAATGGATTAATCAACTCTGAATTTTAAAGTAACTTATATAATTCTTTAGAAAATTTTAAAGCAATATTTGTTTTTGAATTAATGAATTTTAGTAATATTTGTAAAATTAATGATTCTATTCCAAGTCTTTTCTATTGTTTCTGCTGCTATCATATTCTAGATTTCTGGATTGAATGACGATTTAACAGGAGTCTGACAGTTTTATAGAAAAATAAAGCTACTTGATAACAATGCCTAAAATCAGTTATGCCACTGGTAATTACTAACAAAAGAAATGTATTTTGCTTTTATTAACACTGAATGATTGTATTTTTACTATCACTTATGCATGCAGACCAAGTGAAGATCCTTTAAGTGTGGTTAACTCATGTATCGAAAGCTTAGAAAAATTAGTAAATTTAAAGACAAGCTCTGACCGTGCTTTGTATGTTGGATCCATAGAGAGATTACAACATGCTGTTTGCTCAGAAGGTGAGATATTTTGCTTTTAAAAAGTGACGGAATTTTTAAATTCATACTTGCATGTGTTTTTTAAAAACTTTGCGTTTCTTTTTTTCTATAAAAATGTTATAAATGATTGGTTTTTCAGATTTCATTTAACAGGGGAGATGTGGGTGTTAATTTTATTGATAATAAATATGATTTTAAATGAAATTTATATCTGTATTTTCAATATATAGATATGTCATCCAGCTCGAACTTTGAAATATCTCCCGTTTTCATAATTGCTTATGATTTTTGTACGTTTATGCGATATTTCATCTGAATTTTAAAGGCGTTAGGAAGAGGGGAGAGGGAGAAAAATTCACTTATTTTTATTATTATTATTCAACCGTTTATCGCTTTAATTACGTACCTTTAAAAAAGAATTTTATGCCACTGCAATTCTTCCTCGCGGATATTAAAAGAAGAAGAATATCGAATCTTTGGTGTATATACATGGAGAAAGCGAAACGAGTTAAGTCTAGAAATGTCAAATTTTATCCAGTTTTTTAAGAATTTTGTAGAATGCTGTAGAGTATTATTAATTTGAAGATTTGTAATGGATTAAAAAATATAATTGGCCTTTTTTTTAAGTACTTGTTTGATTGTAATCAATATGTCTCTTTTCATTGCTAAATCAATCAGTTAGACTCAATATGCATTCCATTTAAATATCAATGCCTCATTTTTTCTCTTGCACTTTTGCTGTTAACAAATACGATTTTCGTTTCACCCTCCCATTTTTCTTGACTAATATAACTGAATCTCAAAACCAGGTTTAATAGTTTTATTTAATTATTTATGATAATGCCATGTTTTGATGCCAAACAAGCAGTTTTTGTTTAAGCCATAGTTAGAACAGCATTTTCTCTTCAATTTCATTAATTATCACTTCTGCAGAAGGGCATTTGACCCTTGGTGGAATTAACACGTATCTAATCAGTATATATGAATGATTATCCAAAAAATCGGTTTGTATAACTTTCTACCTTCCTGTTGAACTTGTCATGAACCATTAAAACCCATTAAATACTGTAATTAAATAAAAGTTTCTTGACTCCAGACTTTTTAATAAGTGAAAATAAAATTGAGAATTTTCCTAAATGGTAAACTTTGGGCTCTTTTTCAATTTTCTTATATATACATTCTTGTAACATTGATGAATTTAAAATATAATAAATTTTTAATGCTTTATAACATAATGGGTAAGAATTGATGAGAAATTTCCTTGCCCTCTGCGGAATTGCTTTTGGTTGTTACCCTAACTGTTATATTTTATACCTTTACATAAATGGTTCAAAATCAATGAGCTTTGCAGTAAGGTAATTTAAAACATTAAATTTCCACATTGTGAATAAGCTTAATTAATATCTTTATTAACATATTATATATCTCCGGCAGAAGTTACATGCCTAGGCAAAATATCTGTCAAACATACGTAATTGTGATTTGTCACAGACTGCATGAAAGCTCATTTTTAACATTTTTTATTTATTCTTTTTTGAAAAATTATCTAAAACTTCCAAAGAAAATCTATTTATCTTTTTGATGTAATTAAAAATTTGGTTGTATATGCTGTAAGTATCTAATTTATCTTCCTTTTCATAAATACTTTACTTTTCTCCCTTCAGGATCTTTTGAAGAAAGATCTTCTTTCATCTTATTTTAGAATTAGCAGCTGATAGTCTTTAAAAACTGGAAACATGCCATTACATTATGCCTTTGAACTTGGCTTTTAATCAAAAGTTCATCAGTGTTTATTTACAGTTTTTTTTATGTCACTTTCTCTTGTCTCTCAGTTCTGTCATTCTTTATAGTATTTCAAATTTACTTTCTGCCTTTATTAAAAGAAAAAGATATATATTGTAATTTTTTTAATTAAATTTCTACACTACTTGCTATTATTAGTGCTTTATAAGTTTGGCAATTTGCACACACACTTTGTTTTGCTCCTTTTCTTTTTGTTTGTTTGATTTTATTAATTAATATTTCTTTCTGAAATAAACCATTCAAATTACAGACAGTGCAATGAAGCATTTTGTATCCAGTTACAGTGGAGGTATACCACTTCTGGTTGCAATATTAGAGGTAATACTTTACTGTTTACTCTTTATTATTTTCTATAAATATTTATTTATTTTTAAATTCTTTGTATTTGATATTGGATTTATTTTATTTCAGAAAAGTCAAGATCAGCATATAAGGCATTTTGCCGTCTTGATAATAGAAAAGATGCTATTACATAAATCAGGTATATCATTTTTTCTTTAACTTCACTTGTGAAATAAAATACTTCAAATTGTTAAGTTGTTTGAAGTATCAATATTATTTTTAAAACAGGAGGACATGAGCATGCTCAAGCATTTGTATTCCATGGTGCTGTGGATCATTTATTGAAGCTTATAGTCAAATGCCAATTATCTTGGGGAGATGATTTCATTTCTTCTCTTTATAAAATAACTGCTAAAATTGGTGATGAAGGTAATTGTGTTTTTTTCCCCTATATCCTCATAAAACGACTTTAGATTTATAATATTTATAAAATAGGAAAAAGGTTTGCAATATTGCAAGAACTTCAATTCAGTATCATTGAATGATACATCTTTTCATTTCTTATTTTTTTAAATGAAAGTTGAGTAATTTATTAATTAATAAATGAATTTGTTTAATTTTTAAACATCTGATTTGAGATAGGAAGATGGTTATCAAAATAATTCGATCAAACACAGCTTTTGAAAATGGAATTAATTTTCTTGATTTTCTTATATTTATTGATATGACTTTAAATAGTTAAGATAGAAATTAAATTCAGGGTTTACAGATTTTCTTTCTGTAAAAAAATTACTTGTTTCATAAATTCTTTGTATTTGAAATTAAATAATATTCAAAGTTTTGTGGATATTGAACTTAATATTAACTCTATTTTCTGGAGAGTGTATATTTTCTGAAAAAATAATTTGTAATATTGTAGTGAAGAATATTTTAAATTGTAAAATATTTCTTGTTAATTTATTTATTTTAGTGCCCAAAATTTAAAATAATATTATCAGTACTGTAGTTTTTTAAACATTTATTTTTATGGGGGGGGATCAAATAAAAGTCTTGATTAACTTATATACTTTATCTAAAATACTTAATTTTATTCTTAAAAAAATTTAATTAGATCAGAAAAATACTGTGATAGGGAAGGATTTAATAAGCAGAGCAATTTTGCTTTATCTCTCCTTTATTGTTCCCCATTTGTTTCAATATAAAATTTTATTTCAAATTTGAAATAACAAATTTTTATTTTGTCTTTTATTCTTATCTTTTCAGACAAAAAGTTTGCTGTGAAGGCCAGATTTCTTGGTGTCCTTCCTGTAATAGTAACACATATTAGAACTTATGCAAAAAGATACAAAGTATTAAATACAATAATGAGACTCTTAAAGAAAATCATGGCTAGCTGTAAGTTTAATTTTTTCTGTACTTTCATTTTAAACAGATATGTTTTATATTCCAATAATTTTTGTAGAATTTAATTTAAAATCATAATCATCTCAACTAAGTCATTGGGGAACAGCTTGCTATGTTAGTAAATCTTTGTTTTGATGAGGATATGTTTTATTGATGTTTCATAGACAAAAATGAGTACTAGAGACTTTATGTGAAATATGAATGTCATAATTCTTTAAAGGAGTTTGGTAATCAGTGAATCAGTTTGGTAATAAGAATTTCTTTGTATTTTAAGAATTAAACATAAAAGTTAATTAAAAATTTAAATAAAAAAGCTTATTTTAAAAGAATGGGAAGATTTTTATCTGCTTTTAGGTAATACGCTTGGGTTCCCCCCCCCTGATTTGTGTGTGTGTGTTTTCATAATCTAATTATTAATAAATTATTTGAATTAATTGCTATTCATAATGATTTTTAGATTATCCAAAATTTTGTCCTAAAGAGAAAACTCTTATTACCTGCTGAATCTTTAATGATATTAATTTAAGTTCGTAGTTCGCAGAGAAAAAAGTTGAATTATTAGTGTTGTATCTTCACTAGAGAAATTTTATTTATGATATTGAATAAATTGCTCTCATTTAATTATGAGAGACATGAGATTCTATATGCCAACAGTGAGAAACAAATGATATGAAAATAAATAAATGGTTTGCAGCTTTTAGAGTATGTCAGCTGTATTAGATATTCTCAGAATAATGTATATTACTTACTATGTGTTTGTATTTGTAAAAGAAAGTTTCAAAAAAAATCTGTATAAAGTTTATTTATAAATTTACTCTTATATCTATCATTTCTTTATTACTTTTTAAAAAAGAATTTTTAAATTACAATAAATGTAACAATAACGTTGCTCTTCTAAATGCCTAATTTATATTTAATAGCTTCATAAAATTGTCTCATTGATTCAAAACTTCTCTTTCCCATATTTGGGATTCCATTGCTAAGTATACATACTTTTAATATATTATCAGCTTGCTTTCAAAATTTAAATTTTATGCTGTAATAATTTTTAACTGTTAAATATAATGGAATAAACATTGTCTTAAAGTGTGTTGCATCAAAAATTTTATCTAGTTAAATTGAATCGTTTGCTATTTATATTAGATTTTGAATGAAGTCTCAATGCAGAATATATTTATGTGAATTTGGCCAATTTTGAGTTTTCTTGTTAAATTAATTCAACCATATTTCAGAAATATTTCTTTTTCATATCAGGACTATTTTCATGAATTATTTCTGCAAGTATCAAAACTTTAGAATTCAAAGCTTGATTATACCTTTTAAGATTACAGAAAACCATTTTATTAAATTATGGTGAAATACATTCATTTTTATAATTTTAAGTGTTGTCCTATCTTTTTATAAATTTTATTTAAAACTTTAACAGATTTTTAGTTTGTTAAAAACCTCTGTGAAAATGCCTTATATTAAAAGTCCTATAAATGAATTTAGCATAAAATTGTTTCTTTAATTACTATAATATGTTGTACATTTATTTGAAGAAAAATATCTTTTATCTTATTATAGCTGTAAATGCCACAAAGCTTTGTAAAGATGGACTACCAAGAGAACTACTACATTTCTTAGATGAACCCAAAAAAATGACAATCATTCCAGTTCTGGAGGCCATTTCAGAAGCAACTCGAACAAGTTAGTTATTAATTATTGATTCTAATATTTTGTTTGTTTGTATAGATATATTTGTTTTATTCCTTTTTATATTATATACAAATATCCTTAATATAAAATATCATTAAGTGCATTTAGTTTGCTGTTATTTTTTTAAAAGAAATGTACTGAAAAAAAAATCTATTATTGTACTTTGAAATTAAATGCAGGAAAATTGGTCATGAATAATTTTTAAAATTTTGATAATAATTTTATGTTTATAATAATTTATTGTTTTTCTTTTTCTTGGTTTGCTCTTTATTGCATATAATTACATACTTTTTAATATATTTCATATGTGTATGATATATTATTTTTGAATATTAAATGCATAAATATTCAATATATTACAAATAATAGATATACTTAATTTATATTTCCTTAACGTTGTATTGCTGGCTGTTTGTTCTGAAAGTTTTAGATAAATCTATGAAGTTTCTTCTCTTTCACTGATTTAATCAAAGTGTTACTATAAAGTTGACTTACATTACAAATATTTTATATGGACTTAACTTATAGTTAAAAATTAATTTATAAATTTATTTATTTTTAAAATATAGTTATTTTATTAATATATATATATATCATTTTAAATAACATAAAATAATTACGATTATTATATTATTTTAAAATTTCAGCTCAAAATTTTTTTCATTGATGTTATTTAAAAAATTGCCTTTTCGCCTACTCAACTATTTATAGATATGTGATTTTAATTTTTTTTTTTCAATGCTTCTTATAATATTTAATTCCCGTATTTATATAAATTTTGCTTTTAATAATTCGTTGTCTCTTTTATAATTTTCTTCTCATAGGACATGCAGCCCGTCAGTTTGTAAAAGATGATGTTATTTCTAGAGTTTTACAGATTATATTTAGTACTAATGCAGCTGGCTGTAATAGAATTAACAGCTCTATTTGTAAAACTGGCTTAAAAATTCTAGTTCATTTAACTCAAATAAGTAAGTTCTGAATTATTGACCCCTAAAATAATTGTAATATTACTGTCATTTGCTTAAACAAAAAATATATTTAAATGCTTAAATATATTTTATTAGTAGTGGTAGTAGTTGCTAAAAAATTTTTTAATTTTTTTTCTGTGTGGGGTATTTTCATGTTTGAATAATGTGTCAAAGTAACTAATTTCTCAATTTTTTGTATGTCAAATAAAGACTTTTATTTTGTACAAAATACTGTAGCTTAAATCATCGTTTTTATTCTTATTTTTCATTTATTTAAGCTGAAATAATTATTACTAGATTTTAACTTAAGAAAGAGGCATTTGGAGTATTGTAGAATATTTTATTTATACTTTTTTTTTTTTACAATGAAATCAAAATATACAATTTTCTCAGAATGTAGAATTTCACTTAGACTTCTCAATGCCACCATGCTATAGCTTGATAAATAGGAGTTCCATATTGATATAAATTTCAAGATGCATACATACAAAAATAGGCAAAGAGGCCTGCAACACCAACTGTCTAAATTGTTGTAATTTTTTTTACTTATGCTAAAAACTGACCTAGTGTGATTTGCAAACTCTAAAGCATAAAATGAAATATTTTTTGAAAAAATTATTTGTATTGTAATAAATAGAAGGTAGACAAATCTTTAAACAGAATGCAAACTCAAGCCCTTTTAATACATTTTTTATCAGAATTAGCTAAATTATCAAAAATAATTTTTAAAAAATATCACTTTCAATTTATTTTTTAAAAAATCCAAATATTTCCTAAATAAGCCTTTTAATATTTTCCTTTTAATTTACTTTTCCTTTTTATCTACAAATTCAATTTTGATATTGTAGAAAAATGTTTGAGTTAAGAATGGGAAAGCAGTAATTTTTCCTATGCAAAATAGAATCAAACAGTATGAGCTATTCTATGACAGATTGCAATATCAGGATTAATTCAGTAATTAAAAAAAATCCTCCAATAGTATTTTTAGTCAGCATGTGGGCAATTTTTCTTTTAATTAAAAATTTTTTTAATGATTTTAACCAAGTAATAATTGAAAAAAGTAATTTTTAAAATCCACACAATTTATGAAACAAATGATTCCTTAAAACCAAAAATAGCATTTATAAAAGTTTATTTTAATATTTGTCCTAAAGTTTTATTGTATTTGTTTCATTGTAATTTTATTTTGTGTCTTGTAACTGTTTTCTTAAACAGAGTGACTTATATACATAATTTAAAATAAGTCCTATGTTAAAATTTCTGTTTTGCTGTAATATTACATAATGCTTTAATTGCTTCAGAAATTGGCCGTGAAAAATTACTTTCTGCTGGAACCATTCCGTCATTATTATCTTGGTGTCGGACTTTGTTGGAAATTCCTGGAAATCGCTACAACACCTTAGTCTCTTTGGTAAGCAATGTCATTCAGCGATGTTTACCTCCTCGACCACTGCCTGTGAAAAAATTAAACAATCCTGTAACTTTTTCATTTTCTGAAAGCTATAACCACAATGAATCAGATAGTTCAGGTGAGTTATGTTTTCTAAAATTTTCATTCTTCTCTATTTTAAATTTAAAGTAGAACTAAGATGTATGTTTATTGGAATTCAATATTCATTTCTTCACCCTTTTAGTAAAGTAAATTTTTCCTTTTCGCCATGCTTCTATTAGCTAACATTATACATATGTTTAAGTTATGTTTTATGTTATGTTAAAAGTAAAAAGCTTGTTTTGACAGTTACGTTACTTCAACTGATTTTGATTCAATTGTTATGGTTTAAACAAACAGGGAAAAACATTAATCTTTTCAGCCTTTAAAAATCTTTATTAATCTATATATCTTTATATGTAATACTGTAAATAAATGCTTTTGTTATTAAGTTTAATTACAATATCCTTTTTACTAAGCTTCAATATTCAAGATTAATCATTTTAAATTAGAGGAAATATGAAAGTAATTATTAAATAAGTGTATGATGAAGTTCATGAGGTATAATAAGCAAAATTAGATTTATAAATTTTTGATAAATTTATGCATTAGCATGAATGAACTATTTGATTGTTTGTGTAAAAGATTTTTTGAGATTTTGATTAAATCTACCAATTTTTTTATGCCAATGCATTGCAATCATGAAGGACTGTTTTAATTTTAATTGTGCACTATATTATAATATATGTTTACTCATTTGGATTTTTATCTTTTTAAATGAATCTTAAATAATTCAGTAAATATTAAATTAATTTACCCATTATATTTCTTTATTTGAAATGCAATTGGTAAATTAATTTATATATTAAAAAAATATATTATATATTTTTTATTAAAAAAATAAGTTATTATAAATTAATTTATATATTTTTTCATTTGAAATACATTATTGGAAAATAAAATTCTGATACCAGAGAGTATTGAAGAATTATCTGCAAAAGGTATTATTTTCCATATAACCTAACTAAAGCAATGATTAAAACTTTAGCTTTGCAATCTTTTTCATTAAAGCATTGCATCTAAATAAATATTCATTAAACTATCATGCATGCTATGCCTTTGTTGAATTAAGTAAATAAAGTAATAAGATTTGAAAAATCTGTATGAATAATGATTAGAAAATATACAGATGCTATGAAGGATAAATTGCATGCAGTGGAATAAATTTTAAAATGAAGTAATGTATTGAGCCTGCAGTAAGTGGAACTTACTGTTTATGATGTTGCAGAGCTTGCCTTAGGAGGAACAGAATTTAATCAAAATGGGGGGGGATCAACATTTTTTTAAATATATATATATTAACAATTTAAATATTTACAGATTAGAAAATGGAAAAAAAGTGACCCTTTGACTTTTGTGTATATTTGCACAAGATGATATATTATATTTATAATATAGTGAAAAGAATCATGTAAGCAGTTCTTATCTTTTAAGACTTTATACTTTTTGTCCCCATTTATATCCTGAATCTAGGCAATAAATAAGTTTTTAGAGGAAGCAACAAATCATGGATACTCTTTTTCTATATCACAATTAAATTCTGCATTATTTTTTGTATTTCATTCTTATAAAAATTTTGCTTGTTCACTGCAATTTTCTTACTAATATCAAAAATCCTTGTCTGGCATCACCAATTTTTTAATACCTGTAAAATAAGAGATAGAACTAACCATTATTGCATTAGAGCAAATCATATAAATTTATTTTTGCCCAAAATTAACTTGCTATCAGAAATTCAGGTTGTAACTTCTATATGGTCTATGTACTTTTTGGTAGAATAATGAGCAACCAACAATTGCTATATAGAAATTTTTTGATGGATTAAAATTTTTCAAAGCTACAAAAATGCATCCTTCTTTGTCATGCTGTTATAATTTTTTTCTAGCTCTCTGCTTTATATGGAAGAAAAAAAAATGTGAATTTATATATTTATACTTTTTTGTTCCAAATTTCTTTTTTGTAGATGGCAAAAATGATGATACTTTAAGCTTAGCATCTTCTACAATGTCATCTGCAGATAGTGCAAGCGATTCTGATGAGGTAATTTAAAAATATTGTGTAATGCTAAAAATGTTTGACATTTAACTAAATACTACTATATTACATAAAAAATTAACTTGCTATATTATATATGAGAATATTTGCATATTTCTTATGAGTAAAAGATATATTTCTTATGTTACTAACTAAGCATAGTTGTATAATGTTAGATTATGTTGTTATGCATCTGCCCAGCAACTTGAAGGAAAAATTATAGGCATTCACACCCAGGTACTCCCAACGGATATTCTATCTGCTGGTCTTGGTTTTGATTTCATTTTATAATAATCATTAGATTGGTGTGTAAGCATTAAGGTTTTCATTTATATATGATTTTGATTTAAGCACGGAATGAGAAAGAGAGAATTTTTATTGTATTTTATTTTTTTATTTTCACAAAAAAGGAAGCAGTGGTTGATGATCATAAAGAAGTATATGATGTTAATGATTAATATAGTTCCTTGTTAGAACTTTTTTTAAAAAATATTCTTTCCGTTTATTTTTCAATAAAAGATGACTATTGTATTTGTTTTCTAGTTATTAGCATTTATTTGTAAAAGCTAGAATGTTTTAAAACTTCTTTATTGAAGTTCACATTAATTGAAGGAAATTTACTGTACAAAGTAAATCAAATCTCTTTTGTGTGCATCAAACATATTGGAAATTGTCTATTTTTATGGATTGTTTGCCTTAATACTGATATATTATGAAAATGCAAAGATCCAATACAAACTAGATGAAAGGCTTAAGTTCTTTAAAGGGTGTTATTAATTTAATAGAATTATGAAGTTTTATATTTTTTATTGCTTTGCTGTTAAAAATGAATGAAAATTAATAAAGAAAAGTTGTTTGAAATGACAAATCTAATAAGATTTCTGTTTCTCCATGATGAAAATAAATATGTTTCAATGTTCTAACTATCAGTTTTTCTCCCATAAAACTCCTTAAATAATGCATCATAATAACAATGATATTCTGACATTGCCCTTGATTTTATTTTATTTTCTTGTTGTGGATTAGAATCTAAACCAATGACAAATAATAAAGTTCCAAAGATCTGTTATTTGATTTTTTTTAATGGAAAATACTTTTTTTGATTTATTATTTCATGATTAAAGATTATTCATTGTTTCACAATTAGTACTTTAATCAATGAAAAAGAACATTGACTAACTTAATAATTAATTTTAAAAAAACGTCTCATTTGCTGAAGTCCTAAAAAGATACCATGCAATATTTCCACTGTATCATTTTCTTTTATATAATATTATAATAGAATGAAATAATTTAATTCCCAAGTAAATTCAAAAATAACTTTAAATAAATTTCATTTGATTTTAATTAACTTCTTTAATTCATAAATTTTAATATACCTTAAATATTTTTTACAAACAAAAATAAACATTGTAAAATGCTATAATGGTCTTTTTCTTTTACTAGGTTATGTAATGTTTTCTGTATCTTCAAGACTGTCATATTCTAATATAAATTCATTCAGTCTATTTTTTAAAAATAAAATGTTTCACAATTTAAAGATTTATTTGGGATTTAATAGGAATTAATTTTTGAAGAACATTGTTTTGAAATATACAAGATTAAAGACTTCATTATTTAGGAGAAAATTTTTTTACTTGAAATTTCAAAGTATATAAATGTATAAATAAGTAAAATATTTTCTTAAATTATTTTAAATGCACTGTAAATGGTATTTTAGACTATGCCTCTCCTTCCCCCTTCTGCCCATGTCTCTTATAGTTTTTCTTACAAAATCTTTTGAAACAAATTCAAGTAAGATTATTGATGATGTGAATTCATTTACATTTGCTTGTATAATAGAAGAAACTGAAATATTATTATTTCATCTGCTTCATGCCATACAAGGAGTAAAATGATCTTGCTGATAACCTTCGAAAATAAATAAGTTCTTTAACACAGTTATGTATTAATCTTCAGTATATGATTTTCACTTTTTGTTTTATCCATCAGCAGGCTTTTTCTTTTTTCAAGAAAGACATTCTTTTTACTTATGAATATAAGTTTTAAATTATCCTTAAAAGAATAATTGTTTAAATGTAAATGAATTTTCCTTTTTTTTTTTTTTTTGTGCACTTGCAAATTTTAATAGTTTTTCTTATTGTTTTTTAATGATATACACTAAAGTATGGTATGGTTATTGTAAACAAAAAAGTAAATTACTTATTGTATATTTGTTTCTGCTTGTAATGTCAATACCTTGTCAAGTTGATACTTCAAAGCATTAGTTGGATATGTGCTTGATTATTTTTTAAACAATATCTCACAATCTTTTGTCTCAATAGGACATGAACTTAGGACTAGTATATGACTTAACTATTTAATTCCTTTCTAATGGTGAATGCTATTTAAGAAATATTTTTTTTATTTCATTTATTATTGTTTGACTTTTTTTAATGCTAATGCATTTTTATAATTATTAGCACATAAAATGAAAGCAGCATATTTTTTGCATGAAAAAATAGCCTACACTTAATATGTACATTTTTTTAAAAAAAAGTTTGACTAATTTTTTACAATATATTTACCTATTGGGAATTCTTTTAATGTTGCTAATTTATTGAGATTATGCTTTAAAAATTTAAAGATGGGGTTTTTTGAAAAAAAAATTTATTGACATTTATTTCTAAAATTTTACAGCAGGAGATGCGACCTCTAGATCTTGTTGAATCATCATATGGGGAATCTGTGGAACATTTTGCTGTGTTTTTTGATGAAATGAATGAAACTCAACAAATAAAGGTTGGTGTTTTCCAGTATTCCAGTCTGCATTTTCTGATATGTTTTATTTTTTGTTAAAGGACAGTGGTATTGAATTTATTTTGTAACATAAGAGGTTTATTATATTAATTTGTGACGATGGGCTTTTGTCATTTTTTTAAACTTTTTATTTTGCAATTCCAAATATAATGCACTGACTGTAAATGATAAAGAGCATAGTTTTAACGAGAATCTAATGTCTTGAGGCTAGATTTTTTAATTTCCATTGTAAATCATATCTAAACTATATAATCAATTCAATATTAAACATTGCTCTTCTAATTTATTGATATAATATGAATACAAAGTTATTTAATATATTCTATATTGTCTGTGAAAGAGAATAATAATTTAGTAAAATTTACTTATAAAAAAAGTTTTATTTAAAAAAAATTTTAACATTTAAATATTGATATGTATTTAAGTTTTCCACATTTAAATTAAATGCAATTTATGTACTACATGAAAATAAATTTGACTTAACAAAGTAATTAATTCTTATTCAAAAGAGTTATAGTTAACTTTTAAGTATAGAAAGTTTGAATGAATATTGCATACTGAAGAATATAGGTCTCGTGTTGTACAATTCAGCATTTCAAAATGATGTTTGTTTGAATATTTTTATGTTGTTAATTAGTTTTTTATTAATTTTCATTTGTAACAAATGTAATAACTCTGTTTCAATTTCATTGCAGCCTCATTTTGCTGCTGGAGATGATATGCAAAGTGATGATTTCAAGGATGATTTCTATGACAAATATGTTTCTTCACCAGTGATAGAATTTAAGGACTTAAAGCTTACTTCTCTTATTCCAAAACTGGTTCCAAAACAACCTTGCCCACCTCTAAACAAAAAAGAGATGCAACGCAAAATTCGAAAGCCAACTACTGAATTATCTCACTGCATGAAAGAACGCCAGCCAAAGTCTACATCAATGACTACTCTTGCTTTATGTGGGCAAGGTTCTTGCGGCAAACCTCCAGCCAAGCGAGCTAATCTGTCAGATACAACTTGTGATATAAATACCATTCCATCTTCTCTATTAAATAGTGATAAAAACTGTCAACTGCTTCGCTTTGAACGACAACTTCTCTTGGAAAGTGCCAGAGAAGAGAGCAGGAACCAAAAGTTTATTGAAAACGTTAGCCTGTCTGATATTTATCATAAACAATCTTTTTCAACTGTCTCTGTTTCCCCATTGGTAAAACTTGCATACCCAGACATCATGAATTATTCATCTGATACTAAGCTTGAAACTCCATTATTGAAACAAGATCCCTTCCTATTGAGGTAATTTTTAGTATTATCTTTTAATATTTAATTTTCCTTATAAAAAATATTCTGAATTCTGATTATTTTATTGTATTGCCCAAATAGTCAGCTATTGAATTTTGAAAATTAGAAACGAATGTCAAATGATGCATAAAAATTCGAATCTAAATATTTTCTGTTATATTTGTTATATTTCTTCTAATTAAATTTAGCATAAGGACTTGCATATTCAAAACTAATTTTACCTCTTGTTTCACTAGTTGCAAATTGATTTGGATCTTTATAGGAAAGGTTGTATGAATGTGTCCCCTTATAAAAGGGGTTGTGCAAGTGATTGTGGAGTATGAAGTAACTAAGATGTACTCTTGGCTCTTGTTGGTTCTACTGAAAAGACAAGATACACTTATTTTGGCTTAAATCGCTGGCAGATAACTGTCAGTGGGCTAGTGAAGTGCCATAAGTAGCATGGCCTACAGTGACCTATACGTAATGCAAATTTTGAGATATCTTTCTTCAATTTCCAAAACCGTTTTATTTATTTTATTAAATATGTATACTAACAATTCTCAAGTTACAAATATGGTTAAGTAGAATGGTGAAAAAATTTAATTACAGATTACCTTTAAATAATTTGATTTTAGTGTTTCAAATATAAAAATAAAATTGCCGAAAATGTTTTTTTAAAAACATAGTCCAGTTATTTTCAAAACTCGACTAAGATGGGGGCATATGAGGCAGTGTCTCCGAACCCCAACATTAGAGGAAGGGTGGGGGGCAAATCGAATAGAAAGTTTATTTTATGTGTCCTTTTTTTAATGAAATTTCTTCAGTGTAAAATCCATCAATATTATGTTAGTTTCTTCATTAATCTAAAACAGTTACTAAATATTACTCATCTATTATATCATTAATCTATAATACACACACAAAAAATCTATATTTTGTAAATCCATGGCTTTCTAGGGGGGAATATCCTAGCTAATTTTCACAATTACGTTAAATTTGGTCAATCACAGGCTTATATTTTTACATATCGCAAAATGCTATATGTTTAAAAAAAATACAGGCTTCTGATTGGCTTAATTGAGCCAATGTAAATGTGAAAATTTAGCTGAATTCCACTGTCATGTCAGCAAGGATGGGAATTTTTGCAGCTAGGTGACCTAGTTAACAATTAGAAAACTGCATTTCGGAAACTTTTAAAAAGTTCATAAACTGAAACAATATGATTATTAACTAGTTAACATTGCTTTTCAAAGACAAGAAATAACAAAGGTATGGGGCATTACCCTCCTACCTGTTAAGTTTTGCATTCAATAATTAATTAAATATAAATATATATGCACCTTGGATGTAAAATTTATGTTTAATACACATACATTAAATTTATCTTTTTACTCAAATTTGAATAATGAATCTGTTTCGATATTTTTCATTTCATTAGTATAAATATGTGACCTTTAATGTCCCAATATTTATCTTAGTAAAATGAGATTTATATAATAATTACCTTTCTTAAATAATGAAGTTATTTTTTTGTTTGTATGCAGTAAATGCAAGAAATAATGAAATACTCTTACATATGAAACTAACGGTTAAGAAATTTGCATATTTTTCATTTAAAAATGTACTAATATTTAGTTTGAGATTTAGGAGTTTCTCTTATAGACAGATTGATCATAATTTTATTTTGCTATTAGTATCTTCATGTACATCTAAGATTATTGACACAAATCTTTCAATTTTTTTTTCTTGTGCTTTGAAAAATGATCAAATTGAATTTTGTCATGATTTATATCTATTATCTGTAAATATTTTTTTAATACTATAATCAGATTCAATATTAAATTCTGCTTTATAAACTACATATTTTTGGTTCTCTGTGATTAAAAAGGTAGATAATGTACTAAGTTCTTTGGAATTTGCTTCTTTAAAGCAATTAAATATTTTATATAAATTAAAAATGAAATTGCTTATTAGTTTAATAATAAAAATATCCTATAAATTTGCTTATAGCTTTGATGTTTGCCATACAATTTTATAGTTTAAAATCTAATTTTGACATGAAAAATGAAGATGAAAATTTATTTAAGCTTAATATTATGTTAATGTCATTTGTAAACTTTTACAAAATAACATTATGATGTACTAAAATTTAAATTTAACACAATGTTGTTTATCTGACATTCCAGTGGGTTTTTAATTTATTTAATACTGTAAATCTTTAAAAATGCAATTGGTACTTATTTTTATTATATAGCACACTTTTGGTTGGTAGAATTTTGGTGGTGCTTGTCATCTGCTGTTATTATATGTGCCGCTGTAAATCTTAGATTAAATTTGATGCATTAATGGGTGAATGCTGATACTTACTTGCAGGATAGATGCAAATTACTGTATTTTGTAAATAATTTAAAGATAAAAACAAATTGGGATGAGAAAAATCAATGTAACTCTTGGGAATAAATTTAGCAGGCTTAAAATGTATCAGCAACTAAATAAAGCTTGTAAGTATGGATGTGAAGCTTTCTGTCTGATGATATGATATTATAGATCATGAGTCGAAAACATGGGAAACAATCAGCATATAAGCCATTTGCTATCATAGACTTATTTTTTTTAAAGAGGTAATAGTTTTATTTATAAATTATCTAATAATCTTTTTATACAGATGATTATTTTATTAGTTATATATCTTTGCTTTCACCTAGAAATTTTGTGTAACTCATGGATATTGTTGGATGTGCATTATTTATAACTTATTTTCTCTCTTTCATCATTATGTAGTATCAGTATTTACTGCTTATGAGATAATTTATTAGAATAGTCTTCCAAGAAATTAAGAAAAACAGGTCACAGTAATCAAAATAAATTGTAAATACAAATTAATTGCAAAATATTTGAGTCTTCGTTCCATTTTTGTACTTGTAAGTTGTCAAAACTTGTCACATTTAACAGCAAAAGGATGAATTTGCTGTGCAATCTTAGTAATAGAAAATAAGTTATTTTTAATGTTTTCATGTGAAGTTAAATATTTTATTATTGAATGAAATAAGCAAGATGTCTTGTCAATTTTGAAACTTTTGTTGCTAAAGTAATGGGAAATGTACAAATTCAATCTAATTTTTTACTTAATATGAATTTTCAATTATTGATAAATACTCTAAAGATTGTTTTCATCTCCATAATAACAGTATTTTGAAGCATGATCAACAATTTAAATTAGTATAAAAGTAACTTTTAATTAATTAGTGAAAAAATTGAATATAATACCACATAAGATAATTATTGTATATTAAAATAATATCAATACATTGTCCAGTTTGTTGTGAAAACTTCTATATGTCTATTGCATTAATTTAATTACAGAAAATTTATCAACACTAAAGTTTTATTGCAATAATTTTATGTATGAAGAGGAATGATGAATAGTTTAAAATCATACTAGATCAATTAAAATTAATTCATATTCTTAAAATTGATGAAATAAAAAGGCAATCAAATATATCATCAGCATAGTATTATTTTCATTTCCATATTATATAAATAAATATAAATTTGCTTTTTTAATGATCTACGAACCTACTGATATGCCATGGACTGCAAAATAAAAGAATCCGTTTTTGGTGCTGCTAAGTTTATCAGATATCTAAAGCAATTTTAACATGCATGTATAAAATGAATATTTAAGAAATTTAATGTAGAAAATGTTCATTTCAATATTTTTTCTCTTACAGGCATAAAATTTTCAAATATTGTGAAGAAATGGCTCAGAATGACCGTTTTTATACAGAAATTTATAATCTTGATAGCTTAATGAATGAAAGTTCCACAAATTTTGGATCTTCAGTCAATATTGATCATCATCGGTAACATTATTATTATTTTTTCATTTGCTTTATCCTTTCTTAAGAATGTGTTTAAAGAATTTTAATATAATAATTTTTTACAAATAATTATTGATGCATTGATTTAAAAGACCTGATTTTTTTTTACTTTAATTTTATTTAAACAGTTAAGGATAATTGTTGTGTAAAATTCAAAGTACATTGTAGTAATTTATTGAAATTTTTAAATATTGACAGTATTCAGAATGATAAAAAATATGATCATCTTCAATTTGAAGCAAGATTTGAAAGTGGAAATCTCAGAAAAGTTTTTTGGGTAAGTAAAAACTTGTATGAAAAAAAAATCCGATATAGGTTCTTTAAAAAGTTTATATTTTTATTTTAAGATTACCATTTTCAACATGAAAAAACTTTTTGTTGATGTTGCTTTGTTTCAGAAAGGGGGAGAAGAATATGATCTCATACTAAATCCAGATATTAATTCCAAGGGCCATATACAATGGTTTTATTTTGAAGTATCTGGTATGAAAGCTAATTGCCCGTACACATTTAATATCATTAACATGGAAAAGTCCACTAGTCAGTTCAATGAAGGTAATGCGATTTTTATTAATATAAGTGTAATATATTATGTAATTTTATAATATATTTTTAGATAATGTTTAATAAATCTAAATTTATAAGAAAATAAATTTTATATAAATTTAAATAAACTTAAATACATAATATATTTAAGTAATATATTATGTATTTTGATAATATATTTTTATTATAAAAGTATATTCTTTTATTACTGCAAATCAGTAGTCTGAAAAAAATTTCATATGTTGGCTAATATTTTATAAAGTTTCATTATTGTTAAAATTTCATTCAATTAGTTAAATTTTGTATTTTTTGTAGTTGCCTTTTAAAGATTTATTATGTCTAATAATTAAATTTCCACCTTATCTTTCCTTTAAAATATTTCTTATTAAATTAGATATTATTTGCTATTTTCTGTCAAACTTTTTATCAACTTTAATAAAATACTTATTGCAACATATTTCCAGCTTTCTTCAGTCATTAAAAAAAATTCTTTTGACACTATTATAAGCACCAGTTAATAAAAATACTAATATAATGTCAAAGAAAAATTCAGTTGGGAAATCTTTAGCCATTATAGGTTAATAATTGATTAATTTTATAACTTAAATGTCTTATTTTTTCTGTCTTCTAATTAAATGGCCCTTTTTATTTTAAAAAGGAGTATATGCTTTAATTTAATTGAAAGTCCATAGAATTATCGAGATGTTAGACATTTTGCATAGATATTGCCTCAAACTGCTGTGTCTATAATTGATTTAATTCTAATTTATAATTTTAGAAACTATATAATTTTTATATGACTTTGGTGTGTATCAATTAAGTACTAAATAATTTTTTAATGAAGATGATTTTCTTTATTTATTACTTGAGAATAAGAAGGTAATCTACTGTTAAGTTCAGATATTTTATTATTTAAATAGGAATCTGATGAAAATTGGTATTGAAAAATTTATGGGTTTTTGCTTTCAATTATCATAATTAATATATATATATATATTTAAAAGACTGTGTATCAGTTTTTTTATTACGTCATTGAGTGCAGGTATTTATCATTGTGCAGACCCAATGAAATTACTTAAATAAATTTTGTTTCAGATTATCGTAATTGAAGAATCTGAGTAAATGAATCTGAATTTTATGTTGAATTAAATATAAATTCTAATAAACTTTGAAATCATTTTTAACAGGATCTATTAAGGAATTTATTTAATGTTTTTCTTTCTAAGTTTGCATTGTATGTTTTTCGTAGTCTTTTATTTTCGTAATTTTAACTAACTCTTGATTTTTCCATACTTAAAAAATTTCAGTTATCTTATATTAGTTAAAACTACAGCACATGTTTTATTTTAGGTATGTGTCCAGTAATGTTTTCAGTGAGAAATCATATTGAGAAAAAGCAAGGTTGGATTCGAGCTGGATCTGACATCTGCTATTTTCGAAATCATTATACTCAAGGCCCTTCAACTAACTCCATTCTTCGTAACAAGCCTTATTACACTTTAACATTTACTGTTACTTTCGAGCATACAAATGATGTCTGCTATCTTGCCTATCACTATCCTTATACCTTTACAACACTTCAGGTGTGACTTCTTTTCTTAAATTGTTTTGCATTCAGAACTGTCAGAAATATAATATTTCCTTTGAATTCCTTTCTTATATCTGTTAGTTACATATTACATTAAGAATTTTCTCTTTCAATTTCACTTTATTCCTTCTGTGTGTTTTCATATACATTAGAACACTTATTGCATTTTTATTTAATGACACAGAAAAATATTATGATAAATTAAAAAATATTGAAAGTGTTGAGGTATGTCATGACATTAATAATTAAATATATGATTCTTTGTTATCAAAATCAATTTCTAAATTGGGAGGCCATTGTATCTTAAAGTAATATATTTTTTCCCTCTTATTTCTCATAAGCTCAAGTGTTATCAATATCCAAATAGAAAACTTTCCTTAAAAATTAAAACTTGTTTTGTTTTGTTTTTCTTTTAAAATTCATTTTCATTTTTAAACTATGCATAATATAATAAGGCAATTTTTTTGTATCATTGTTGTGCATTTTTTCCCTCTTTATTAAAGCTTGCATCATTAAAAAGGGCATTGTTTTTAGAAACAATTTATTTGCTGCTGTATGTGTAAGATATTTTATCTTTTATCTTATGCCAGCTTACTGATGCTGCATGTATTTTCAAGAAAAATAATTTTATTAGATTATATAGATAATTAGCATGTTCATTAAGGCTGGCAAGAGAAACTAATTTCGCTTTAATGAATACTTTTGTAGATGGCAGTGAATGAATTAATATAAAAGTTTAATTATTTTTATAAAATTATCAACATTGAATTTCTTATTTAATATAATTCTAATTATTATAGTTTTGTTTTAATTATTTGTTATTTTTAATTAATGATTGAGTAATATTAGAAATACTTTATCTTTTTCAGACACATCTTTATTATTGGTCAAACAGTTATGATACAACGTCAATATATTTTAAGAAGGATGAATTATGTAGAACTTTAGCTGGAAACTCAGTTCCTTTATTGACAATAACTTCAAAACCACTAGACAGTAAGAAGTATTTATATATGACTATCATTTTCTCTATTTTAATGTGTTAATGAGTCGCTGATTCTTAATATCTTCTTCCAGCCAATCGTCCATATATTTTTCTAACTGCCAGAGTTCATCCCGGGGAAAGCAATTCTTCTTGGGTTATGAAAGGTATTAGATTCTGTACAAATTTAATTAAATAAAATGTTTTTTAATTATTTTAAATTTATTAAAACTATTCATTGAATGGATTGTTAGAATTAATAATTAAATCCTTCAATCTGAAAACAACATTTTCTTACAATCTTTAATAATGTTAAATTGCTTTGTTCAAAGATATCACAGTGGCATATTGGTAGAGATCAAGAGATTGTGTAAAAAGCCTCATATGTAGGTCTTAAATGTTCAAATGATCCATTATTCACACTGCACTGCATGCAATTATATTACTGCATGAATAGGATATTTGGAGAGTAGAACATATTATAAGAAGACTTGGAGGTTTTGCGTAACTGAGAGTGTTTGCACTGACATTAGGATTCTGAGTGACAGCCGAAGTCCCATTCAATATTTATCTGAAGGGTGGGTGCATGGGAACTTCATGACTTGGAACATTGTTCAGCTTTTGAATCGCTTGATTGCCAATGTTAAGATAACCTTTCAGTGGGCTCTGTCCCATGTGAATGTGCTCGGAAATGAAAGTGCTGATGGTCTGGCCCGAGAGGACAGCCATAAGGATACTGCTTATGGTGGCTGCCTTACTTTTTCAGAAATCGATACCCAGGTCAGGCAAGATATCTGTTATTCTTGGAGGAGAACAGAAAGTTTTTCTGCAGCAGTTTCAATTGGGGTTGGCAATAGGTGCAATCAGACAACTATCGCTAAATTTCGAACTAGACACACTCGTGTAGAACCTCATGTGACGGCCCACAAAGTTTATCCCATGTGTCTAAAATGCAGTGCAACTCAAGCTGCTCCTACTCACATTTTGGTCTGCTTGGGTTTTAATAAAGTCCAGCTGTTCTTGAGTTCTGAGGCAGTGTTACATTATTTGAAAAGTGTTCGGGCTTATGGACTTGGTTTGATGTTACTATCAACCATGAGGGATAAGCCCCTATAACATAAGAATACTTGATATGCTTTTGTTGCCTGGCATTAATTGAAAATTATCCCTTTCTCCTCCCAGGCATATATTATTAAAGCCAAAAAAAAAATCATTTTTTGAAGGTATCATTCAACTGTATGCCTGTTAAAGTAGATTGATTGTAGAGAAAGTGTTATAATAATAATAAAACAAGTTAATCAAGAAATTCTCATATCTACACATTCTAGATCTCCTTGAACCCAAAATATCTTTTTTTGTTTTCATGTATCAATGTGCATAATAATTTTTAAAAAAACAACAGAAAGATGAAATTTGACATAAGGTTTTAACATAAAATTGTATATTCATATTAAATTTTTTATCTAATTCTTTCATAAAGGGAATAATTGTGTGTATGTGAACTTAATTGTTGATAAAAGCTAAGAGTTTCATGTATGAAATTTGTCTTAATTGTCATGCACTGAAATTTTAGATCTGTATAAAATCTATGCACAATTTGTGTACTGATTCTTTCCATAAATTTCGTCACTCTACTATGAAATTAAAAGAAAAGACCACAACATTTAATAAGATTAGTGGACGTGTTTGTTGTGAAAAATATATTGATAAAAATATTATAAAATCATCTAAAAATATTTTAATTCCTTGGCCCTCATATTTAAAGAAAAATTTTAACAAATATTGAA
>JAPMOQ010029835.1:2737794-2768421 GCA_026543055.1 Argiope trifasciata
AAAAATTTTAACAAATATTGAAATTTTTGTTAAAATTTAAGAAAAATTTCAACAAAAGGATTGAGACTCTGAGATATTGAAAATATTAAATATATCCATTTTATAACTGTAATTAAACCATTTAAATGTAATTAAAAACATTCTGGAAATAAAAGGAATAATTCAGGAACAAAATTTGTTTCATGGAATAGATGATTTATTTTGAATTCAAAGATATAAATGTTTTTGAAATTATTGCTACAAAGCATCAAGAAAATAAAGAAAACTTTGGTGACATTCTGTCTATGAAAAAGTAATTCTGGATAATTTTACAAGATTTCAATTTTACTCATAAATGAAAATATTCAATTGCCTGTTGCTATAATAAAATTAATTTTTAGTACAAATTATAAATTGTATTTTAATGTGAAAGAATTGTATTGCAGGATCATTAGATTTTCTACTCTCAAACAAAGCCCAAAAACTGAGAGACAGCTATATTTTTAAGGTTGTGCCAATGCTCAATCCTGATGGAGTAATAAATGGATGGTAAGTATATTGATTGCTTTAATTATGATTCATATTTTTGAATAATTCATTTTAAGTCTGAAATCATAATCTATTGCTGTACATTTCTTTTATTATTATGTAATTTATTCTCTTTGGGAAAGTATTTTTGTTTTTATGCTGATTTAAGATTCAAGAAATTTATATCACTAAATTGCATGTGTAGATAATATTACTAGCAAAAAAAATTATGAAATTGAAATCTGAAAAAAGAATTTTGATTTAAAAGAACTGCTAATGTCGCAACTTAAATTATATAACAATATATTAACACAAACCTCTTTACAATGAATTTATTCAAATAATTATCCATGATTTGTTTTACATGGAGAGTATTCAAATTTTAAGTTACAGGTAGTAGTTTTATAATTAATTGTAATTAATATTAATAAAAGAAGAGAGGTTATTTAGTTGTATATAGCAAAATGTTATTTGTATGGAAATTTTATTTTGCTTTATAAAATGAGGTCTTTAAACAAAGGTTCTCATTCATAAATAATAAATTTACAGTTGCCTTGATCATTATATATCACCTTGGTAACAAAAAAGGGAATAATATTTACTTTCCTAATTTTTATTATAATGTCAATTTTTGTGTTTTTCTAGTCATCGACTATCTCTTTCTGGCCAGGACTTAAATCGTCAATGGATTACCCCAAATGTGCATTTGCACCCTACCATATATTATACAAAATCATTATTCCATTACTTGGCATCTAAAAGTAAAAAACCTCAGGTATGTATTCTTAATCAGTTATGGTTCTTTTAATTATCAAAAGGTTATTTTGTAGGAATATTTTTAGTAATAATTTTTTTATTCATGATAGAATAATATGCATTAAGCTTAATAAACCACATTTTATAAAATTCAGATAATGATGATTTCAAAGTATAATTATATTCATCTTAGACTGTTTGCATTATAAGCATTTTTTACGTATGTATTGCTGTACTCTCAACTGTGTCAGTTGAGCCTTTGCACTTACTTAACATGCTGCCATTTCTAAATTTCAATCTAAAAGTAGAAATGAGGCAATATATAAATAATCTGGTTTCATTCTTTTTTAACTAAATGTGAATAAGTGTTTGCGTGCGTACCAGAAATCCATGCACCCTAATCTAGTTAAGATTTTCTGGACAAGGATAAAAAATTAGATGTCGTAATTTTAAACTAAAACATGAGAAAATGTAAAAATATTTTTTTTAATTTAATAGTATAAAAAGGGAGAAATTAGTTGTAGATAGTCTTTGAAAAAATTAACTATCTTTTTAAAATTTCAAAAAAAAAAAAAAAAATGCTATAAGCAGTTGCACAATGGTGTGTAAAACTCAAATTGGGTTTAATCTTAGGGTAAATTGATTTGATAATATTTTAATGTAATGTGAATATATTTTCATTGGAAAATGTGGTTGATTAGTAATTATATAGAGAGAGACTTTGAAATTACTTAATCCCATGTTGAGCAACCTATTGTTATTACATATTTGATTGGTAAAATACTTTTCATGAAGGAAGCTTTGTTTAGAATTTAAGGATGAAAAAATTAATGTTGGAGAAGAGAAAATTAAAAATACATATAATTCTACATTGTTAAATTATCCTTGTATTGTAAAGTGAACTCTTTGTTTTATATGTCTTGTGCAAAACAAGAGGCACAATACTACCTTTTATTAGGTGAATATACAAAATGACATATGACCATCATTCAAAACAACATATGTGCACAATGCATTCAAATGCAATGTATCATTCAAAAATGTGAAAGCAGGTTTGATATATTTCTGTAAATAAGATAGAAGAAAATATGAGTATACTTTTGAAGTGAAATACTCTTTGCTTTTCCTGGCTGAATTTTACTAACTTACACTGAAACCTGATTGGCACACTCCTTTTAAATTCCTGTTTTGGGACTATCTTATGTATGTAAAAGTTTTATTATGTTTGTTGATTGTACAATGGTTAGATTGGTTTTGGTTATTAATCCTAGAATATATTTGGGCATTTTCCATAATTCTTAATTTTTCTATTTTAACAAAGCATATGATTTATAGTTTTAAATTCATCTATTAAGCTACTTGTTTATGTATGAAGGGATGGGAAAATAAACTATCCATTCTGAATAGTTGTTTGATTTGATGCAATATTATTTTCACAAGTAATTATATATAGTGTCAAAAATCCAGATATTTATCATTCTTGTGATGGTAAATTTACTCTTAAAATTAATACTCATCTCTGAAAATCGATTGTTTAAAAAAGAACTATACAATGCATAATACTTCTTGTAAAATGAAATATTCCATTTGAGTAAGAAATATGGAGAAATTATTTTGTATTCAGAATATGCATATGCATCATTGACTTAAGCAAAAATTCATAAAATATTCTTAGGATTAATAGCATGAAGGAAATATATTCTTTCTTTCTTCTGTGCCTTCTCATGATCAATAATCTGAAATATTTAATTCTTTGTGACATTGATTGTGGCATGTGCAGTTGATTATATTAGTTTTAAATTTATAGTCTCAATGGCATCATTCTAGTCATTGTGATTCAATATAAAAAATGGCTTCCTGTGCGTTTTTTATCTTGAAGTGCTACAGTGTTACATGAGTTCTTAATTGAATCAATGTAACCCTACATTTCTATATCAAAAAAATTTTAGCCCACTATATCATACAGGAAACACAACTAAGGGGCTAAATTATTGCAGTCATTATGTAATTAAATTTATGTAAATCATCTTTACTATATGTTATTAATTAGAAGATGGCTTTCAATATTCAATTCAATTTGCTGTGAAATATTTTAGTATATTTTGTAACTGATCATGCTCAAGAACATGTCCTTGTTTTTTTTCATAAAATGTTTTGTTTGAGAATTTTTTTAAATAGTTGATTAAAATATACCATATTTTTAATTTGAAAAATCTTGCATTTCCAAAAGTATTACAAATTTTGTAAGTTTAATTTTTGTATCAAATTTAAAAAATATTTTAGGCATTCTGTGATTACCATGGGCATTCTCGTAGAAGCAATGCATTCTTTTTTGGTTGCAATGCAGAACAATCCTGGTGGCCAAATGATGAAACAAAGTCTGACTGTGAGAGTTTTAAGGTATTACTTTTTTTTTTTATCTTAATGATATTTATAGATTGGGTTTTGTCTGTAAATTGTTTCATGCATAATAGAAAAAAAATGCTTTACAAAACAAACTGCTGGATTTAAAATAACTAAATAATAGTAAGTATATTCATCAATAAGTATAGTTATTTCTTGGATAATTTTTCAAAATTGTAATTGAAAATTTAAAAATAACCAAATTTTTAACGTATTTTCTCAAAAATATCTTGGCTTATTATTGTACAAAACTCATTTTTACATTATTTCAAAAATTTTTAAATAAGCTTTTCACTGGCACAAGTACTAGCTCTGTACAAGGTTTTTCCCCTCTAATTTAAAAAGATGTTTTACAATAGTATGAAATGCATTCTTTTTCATAGTAATTCTTTAGAGTTAAGTGCAAAATTTAAAAATAGAATAAAGATATGCAAATTAAAGATATTATGTTTTGAAATAGAGATTTGTATCTCCTTTAAATTTTTCACTGCAAAAACATTCAATACTTTGATATTAGATGCCCTATTTGCATTTTATTTATACAGATACTTCCTATTTTGATGGATGAAATGGCGCCAACTTTCAGCCTGGAGGATTGTGATTTTACTATTGAGAGGGGTCGTGAGTCTACTGGAAGAGTTACTGTCTGGAGGCAATTTGATGTTGCCCTCAGTTATACCTTAGAATGCTCTTATGGAGGTTGTAGTCAAGGAAAATATGCTGTAAGATTTTTATTTGTTTTTGCCTCGTTGTATAGAAAATTTTTATAATTTCTTAATTCTTGTTGATTAGTATTGTTTTGCGTTTGTTAATGCAAAACTGAATTCTTCATTGTTGCCGTTTGAGTACATATTGTTTTTCCAACTTTTTTTAAACTTTTATTTGTTATTTTCATATTGGCTCATTAGATATGGTTCATAAGTGGTTAAAACAAATAAATTATTCATGATGTCTTTGAATTCTTTTGAAGTAAAAGGACAAACAATAGATCATATCAGCGCAAACTATATTTGTCATTGAACCTAGAGGATTAATCTACTCATTTTAGTAGAATAAGTTAAAGAAAAAGGTTGAACATATTGATCTTTTATTTAAGAGAAGCGAGAGATGAGGGTTAAGAAGTTACTGAAACATTATTTGAAATCATATAAAAGATTTCCATACTCTTTAGTGGGCCTTCAAAATAATATTTGTCTTGCCCTTTGCAATGAAAATTCATGTGATACATTCTTTAATGAATTCAATTTTCAGATCTCAAGGACCAAAAATCTAAACCATTGGATTAGTGAATCTGAAGCTGAACTTATTGTGTTTAAAAGCAAATGTCTGTGGTAAAATATGTTACAGAGTTTGATTATATCATGATATGTGGTAAATGGAACATTCTGATGTAGATCATGTTTTCTGAAAGAACACTACTTACAGTACTTAATATGTTAAAATATATTAGATTTTTTTCCTATCGTTACAGCTTGTGAAACTTATAATTATGTATTTCACTAATAATAATGTAACAAAATATACAACTTTATTATTTTCTCAATATAGGGTTATCATATGGGTATTCCTCAACTAGAAGATACTGGAATGAAATTATGTCAGTGTTTTGGAAAACTGGTGATTGATGCTCATAGCAACAGAGTATGGAGTTCTATACCTATCGATGTGAAATCTTTTCCCCTTTCAAGGTTGGTCATATGTGTATACTATTATTAGATAACTTTGTCAATTTATATTTTCTTCATAGTTTGCTTTTGATAAAACTACTTTATAGGTTGAAAAAAAGATAGAATTTGCATTTCCAATCCAGTCATAAAGTGATGTTTTAATCTTTTCTGTGAACCTAAATTCATACAGCCATGTGAATCAGACTTATTATAATCTTTACATGTTTTGGAAAGTCATAAATCTGCCATGCACATTCTCAATAAATGCTATTGCAATGTAAAAATTCAATCATGCAGGCCTTCATAAAGGTAAGACTTTATAATTAAATTAAATGCTCAGTAAAATAGGTTTGCATTCTCATATTTTCATTATTTGGAAAATAATGAAAACACACATGTATTTTTAATTTTATCCTATGTTTTTAGTTTAAATTCATCTTATTAGTATTTGTGTGAAATTAATATATATATATATATATATATATATATATATATATATATAATATAATATGGGTTAAATATACCAATCTATAGATATGGATTAGATGACATATTCAAATTCATCATCAATTTTTTTCCCTATTATAAAAATTTTATATTTAAATGTAATACAGCAATGTATTGCAAAATTATTGCTGTAAATTAATTTTTTGATTAAATGAAATTGGAGATTTAAAAAAAAGAATCTAATTAAGCATAAAATATTACACTACAGAAAAAAAGTAGAACAGTCATTTCTTGTAAATTTTCTTTTATATTTTTATCCTGGCCAATTTATTCTTAAGTAGGTTTTATTTAACATTGTTTTCTTTATTTTCATATGAAAATAAGTAGTTATCACTATTTATAATTAGAAAGAAGAGAATATATGACTTACAGTCTGTAAAAACTTAGAAAAGCTCCTACCATATATTTTTATCTGGTGGAATATACAAGAGTAGAAGAGTAAGTAAAAAAATTCTCAGGAAAACATATTTTGTTAAAAATTTTACATATGCTTCAATTTCAGAATGCCTTAAGTATAACCTAAATGATTTTCAAAAGGGTCAAAGTTCTGCATATGAAAATGAAGATAAAAGTATTAGAAAGATCGCTCTTATATTGCCTGTCAACCCTAATACAATTTCTGACTTTATTAAAAATCCAAACGACTTTCAGACTTAAAAAGTTAACATCTTGTGATGAATGAAAACTTGCTCATGAGCTCAAAAAGAGTCATTGGAAGTGTTGCAAAATCTCAAAACCAAACAGGGCTTATTCATGTGTTCATACAAATAGTGCACTACTACATCCGAAGATTCAAAAGATTAGTTTTCAAAAAATGGAGACATCATTCAAAACACACGTATAAATAATCGTTTGTCTTGGGCTAAGAATAGGAATGGACTTCTGTGATGCTTTCAGATGGAAAAAAAAGCTTAACTTAGATTGTTCAGATGGTTATCAATATTGCTAGCATTGTCTGAAGAATGCAGAACAACATTATTGAACTACACAAATGGGAGGAAGAAGTTTAATGATCTGGTTAACAATTGGTTATGGAGGGAGAACAAGTTTAGTTTTCTCAATGGTAATTGGAAGCATACAGACTACATTAATGTTCCAAATTCCTTATGGCTCCAAATTAAAAAGAGAGCAGTGGATGTTAGTAGTAAATATCTGGGCAATGATGGTGGGAAACAGTTTAAATCTCTTTCTAAGCTTCAAGTGGCATTAAATACCTCATGGGATAATTTTTGTCAAACTGAAATTATATCTTTGTATGATTCCCTTCCAAAGAGAATATTTGAAGTCATAAAAGCTAATAGAGCGAGCATTCCTTACTGAAACTGCTTATATTTTGTTCTGTTTATATTGTTCTTTGTCCTTCTCCTTTTTTTTACATAAGTTCAAATTTTTAAAAAAAAAAAAACTTTTTTTTTTGTTATTTATACTTTATTTTTGAATATCATGCTAATGATACTAATATTTTTTGTTGAATGATCTGAAAATTTTTATAAAAATAATTGCTGTAAAAATAAAAATAAAAATCTTTATTTAAAAAAAAATTTAATGTAATTCTACTTTTTTTATGGAGTGTAATTATCATTAAAAATGAAAGAATAAAAATGAATCTGAAAAAAAAAATACTAAGAATGTTCTTTAGAGTCTGAATTATTATAAGTACAAAAAAACCCAGAGAAAACAATTCCTTTAAATATTGATCTGTACAAAAATAGTGCGTTTTTGAATTCCATTACTTCTATGATTCGTAAACTTCATACTTCTTTTTATAGGTAGCTATCTAATTTAACTTTGGTCATTGTATGTGAATGCTTATCCAACTTCCATTTTTTTAACCCTCTATTTGTGTAATGTTACACATTAATTCTTGTAGTCAATATATAATAATTTGATTGAAATGCTGCATTTCGTTTGACTTTCATTTAATGAAAAAAAAATTGTTATCAGAAAAGATTGGAGAAGTACATAATTGTGATATATTATTAACACATATTTATTGAGGCTAGAAAAACTTTGTAATTTCCATGTTGTCAGATTAAAATCAAAGGTGATTAAATTATTTATTAAAAAGGAGAATAGTTAAATATTGAAAGATTATTGCTTGATTAAATGATTTTAATATTTTTTTAAGTAATATTAGTTTATTTTAGATTCATTAAGTGATTTTAAATTATATTTTCAGCTTTGAGAAACCATCCAGATCTAAATTTTGTACTTCATCTACTTCTACTGAAACTGATGATGAATTTGATGACTGTGATGAAGACGAGCAAACAATATGATTATAGTGTGAAGTTATGTACAATAATGCAGGCAGAATATTATCTAAATTTATATAATTTCATCATTTTCTACTTTAAATTAAATATTAAATAAAATTCTGTTGTATTTGGAATATATATTTTATTTCTTTAGAATTTATATGTATTAAGTCATGACAAATGTGCACAATGTGAATCCATGAGTAAATAGAATGTATAACTAAATGAAATAAATTTTTAGCAGTGTCTATATTTACTAGAATATCATATTCAATGTTTTCAAAACTGTTAAGATTCGCTTTAGCATAATTGTAAATTCTGACAGTCCAAAAGTATTTTCAGATCAGATGATTAGTTTAAAGAAAAAAATTTGAGTAAACAAAAGTATTGATTTCTTATTTGCTTATTTGACTTTCGAAGTATTGAGAAAACTTTTTGATAACTTTAAACCTTTCCTGGTTGAAATTCTTGTAGCAGTTTTATATCAAAACTTTCTAGAAAATGTGTATCAGGACTTGCAAAGTTAGATTTCATAAATTAATTGAAGGGATTAGAAAAGTTCAAGAATGTATCAAAGTATTGCATGTAATTGTATTTACTAATCAAATGTTCGCAATTGAGAGAATATGAAGCCTTTCTGATTAGATTTAATTATGCATATGTTAAAAATTATCTATCAGTATTTTGTTATTTTTAAATTCATTGCAAATACTTTGTTCCAAGATTTCTATGCCCTGATTTTGATATGTTATTTATCGAAGGCTCCAACTATAATTAACTGTCAAAATAGGTGCAATTAAGAAAACTATTTTAAATTTTCAAAATAAAGCTAATTTATTAGAAAAGCAATCAATATTCTAAAACTCAGTTAAGGAAACTATTCATTTACTGTTTCTGAAATAGAGAAAAATTTCTGCCAAAATGATGAATTTACAAATATCTTCAATTACTAAATATTTATAGGTTTTGATTTCAATACCAAAGAAAACTTAACTTTAGCAAATTTCTATATTTAAGAAATTCATTGTTTATTTAGGGCTGTTCTATTTCTTCCCTCCATGGTTATATCTAAATTCAGTTAGTTTACTCTTTTATAGCTCATAAATGGAAGAAAAGTATTTTAGCTAAAACAAATGCATAAAAAAATTATAAGCATAAAATTTTATCCTAAAACCTCTCTACCTCACAATATTTTTTCAGTGTTTATGATGCTTAGTTGTGTATGGTATTGAATCACTTTAAAAGTATTGGTTGATAAGTATGCATCAATAGTATAAAGAATTTCTATGATTGGCCGAAAGTGGAATATGAGTCTTTTTAGTTAAAATCATACGAAAATGAGTTGAGAACTGTTGGTGAACATGAAGGTTGTAAATCAAACATGATGATTTTCAGTGTTGAATCTGGTTTATTTTTATAAAATTAATATGTTTTTTTTTTTTTACTCTTTTATATGTTTATAGGACATATTTACTTGAATTACTTTATAGAGTATTCCATTGGATTTATTTGATTTTTGTGTGACAATGAGCTCTCTCCCTCAGAGTTTTATTAATTCTTTTTAAATCAAATCTTTGTTAATTGGTGTAAAGATATTTATTCAACCAAAGTTATGTTCTTTTTATTACAGCAAAATAGGTTGTCACATGTTATCACAACACAGAACTTAAAGTCCTCCCCAATGTTTTTTCATATATAACAAGTTTTATATATAATAAGTATACTTTATAAAAAGTGAATGTTCTTTATAAAAGCTAATAAAATATTGAATATTTAGAAAAAAAAATTTAGGCATAGGTGGATTTAAGAATTTTACCAACCCAAGGCATTGCACATTATGAAGTCTCCATTTTTATAAGTTCATCAATTTTGTTTCACATTTCAACACATATTTCATGTCAATGATTTGTTTTGGTTTAAATTTCTTTATTTTATGAACATGTATTTGATTTTATCTATTATATTTGTTTTCATTTTTTTATATGTATTTGTTTTGTTATCTATTATAACTTCACTTAAGTGCACATTCTTATTGAAATAGATGTTTAGGCTTTATTTGTATTCTAATTACTAGGTGAACATAATAACGAACTTATAAAAAGCAAGCCAATTATATTTGATAAAGTGTTAATGTTATCTTGTTAGTGTTAATTTTATCATTTATAATAAATCTTAGTGTGTAAAGTTTTAAATATCTTAAAGTTTAATTTCATATTTATAGACTTTACTTTTTTTTTCGTTTTTTGCTAGCTTAGTTATTTGTGAAAAGAAACCAAAATAAAAGTTTTTTATTATTATTTGGCCCCTTTTCAGTTTAGCAGCCGTAGGCAGCTACCTAATTAGAAGTCCATCACTGCCTCTAGGACATACTGAAAAATTATCCATTCGTAATAATTGTTTTCTTATAACATAAAGTGTTCTTATTAATATAAAGGATAAATCTAATAGAGTTGTTAAATTACCAGTAATTAAATTGATTCAAAAAATTACATTTTGTAATAATAAAAAAATTTACAATATGGATAAAACTTTAAACTTCAAAATCTAATTATTCCATCCAGTTTTCAACCCATTGATTAGAAAATGCCTAAAACATTTCGGTTTTTGAATTTATAAAGCATAATCAAAGCTAATAATAATCTTAACTATATTTAAGTTCATTTATTTGAATTTTTGTTTTGTACGGGAAAATATATTTAATCTTTGAGATGTAAGATTATTATGAGGGTTCTGCATAAATTTTAAAATTTTATTGCAAGATAAACTTTTTTTAACAAACAGAACTGTGATAAAAGCAAAACTATGTTCAGTAGTCTTAATCATTTTTAAATAAGATTTATTGGACAGTTTTTATACTTCTAAGAAATACCATGCTACAAAAAAAGAAGAAACCTTATCTCGTAATATGAAAGTATAAATTGCATTTAATTAAAAATAAAAAACATTGTAAAATACATCTAGCTTATACATATATATACAGTCAATCTTTAGAAATTTTAATTGCATCTCAAAGTATCCTTTAATGTAAAGTGAGTATTTTAAAAAATGATCATGTGCGAATAATAACAAGTTGAAAAATAATTGGAACGTTTAGGTTTTTAAATTTTTGTTTTGTTTGTTTGTTTGTTTTTGTTATTTGGGGCTAAAAGAAATAAATTTTATGCAACTCTATTGTGTTATAATACACAGTCAAGTGCAAAATTGTGATTATGTAGCATTTTAACTTATATTTCTGTTTATTATACATGAAATACTTTGATTCTTGAATACACATGATGTTTGATGCCTTGAATTTTATTTTTTGGTCTTAAAATATTATTTATATTTATACTTAATGGTTGACTTTTATAGGCAGTTTTTCGCCACTCTTCTTTATGCATTGGTATTATTTATATTTTAAGTTCCTAAGTATACAGTGTTTTATGTATTGCTGTGCTTATAATGTTTTATGTGTATTGTTTATTATGAATCAATTTAGAAAATTAGTTTGTAAATCGAATTTTTGTGGTGGTTTATTTTCCTGTTTTATCCAATGTTAGAGAAATGTGTGTTATTCTTATCTTTGTAAATTTAAAGTAATTACTGGTAGATGTCTTTAAAATGTCAGATTTTGTTATTGTTGCTATTTTAATTTATAAATTATTTGTGCATAAGTGTTTTATTTGTTAACGTATAAATAAAACTGAAATTCCTGCTATGTATTCCAGTAGTATTTTTTGCTTATCAAAATTATCCTAATATATTAATATGAAAACAAGACCATTGCATTAAACATTTAACAAGGTGCTATATGATATTTTAAAATTTTTTAGTAAACTTTATTGTATTTGTAATTTTTTTAAATTTTGAAGAAAACTCCAGAATTTCTCTTGCACTGAAAGTGCTCTCAAGGATTCTCAGCTATTTCTTCACCTTTTTTTTTTTTTAAAGCTTATAATTAATTTTTTATATTTTACATAAATGCTACTTAATTCTTTTATTATTTTCATAAAATAAAAATTTAATTACTTCATACACTTAAACTGTAATTGAAATTTAATAAATAAAATAACCATGCTTTTTGTTTCACAATTTATTAAGAATTTCAAATACTGAATCGTCAACAAAATTCCCCATTTTTCATTCATGATTCTTGAAGACCATATTCTTTTATAAGATTCTCAGTAATTATTAGTTTCTGAATTTCGGCTGTCCCTGCATAAATTTCTGTTATCCGGCTGTCTCTGTAGTGTCTTTCAACTGGCATATCTGTGATATATCCCATGCCACCTAAAATTTGCATTGCCTACAAAGAAAATTTCAAGTTTTTAATATGAAATTCAAGTATATTATGTATTCAAATTCACTTATTTTGTAATTTATTTGATTAAGAAATATTGGTTGTTGCAATTGGAATTCTAAAATTGTACTTAAAATTGATTAATATTATAATGTTTGATGTTTGCTGTAAGAATATAAATAGTTTTTCAAAAAAACTGTTGCAAAATATTTTGTTTGGCAAGGACTTCAAGGTCAATGGAATTTCAAACTTTATATCCTTGAAATTCAACTTCATTTGAAAATTAACACATTAAATTCTTTTTTTTTTTTTTTTTTTTTTTTTTTTGTATTTTTGTTTTATGATAGTCAATATCTACTAAAGGATTCCTGAGATGTTGATATGTAGTAGTCTTTGCTATAAACCATTCACTAAAGATCATGTAAAAGGTTCAAAGAATGATACAAGAAAAAGCATATAAACCTTAATCAAATTTGACCTGGTACTATTAGTTTCATTATGAAGTAAAAAATAGACACTATTCTGATTCCAAGAATATTCCAACATATATGTTTATTACGGTAAACATGGTTATATGTTGTTAACTAACAGTTATAGATTTCTGCATCGTCTTCAACATATGACTATATTTCAATTGCAAAAAAATCTGTCAGTTTTTTTAACAAAATATATCATTTGATATCAAAAAAGATTTTATTATTTAGTATCATTTAGTTTAGCTTCGTTTTATTTTCATATATTTTTAATTAAATAACCTGAATTATAAAACGCACAAAATGACATTTATTTGTGCTACAATAGATAAGTTTTTAAATTTTGTTATAATTTTAAATGATTATTTATAATAAAGCTTCTAATTACTTATGAAATAAAAATGCCAAGGATATTCTAATATTTATTTGTTTTTTGGTGGCTCATTGTATTATATTTTTTTCATTTTTTTAAATGTTTTCCTTTATTAACTTCGATTTATTATTTATGTTTGCATATTTATTTGACAGTCAAATTAATTGATTCAAAAAACATATTTTATGAAATATTTAGAGAATCAAACTATAGGTATTGTAATAAATTATACTACAATAATAATTGTAATTCATTTCTCCTCGCATGATTTCTGAAGCTTAAAAAGAATAATACTCTTCTGTCGGTTAATAAAAAATTGCCAAAACTATATCTATAATTAAGTTAAAAAAAGTTTGATTATGAATGGCTCAGTGCTATTCATTTTAATTGGATGTTAATGCATCAATGTATAACTATGCACTTTTTTTATTATTCAAAGAAAAATTGTTTAACTATATCCCATTGTAGAAAATTACTTCCAAGTTCTCAAGCAGATTTTTAAAATAAATATCTGTCAACGATAAATTTTTAATAAAATATAAATGATTTTTTAAAATTAAGGTATTTTGTATTGTAAAAATAGTCGCTTAATTTAAAGAAATTGTGAGAGCATATTTACCTGATGGGAAACATAAGTGGCAGCTTCAGAAGCAGCTAATTTTGCTAAAGAAACTTCCTGTAAAAGTAAAACAATTTAATTTTTGGAATTTATGTTAAATTGATTATTATTATTATTACAAAGAATTCTTAAAAAGGAGATGAATGTACCTTATAGAAAATAATACATTGAAAAAAATGTAACTAAAATCCTGGAATGCACATAGTATTGTGTTAGTGTTATAACTACTAGAAGATGCGTCCACCTAAATGGGTTGCTATCCTGCTAATAATGTATCAGATCTGATAGTTAGAAATTAAAGAAAACTGTACATCATGTACATTAACGCAGTACTTAATAAATGCAAAAAATCTTTATTTGCAGTATATTTTAAATATATTAGGTTGTTCGGAAAGTAATTTCGTTTTTTCCTGACAAAGGATTTAATTGCATTTTTCGCACCCAATTTCATACTTAAACCGCAAAATCATTTTATGTTTTAAGAGCTGATATAGCAAGGCTTGAGTGTGAAAAAGTGCAGCTGATTCTTCGCAGTAGTTTTTGGATGGTGCCCTTTTAAATATGGAGAGCAATAAACAGCATTTTCGTCATTTTTTTTCTTTTTTGCTATAAATGGTAAAAATGCTGTTCAAGCCAGAAATAAATTAGCCAATATGTGTGGAGAAGATGTGTTAACAGTACATCAGTACCAGAACTGATTTGCAAAATTTTTCCTTCAAATGAGGAGGGCAAAAACCACCTTGATCAGTTTTTTTTTACAGCAAAGACCAAAACTTTTATGAGCGTGTAATCATGTTACTACCAAAAATATGACAAATGGTATTAGACCAGAATGGCAATTTTATAATTTAATAAATAATTTATTCATTAAACGAAAATTTCTTTTCATTTTGACAAAAAAATACGAAATGACTTTCCGAACAACCCAATATAATAACACTAGAATCTGTTTTCTTACACTGAGATCATTGCTATTCATAATGTTTACAGATATTCAAATCAAAACTATCTTTTAAAAAAGGGATATACTAACAGGGAAAAAAATCGCCTAATAAAATGTCGAATGTTGAAAAAAAAATTATTCATCATCATGAATTTGGCCGTGAAGGTAGAATATAATGTATAAGTAATTAGTAAAAATTACGGACTTCAACACACTGGCATATATATATATATATATATATATATATATATATATATATATATAAACAGAATTCGAGATTTCGTATCAGATTTTCGATAATGACGTAGCTCAAAAGAACGGGAATATTTTAAACTCCGCTTTATGTTAGAGACAGCGGTGGGTGCTTGTGTAAACTGATTATGTGATCTATCAAATGTATTAATATAAAAACGAATAAGCTTAAAGGGGAAAAAATCGGCAATGTTTTAAGGAGCTGTCATTCAGTTTACTCTCCATCAGTGTAGTTCATTAAAGTATTTATTTTCCGAGAATACATCGTTTTATTAAAGATAGTACAAAATTTTAAAATTTACTTTAAAAAATTCCAAAGTCTTTTTTTGAACAGAAAAGGGCAAGTAGCATTTAAACAATTAACAAAAACGTAGCATTTAATGGGATGAAGATGGGTGGGATGAAAATGCTGCTCTGTCAAAGACTGGGCATCACCTCGACATCATCTTATTCTATACAGATATGCCTCTGCTATGATCTCCACTCGATGATGTAGATTCGAAACCTACTTTATCGCTAAGTAGCCGCTTTAAACCGTTTCCATATATTCTTATAAATTATTATATTTGATAATATTTTGAGCAATAGTTTGCCATTTCAGAGTTAAAGATACTGTATATTACTGAGTAACGTTTTGCTGAAGTTAAATAGATTTGGAATGTGTCAATAAATAATAATATTTCTTCTAAAATGTCACCTTAGTAAATCTTTCTCCTCTGTCTCTTAACTTGGCAGCTTTGTATGTTAGCAGTCGAGCACTTTCCAGTCGAAGTTCCATGTCAGCTAACTTGAGCTTAAAAAAAAAAAACAGCATGTTCGTGATTACATATAAATCTGATAGCTTGTAACCCATTATTGTTCATTTAATATTTCATTTACCTGAATAGCTTGCAAATTGAGAATTCTGGAACCGAATGCTTTTCGTTGAGAAGCATAATTGATTGCGCAGTCCAAGGCTGCCTGAAATCAAAAATTCGTTTCATTAAAACCTCATTAAAAAGAAATTCAGGCACTTTTACCTTTCGAGCACAATCGCTTAAATCAGCTTGTCGCTGGTTAAATCCTCCAAGTTGGTTTAGTTAAAGCTATTGTATAGCTTATGATCGTGAAGAACGCCAGTAAACGATCATAATTTTACTAACTACTTTGGTCATTTTCGGATAAGTTTTTAAACTTTTCTGGATGTACACTTCAGTTATAGAACGATCGAAAGAGGACAAGAGACTGGGACTCAGCCCAAATAAGCTGAAAATGCCGAACAACATTGTTACGATATTTTCATGATAATGGCCAGCATTCAGAATGTCGAACAATATCGTGGAGATATCAAACAATATCTTGTACCAGTGTTAAGTAGTGCCATGAAAATAAAACTTTAATGGATTTTTTTAACTTTTTAATATGAAATAGAACGAAGGGGCAATAGTTTCAATACCCCATTAGCCATTTCACTTTCCTAAACTACTGATGACAACAAAACTATATTATGGTTTGGGTACTAGATATCCTCGGAACACTACTGGAACATATATTGACAAATATAAGCTCAAACACACTGACGCTTATATGTTAAAAAATATATCAACAAATAATCAAAAACATGATATGGGAAATCATCATCATGACGTGATGCCATCTTCAAAGATAACCGACTTTCGATTCTCATTCTCTGATTCTCAACAGTTTAGTTTATTCCCTGCTGACAAAATTCTACTTCACATGAATGATTTCATCTGCTTTATACGAGTATCGGATGATCGTAGGTTTACATTTATAAAATTAAAATTAAGTCGTTTTCAGACATAATAAGTTGATTAAAAAAACTGCATTGAATCTATCACTATTTTAAGTATTAGCTCAGGAGTTCAATAGCCTGGAGATAAGGTATCGCTTTTGTGGTCAGATAGTTCCGAGTTCAAAATCAATTCCATCAAGGAGCCCAGTGAAATTAATCTGAGGTATATTGAATCTTTTGATGCCGAATGTCCTTCCACTGGTGTAGCGCGGAAGTTTGGAGAGGTATTGCCCTTGTCGTCTTCAGAACAAATGAAAGTAACGAAATATATCCTAAACTAGCCATTGTGTTATTTAAAGACTTTAATTTAATCAAACTCTCATATTCATATCTTTCATGACTGACCATTATAAAATGTAATAATTAATTTGAAAAGAATATAAAATTTTAAACTAGTTCTACAATTTCTTGCTAAATCGAAAGATATGTATTTTGAAATTGCTTTCTAATTTTTACAATCAACGCGTAAAATTAATCATCTTTCATATATTTTTATAACCGTCTCATTTAGAAAATAGCAATAGTTGTGAAATTTTTATACTTGTATTTATTAATATTGAGTGATGATCACAATATATGGTTCATTTTGAACATTGCATTATCCATTATGGCGTGACTCAGAACGACAGATTTGCATATGCCTCATTTGATTATACACTGATGGAAAAAAAATCCCAACACCAAGAAAAAATTATTGTACAGTAATGAAATTTTAGTAATACATTTGTCTTGGTAACATATTTAATTGATTAAAGTTTCAAGATCACAGGTAGAGCCATTGTCGAGAAGAGCCATTTCAAATGTAAAATGTTGGTACATTAGTAACCGGTGTAACCGCCAGAATTTTGAATGCAAGCATGCAAACGTGCATGCATTGTGTCGTACAGGTGTCGGATATCAGTTTGTGGGATGGTGTTTAGTTTAATTATATTAACGTCCCGTTTAAAGCAACACGAGGGCTATTGGGGGCCGCGGTAGCCCGGTGGTAAAGTCTCGGCTTCGGAACCGGAGGGTTACAGTTCGAGAATCGATTCCACCGAAGAACCGTCAAGTGAGGGGGTCTGTTGCACGTTAAATCTGTCAGGCCAAATGTCCTCCCGTTGGTGTGGCGTGGTGTGGAGAGGGGGTGCCAGTTCAGGTGCCGTCCTCGTCATCTGACCGGGGTTCAAAATTACGAGGTCCGTCCCAAAATAGCCATCATGTTGCTTTAAACGGGACTTTAATATAACTAAACTAAACTTGTGGGATGGATTTCCATGCCTGTTGCACTTGGGCGGTCAATGCAGGGACGGTTAATGCTGGTTGTGGATGACGCTGGAGTTGTCGGCCAATGATGTCCCATACGTGCTCGATTGGAGAAAGATCTGGTGATCTAGCAGGCCAAGGCAACATGTCGACACTTTGTAGAGCATGTTGGGTTACAACAGCGGTATGAGGGCGAGCGTTATCCTGTTGGAAAACACCCCCTTGAATGCTGTTCATGAATGGCAGCACAACAGGTTGTATCACTAGACAGACGCACAAATTCGCAGTCAGGATGCGTGGGATAACCACGAGAGTGCTCCTGCTGTCATACGAAATTGCTCCCTAAACCATAACTCCAGGAGTAGGCCCTGTGTGTCTAGGCCGCAGACAGGTCACTAGCAGGCGTTCACCTGGCCTCCTTCTAACCAACAAACGGCTATCACTGCGACCAAGGCAGAACCGGCTTTCATCAGAAAACACAACAGATCTCCACTCCGTTCTCCAATGAACTCTAGCTTGACACCACTCACGTCGCAAACGGCAGTGGTTTGGAGTCAGTGGAATGCACTGTACAGGGCGTCTGGCTCGGAGCTGTCCTTGAAGTAACCGATTTGGAACAGTTCGTTGTGTCACTGTGGTGCCAACTGCAGCTCGAATTTCAGCTGCAGACGCAGTACGATTAGCCACAGCCATACGCCGAATACGACGGTCTTCCCTCTCAGTAGTACCACGTGGCCACCCGGAACCTGGTCTTCTTGAGGCTGTACCTTCCCTTGACCACTGCCGCCAATACTCATGCACAGTGGATACATTCCTGCCAAGTCTTTCAGCAATATCGCGGAAAGAAAACCCACCTTCTCGTAGCCCTACAACACGACCTCGTTCAAACTCAGTGAGCTGCTGATAATGGCTTCTTCGTCTTCTCAGAGGCATCCTTCACTAACAGTAACCCACTACGTCAAATCTCAACTGTAAATAGCGATCACGAACCTTACAGCGCTTATTTAAAGCAAACCTCATTTGCATGTTCATAGTGTCGCTACTAGCACCACACTTACGCGCGTAGCTCGAAATTTGAATCGACGTCATCTTTCAGATGTATAAACACGCCTACCAAATTTCCTTTATCTAGCACAGCTCCTTCCTAGTGTTGGGATTTTTTTTTTCCATCAGTGTATTTACTTTCTCCTCTATGAAATATACAAACAAAAAATATTATAACCATCGGAATATTTAATTTGAAGATTTTAACGAATCTTCATGTTTCAGATTTCCCTAAGTTCAAAAAATGCATTTTTGGAATTACGCACTTTTTTTTTTGTCTGTCTAGTCTATTAACATAAGGACTAAAAGAAAACCTCTGTATAAACAATTAAATTTAGTGTATAATCTTTAAACCACTTATATATTTATCAAAACTTAGAAGAAGTCCGTAGAAAGGAAATCCGCCTATACGCTCGTATGTATGTGATTATAAGTGAAAAGCAAGAATCTATATGGCTAAAGTTTTAAAAACAGATTTATCATCAAAATTAACGAAGAGTATCAGATTTTAGAACGAATTGACAAAAAGAAGACCTTACGTTTAACTATCAATTCACATGTACATAAACATGATAATTCAAAAGCGAAACGATTCGGGTTGATAAAATTCTATATGGCCAACATTGTGCTAGATCTCTGTCATATTTGGGATCCAATCAGTGGACAAAAGACGTAAAAAATGAATGTTCATTTTTCCTCATTATATTACGAAACACAAAACGCATCACACGGCGTCACTACAAGCAAAAATCGAGGGATAATGCTTTGACGCTTGAGAGTTGCAGTGACTTTCAAGTATTTTCTGTCTTCCTTCCCTAATCCACCCTTGGCCCTCCGGTTTTACTGAGCCTAAGACTCTAAAGTTGGCCGGTCGGGGGTGTCCCGCTATCCAACTATACGTTCAGGGAATGCAGATGAGGATTGGGGAAGGGGGATAAAAAAGATGCTGAATTGTGTAAGTACATGAGAAACTTGGAAGAACACCCACACTGATTTGAAGTTTATTGATGTAAAAGTAATCTATCTGATTTTTTTTCTTTAACATTACAAATAGATTCTGTAATTGTAATATTACATGCCTGAGAAATTCCTAATGCTTGCGCAGCAATACCAATTCGACCAGAATCCAGGGTCATCTGAAAAAGATAAAATGAAATCAAATAAATTTTCCCGTTCTATTGCGATACACCTTGAAAGTATACGAGACAGATGTAAATACTAATCTGTTATCAGATATATATACTTATGCTTATAAAACATCGAATTTAATTCTTTTAACTCAATACCATTAGGTACAGAGAACATAATGTACCCTCTAGTTCTCACTTAACTCTTACGGGAGCAAGATTTTTTTAAAAAATATGTATATGTACACAAAAAGATAGTTTAACTGTAAAAAAAAATTCAAATTCATAATTTTAAGGAATCTCCAGCTTTCGGACCTCCATGAGAGTAAAAAACAAAATTTTGGAACATGCTTGTATATCTATCAAAGTAACTGAAACCGCTTTGAACAAGTAAGAGGAAATTTGGTGTGTGATGTTTGAACCATATTTGCCGATTGATACCAAATTTTAAATGAAATTCCATGAAAGAAATTTTTCAGAAATTCATTAAAGATGTGTTTACCTGTCTTTTTGTCCACTTATAAGAGAACACGATAATTGCAAAGCGCAAAGAACTAGATAAATATACTTTGATCTGCAGTTTTAACATATAAAATATATAATCATAAATTAAGAAAATCCATCAAAGCGTTGATTGTCTGATAATTCAAAGATGCAACTTATTAGATAAATGAAATCTTGTATATGATCTTGTTACTAAAATCATGATTTTATATTAAATTTTGATTTCAATCGAGCGAAAATAAAAGACACCCAATATGGATGATCATTTTTCCCCTTCATTTTTATTAAAAACACTAAACGTTCATGTGCAAAACGCCAACGTCAGCATGTCTCTTCTTTTGTTTTGAATAGCTATCCACAAGTGTCACAAAGTTTCACATTAGGAATCTGCAATAACTGTTCTCGCCAATTGCATAAATTTCAAAAGCAACACCCCTTTTTGATCTCAAAAAACAGTTGCCATAACCTTACAGTTGTTGAAGGGTGTGTTTTTTTAATTTGCGGGTTTCTTTTGAGAATTTTTGTGCATCCATTGTTAAAAAGGAAAAGGAAATGTTAAAAAGGAAAAGGAACTATGTTAAAAGGAACCTCAAATGTTAAAAAGGAAAAGGAACTATGTTAAAAGGAACCTCAAATGTTAAAAAGGAAAAGGAATTATCCATGTATTTTGTTACTTTCCTGCCTCTCCCTTGTCTCTAAGAGTTTACGATAAAAATTTGAGCACTAGTGCTACACATGGACTTGCCAAAATAATTAAAAATACATAACAGCGTTTTTAGTGTTTTAAGTTCATGAATTGGTTATCCAAACAGGTTATTACAGGTCTCTATGTTTACATCCGTATCTGAAACCAGATAAAGGAAAGAGTGAAAACTGAAACACCGTTTTTTTAAATGTTTAAACACACATTGAAAAAACTATCTAAGTTTAAATTAAAAAGTCGTAAGTATTTAAAATATGATGGTGTAATTAGATCAGCAATAAATTCTAAAAAAGAACTAAATTAAAAAAACATATTTTCCATTTTTTTGTATATAATTTGAGCCAATTATTGAAATTCTGCTTAATTACGTGTTATTTAAAAAGGAGTATCTCAAAACAATAATTGGAAAAAGTTTTTTGAAAAAAAAAAAAAAAAAAAACGTAAATTTGTCGAGAAACACAAGCAGATAGAAAAATGCTTATAAGCCTTTTTTCTCTATTAATTAGAATTAGCATACTGGTAAATAAACCTAAAGGTGTGTTTCAATTTGAAGTGAATGATATTATTTTTAGTAAATAGTGATGAAAATTGTATTTACATATTATAACGTGAAAACAAATGCCAAGAAGAGTATGAAATTAATTGCTCATGAGAGAATGAAATCAATAATAGAAAATTATAGCATTTTCTGTAAACATTATCAAAAAACTAAGTGTAATTCTATCTGTCTTCATTTCTAATTCTACAGCGTTCCTTGTAGTTTTGAACATTCGTTTCGCATATGTTTTACTTTTCTCCATTCTGTTTCAAGAATTTCCTTTAGTGTCATTTATTTTCAATAAAATATATTTCTGATTAAATTTGTTAATATATTCTATTTAACTTAATTTCTGATTAACCAGAATATCTATTATTTTTCCGTATAATTTTTTCAAAAATGATAATAATAATAATTAATCCAGTGTGCATACCCAGTAACACACACACAATGATATAGCTTACCATGTACACAAGGTGGTATAGCTTACCATGGCTATTTTGAATCCTTCTCCCATTTGTCCCAGGAGATTCTCTTTGGGTATGATGCAATCTTCGAATATGAGGTTACATGTTGATGAACCTCTTATACCCAATTTATCTTCTTTCTTTCCGAGTGACAATCCTGGAGACGGCATTGGAACCAGAAAGCAACTGATGCCTTTATGTTTTTTTGATTTGTCAGTAGCTGCAAAAACCTGAATTGGAATTTCATTTTTTCGTTAATACAAAAAAGAGGAAAAAATAAGCAAATACCAAGTTTAGGTAGATGAAACCTTTAGAAAGCGATGGAATAATTAATGGATGAAAGAAATAAACATTATTTTAAGAATGTTTAACAAATATAAATTATTGCTTTAGAAAAACAACAATTTGTATAGATCAAAATCAAATTCTCTCATAGATCCAGTTTAATTTAATAATTCTTTTTATCAACTCATTATTGTAAAATTAAGTAAACAGGGATGGAATTTTAGGTAAATGAAAATAGGCTTACGAAAAAAAATCATCGAAATTTTAGAATGAGAAATATTTTAATGAATTCATTGTATCAAGCTTCACCGTAACCTCATCAGGTTTTTTAATATGTCAAGATATTATGCAGTAACCCTCTAAGAATCAAAAAAGCATTTTAAAAGAGCCATTTGCAGTGACTGCAACCAGTCTTAAGAGGCGTTTTCGGATTAAAACATTATTATTTTATATAACTTTTTTAAATGAAATGTCATGAATGTGAAAATAGATATCTCCCGAGTGCCATCTATATTTTCTAAATCGACGATAATGAATGAGGACGAAATAATTGTATTTTTTTCAATACTCGATAGGATATAGTTGAAAGTCTGGTGAATATGAAAAATAATTTTATTTCTAAAAGTAATGTACAATAAGGTTACTTCTCGACATAATCACCTTGACGATTGATTGAATCTGTCATATCTGTGAACAAGCTTTGCAATATCCTCTTCATAAAATGTTGCAGTCAATGTTTTGAGGTGAGTTGTGACTGTTTCTTTTATCTCCTGGTCAGTTTGAGAACTCTTCTCCCCAAGCCACTTCTTCAATCCCGGAAAAAGATTAAATTCACTTGGCGCCAGGTCGGGACTACATGGTAGGTGGTCGAAAATGCCCCATTTAAAGTGTCCAAGAAACCGTTGGATTACACGAGCACTGTGAGAACAGGCATTATCATGGATCAGAACTATTCCAGAAATCAGCATGCCTCTTCTTTTGTTTTGAATAAGCTATCCACAAGTCACAAAGTTTCACATTAGGAATCTGCAATAATTGTTGTCTCCGATTGCATAAACTTCAGAAACAACACCCCTTTTTGATGCCAAAAAACAGTTGCCATAACCTTACAGTTGTTGAAGGGAGGTTTTTTTTTTTTATATTTGCGGGTTTCTTTTGAGAATTTATGTGCATCCATTGTTGTGATTATCGTCTCGTTTCGGGCTTATCATATTGAATCCAAGTTTCATCACCTGTCACAATGGATTTCAAAAACTCTTCCCAATGAGTATTGTATCGGTCACGAAACGCCAAAGCTTCTGCCATTCGGCGAGTTTTGTGGTTGTCAGTCAATATCTTTGGAAGGCAATGAGCAGAAGGTTTTCTGTAGTGCAACTGTTTAGTAATAAGGTTTATACAAAAACCGATTTTAATTCAATATTTTCAAAAAAATCGGTTTTAGCCGGTTTTAGAATTTTTGTCAATAAACAGAATAGGGAAAAATAATTTATTTAATTTATATAAAATAACAAAAAATGAAATCAATACCAAAGTCAAAAAATATTTTTAAAAATGTAACGATTACATACATGTATTACTTATGCAAATTAACGAAATCTCATACAAAAATTCCAAGTAATATTTATATTATTTTCATTAATTTTAATTTCCCCTAAAATGTAGGATTAAAAAAAAACTTAAAATATCCACTGAAAGGCGGTTAAATCATATTTTGGGCAAAATATTACCTGAAATTGAAATTACTTGTTCCCTAGTTAGTGAGCTTAATTTTATAATTTTCGTCAAGTCTATAACCACCATGGGGCTGTTCTGTCTGCCCTAAAAAGGATGTGAATTGAAGACTAGAGGAACAGATGAGCGGGGGTGGAGGTCATGATGTTGATTAAGGAGTCTGGACGTGGAAAGTGCGCTTCATTTGTAAGAATTCTGGGGAGAACTCTGAGTACTCCTGTTGGGCAGGTACATTTGTTACAGTTTTCATAGCACCAAATAGCAAATCTAAGTTCTTTTGTTCATTTATTCGTTACTTCAAACAATAAAAATATAGCTTTCATTGTCTTTGGGTTTGTAAGTTTTTCTTCAAGAAATTTATGAGCTATTTTTCTATGGTTTCTTTAGAAAAAAAATTTAGGCTTATTTCAGCATTTAAATTTTTTAAATTAATTTAACAGAAAATCAAATATACCTTTACTTGTTAATAAATTGGCATCTCGTCGTCCTAAGTTGCTAGACAAATTGTTCCTATACGATAAAATTCAAAATATTAGCTTGTTTGTTTTGGGAGAGGTGAAATATAAAGGCGTTACGGAAAACCTGTTATTACAATTTAAAAAACCAGTTTTCGAATGTGACAAATTTACTTTAAAAAATCCGTCAAACTCTATTCAGTAACAATAGATTGAAAGGAAAATCGTGAAATTTCATCGGTTATTTTATCGATTATTGTAAACATACAATTTTCTTTTACCGCTCTGTCGGCGCGTTGAACAAGGTCGTAAGTAGCGCCCTTGACCTCCTTCATCAAGTACATCAGTTCCGCCATCTTTAAACTTTCGGCACCAATCTTGAACAAAACCATCACTTATAAAACTCTCAATACACTAGCCTAATTCTTCAATTAATTTCCTCTACCCTACATCCTTCTGCCTGCAGGAAACGAATAACACTTCGTAATTCACACTTGCAGGGAAAATCAATAGATAAAGCCATGTTTACATGATTTCAGCTCAACAAGAAATGGCGTGTTGGACTCAGCAATGACAAAGCGTGTGGAGTAAGAGATGAACACCCCAGCTGGCTGCCGCATTCATAGTGTAATGTCTTGATCCTAGTCGATTAAATAAAAGAGTAGTATTTCACACAATTCTTTTATTTGCAGCCATATATGAACATAAGAACAATTTGTTCTAATCTAGGTTTAAATATTTGATATTTACACCAACTGGAGTTCAATGATATTAACACAACGGCCGAATGTTGAAGGTTTATGGTGAAAAGAGTTCGTCAAAGGATTTCTCCATCAATTCGGAGAAATAACACCACAAAACATTAACAGGGTGTAAGTCAGCACGGCTACTTGAGGGTGGAGCGTAATCCAGCAGTCCCCAAATCAATAAGTCTCTCTCCTTCTTCAAAGAAAACCAGACATTTTATCTTTATCCAATCTCCACCTCTTGATTCCCACCAGTCCATTTCAGCTCTCCATCGCCTACTAGTCGTTTAGCAGGCTGACCTCGTTTATGGCTCCAGCCTGGCGTGAGAAATCCATCAATCATGCATCCTTGTAACTGACCACTCTGGAACACGTGTCAGTGATAGTTTCCTCACAATGGAAAACATTTGGCATCCAGATAGCCTAACACTCCTCTCTCATGAAGGTGCTTACGTTTTTTTTAATCGACGAACCTCAAGAGCGGTCCCCCAACTGAATCACTTATGACCAGATGCGACGACCACTTGGCGATAAGTAGATCCCCGGTCTAGCAATCTGAGGGCATTTAACAATTGAGGACTTTAATAGGTGATGAACAGCTGGCTGGAAATGCTGCTTGTGTAAATGGGACAGGTGAACTTTACAATGGCTTTCATAGTGTGCGATCGGAGGTCGAAAAACAACAGCCCTCGTAATATGCTTTGATGCAACTGATAATATATTATCGTAATTTATAAATGAATGGAATTGCTTGATCAGTAAGAAACGAGAGTGATTATTATTTTTTATACATTAGTTCAGTTTCAATTTCTATCCATCAGATATGTATTTCTAACATTGATGAAATATTTTGCATATTTCAGTCTACCTTCTGATACCAATTGATTTATTATGCTTCTTTTCTTCAAAACATTTTCGCTCGAAAAGTATTATTTTACTATTTAATTTTAGTTTACTTAAAATGCGCTGCAGAAAAGATAGTTACCACTGCCGCCTCAGCTTCATGGCCATTTGTCACCCAGGCTTTAGTTCCGTTCAAGATCCATGAATCTCCAGACAGCTTAGCCGTTGTGGATGCTGCTACTGCATCACTTCCGTTTCCTATTTAACAAAACAAAAAACACTTATAGAAAAATCTGTATCTTAATTCAGAAGAAATATCAAAAGACAATTGATCGTTACTAAGTGCTCCATGGGACTCAAGCCAATTAAGTTAAAAAGGTTTTTTTTTTTTTTTTTTCATTTTTTTCATGTATTTTTGCAAAATTATGATTTTTTTTATTTAATATTCTTAATGTTTGATCAGGTTAATTTGAGGTGTGTTTCCAAATCTGTTTTGAGAAGTTAAACTGATTTTGTATTTTTATTTACGCACGTATTACTGTCAGTTAACATATTTAGATTATTTTTCCCCAAATTCTAATCTTTAATAGAATTTTCCTACAAAAAAACGACATGAATTAAAATCTGAGTATTTTTTCATTTAAATCTGTTAAAATAATTGTTAAATGTGTTCTGCAAACCCTGAACTAGAGAATATGTATTCTATTCATACAGAAGTACTTTATAGTTTTGATGTTTTATAGTGTGAAAAAAATGAAAATTTTGTTTTATTTATTAGTCGAACCCAATACTTAAAGAATGGATAGAAATATGGTTTATTTTAATTCAGTAATTAGATAATATATTTTCAAAGCTATTTGCAAAATTTCAAATAAACCATTTGATAAACCTCTAAGTTTCTAATATTTTTGTTTTATACCACTTTTAAATCAAAAATAAGTCCTTTCTTCCAACTTTTAAAAAAAACTTTTGACTCTGAACTGATATATTTTAATTTCATAGGTATTTCTACATTCTTTTTTCTGCACATATTCTAAGTTACAGCTATTTTCAAATGCTTTTCAAAAAATTCATTGGGAACGAAGTAACGTATTTTGGACCTAGACCTAAGTTACTATAGTTAGTTGGACCTAGACCTAATTATGCAACAGAAGATAACCAAGAAGACCATAGATATTTACAGGTAAAACTATTTCATTCATTTATTACATAAAATATTCTAATTAGCAATATTTCATAATTAGTTAGAAATAAGAAGTAACGTATTGTGTAATTACAATATACAGTCGAATCTGGTTAATTGGACCACCGGATAATCGGATCAGCCGTTTATTCGGAGCGAATCTTAAAGAACTGAAGCAAATCCCATGTACATAAGCCTAATATTATTCGCTTATTTGAACCAAAATTCCGTTTCAATGGACCAAAGAACGTGGCAGGGAAGATGAAAAAGAAGCCACAAGTCGCCTGTGTACAGCAGGAAGTCCGAAAGGGAAAAGAACCAGCGAGAGGTAAGTAGGCGCTTAGTTTCTTAGAACGGACAGCGCGGTAGTAAGTTCTTCAAACTTTGACTGGAATTCGATAAGAACTTTTTTTTATTGTGCTTCGCATGCTGAGTATCGTGTAGATCGTTTCGAAGAATTTGTTTGTAAATTTATTTTTCAATGAATAAAGTTCATAAGCAACAGTAGTTCTAGTTTTATGTTCGCCATACGCGTGTGCCGCATAATAAAGGTCATAATGACATTTTAATATGTTACGTATTGCACGTCTCGTCTTGTAACATAGGGCATGTTCGTGTTATCGGACCAGATGGTTATTAGGACCAAAATGATCGCGTCCCGATGTGGTCCGATTAACCGGTCGACTTTATTGTTATTATATTGCTTTGTGGAAGGAGTAGCCTTTTGTGAGAGTTCAAAACCAGCTCTGTGTTACAAGTCAATCAAAAAACTTGAATACAGTGTTCTGTAATAAATACTAAATATATTAAAAGAAGAAAAAAAACGTAATTTGTTTGCAGAGTCAAAGTTGAGTCATATCATGTTCAAATGTTATCAGCAGAAAATAAAATCCGGATTAAAATATGATTTATTTATCCCTAGTTATCATCAGTGACTTTTCAAATTCAAATAGCATTTTTTTCTTTTTCATTACATCTTTCTTTGAAAAATGGCATTAATACACCAACGCTTAATCTGTTTGGATCCGCCATTGGTGCTCTCCCTTGTCTAGAACTCTAAGCCACTACATGCCATCTCTAAGCTAGTTTCTCACCAGAACAAATACGTCACATATGGAAATTTTACATTTAAGGAATAAAAGAGAATGATGTCCATATCACAGAGTCAAAAAAGTTATATTTTATTGTTAAATGACATTCATTGTTTGCTGTTGTTTCTAATGGTACTTGTCCTTGACTAGCTCGTGGACTAACGAGGCATTGCGACTTAATCACAATTGTGCGTCTCTTATTTTTTCAGTCTCGACATCTAGGTTTAAGAGTACGACTTAGCTACTCACACGTCTCAACCTTTTTTACGGGGTGGACTTCATTCATGCATTTCATTTACACATCCACAGATCGTAGGTTGTACCTGAACCAGAGAACGATCACCTCTGAACCAGTACCCCCGGTGGTATTACTCTCGACATGGTTGAGTGTGACTACAATAGATCTATACGCATGCCAGTCACCAAATACGAAGAGATTATTCGGCCGGTGGGGTTCGAAATCACAACCTAAGGAATGCGAGTCCAACCCCCTACCAACCAGGCTATCTCGGTCTGCATTGCTAATTTTGTCTTACAACGGCAAGGCTAAGAGGCTGATTTCATTATGAAGCGATCATCGTAAAATATGCTTCATACAAACCAAATTCGAAAAACTTTCTCATTTTATCATTGTGTTCTTGTTAAATAAAGATTAACGGTTATATACGTTTAACTGGAGAACGTGAATTTGTGTTTCAAGCAATTTGCTTCCTTAGATATTGTTTAGCCGCGTGTACTTCAAATTCTTTTCACCCAAAACGTCCAAAAGCATAATTTATTTACTTTGTCACACAAATCTTTTTTTCCTTCTATTGAACTGCTTCTCTGGTCAGAACTTTTGGCTCTCCAGCTGATTATGAATGCGAAGCTGAAAGCATGAATTTAGGGTAAGAAGATTATACATTCTTTTTATCGGCAGCTAATCACCTTCTGATAGCTTCGTTAATTTTAGTTTTGCAATATTCTATTTCTGGATTTCTATTTGAAATTTAAAAAAAAATGCTTATTTAAAATGAGTAAAGAGTCCATGCTTCGTCATTATATACAAAAAAAAAAAAGAAAAATTGGAAGTTCATTTTTTATGATTAATTTCTTATTTATAAGCAACACTGCCTCTTCTTAGAGTTTGTTGTGTTGATTGGTAATCGAACACATCAAATTCGAATAGGTTTTGAGTTAATTTTTATTTTGATACATTATATATGTATTTCTATTCTTGTGTTCAATTTTTTAAGCTTGATAAATTATTAATATTATCAAATTTTTGTTAAGATTGTATGGATAATATTGTACTTTATTAAACTTACTATAAATTTAATTGTATCAGAAAACATTTCTGTTCATAGAATGAGAATTAATCGCATTCTTTTTCATCATTTATTCATAAACATGAGAAAGCATTTCTTGATCTGCAATTCAGTTAAACTTTAAAATTTTGTTTGCGTTTCGTTGTTGTTTGTAACTATAGCAAAAAAAAAATCAAGAAAGTAAAATAATATTTTAAAACTAAACAAGATAATTTAACAGTTCGTTACATTATACATTTTCTTTGATTAAAAAAATGAAGATGTCTTTCAATTTATAACTCTTGCTAAGATTGTAGAAACAGATAAATACTTTAAAAGTTATTGATGGATAAATTATCCAATTTTAAATGCAGCAACAAAATGAACAAGTAATTCCAGATGCAGAAATGGGACACCTGCAAGAATACAATCAAAGAAGAAAAAAGATCGCCTAGTGAGCAACAATATATATATTGTAACGAGCTGCTTTTGTTTTAGGAATATCACATTGAATATTGCAAAGAAGAATATAATGCAAAGAAGAAAG
>JAPMOQ010029835.1:2768431-2878419 GCA_026543055.1 Argiope trifasciata
TATTGTAACGAGCTGCTTTTGTTTTAGGGATATCACATTGAATATTGGAATTTCCCCCTCTTGCATTAAATGTCATACCATATGAGGAATGCTTGCCTTGGATTACTCTTGGTAATTCCTTTAGTGTGAGAGTAGCTTTATTGATACTTTCTGGTAAAACTTGAAAGAATTGTAAACAAAGAATTGTTTTGGAAAGTTTAGATAGAGCCTCGTCTAATATTTCATGAGTTCTAGAAAACTCTGGTACACTTTTGTAAATAAATTCATAAAATTCAAAACTTTTTTCAACAAATGCATCCTAAATCATTAAGAGAAATAAACCACTCTATTTTTTATATCATTTGAAGTACGTTTCGTCATTCTAAAATAATTTTAGATGGTCAGATTTCGAAATAAACACCTAGAAAGCTTACCTGGTTCACTTAAAGCAAAACAGCCAATTCTCTCCCCAGTTGTAAATGGATACAGAAATTTGTTCTTCTGCTTATCATTCCCAAAATTCTGTACTGCACTCAGATACAATGACTGAAACGGAAATAAAACCCCTTGATGATAAGCTAGCTCAAATAAAATTTTGCTTTGAAAAATAGAATAATAAAATATTGCACCACACATTTCAGTGGAAATCATTCTTTTTTTATTCGAGCCAGTCTCTTTTTTAAATGAAGAATTTGTATGTTTGATTATGATATTTTCAATAAATTTTTTCTATAGAAAATTCTAATACTAATTGATAGTGAAATATTTATTCCAAATATGACTAATTTATTGAATTAATCTCTTCAGACTTTTACCATTTCAATTGCTATGTTTCAAAGCAACATAGTTATTTTAGTCACTTAAATACATCAAATAATTGTTTTTTCACTTTACTTATACATTGTTATTAATTTAGTTTAGTATAATTAATTATTTCAGTTCTAATCTAAAATAGTTATTTCAACTATTCTGTTATATCATTTCTATTTTATTTATTTCTGCATATTAAAATAATTATTTCGATTTTTAGAAAAGTAATAAACATTCAGATTCAATCTGATAGAAATTATTGAGATTTTCAAATTTTCCCAAACAATATTTCCGTATTTTTCACATAAAATTATTAGGTTGTTCGGAAAGTAATTTCGTTTTTTCCTGACAAAGGATTTAATTGCATTTTTCGCACCCAATTTCCTACTTAAACCGCAAAATCATTTTATGTTTTAAGAGCTGATATAGCAAGGCTTGAGTGTGAAAAAGTGCAGCTGATTCTTCGCAGTAGTTTTTGGATGGTGCCCTTTTAAATATGGAGAGCAATAAACAGCATTTTCGTCATTTTTTTCTTTTTTGCTATAAAAGGTAAAAATGCTGTTCAAGCCAGAAATAAATTAGCCAATATGTGTGGAGAAGATGTGTTAACAGTACATCAGTACCAGAACTGATTTGCAAAATTTTTCCTTCAAATGAGGAGGCCAAAAACCACCTCGATCAGTTTTTTTTACAGCAAAGACCAAAACTTTTATGAGCGTGTAATCATGTTACTATCAAAAATATGGCAAAAGGTATTAGACCAGAATGGAAATTTTATAATTTAATAAATAATTTATTCATTACACGAAAATTTCTTTTCATTTTGACAAAAAAATACGAAATGACTTTCCGAACGACCCAATACTTATCTCAATTTTCTGAAATTTTTCAAGAGGTAAAAGAACTATGATGTTTACAATCAATAATAAATGAGGTGGATTTTTTCTCTTCTCTTTAGTGTTTCATGTAAAATTTAAATGTGAAAAAAAAATCTGCCATATTTTTTTATTGGTTGAGAAATTGGTTCTTTCAATCTCTCATAAAACTTGAAAAATTGAATTATAAGTTATGTTCTCTATCAATAAAGACATATCTTTAATCCCCTCACTGAGTGTAAAATCAAATCAAATAAACAATCAAGCTGATTTAAATCCATTGCTATTCTAAAGTGTAACCAAAGACGAATGAAGTTAAGAATCTGATTTATACAAATATCAACCAACCAAGCTTCGAGTACAGGAAAATATATGTTTGAAAAGATTTTTTGAATTCTGTAATATTGATGTGAACTTTTTTTTAAACTTTTATACAAATAATTGTTCCTTAAGTAAAGTAATTTCCCTCCTAGATTCCCATATTGGCATGAATTTTTATGAGATTTTTGAGATTAATCACTTCAATCATGTCTTTTTTTTTGTAACGTACACAAGATAATAAGAAAAAATAAATAAAATTATTCATAATAAAATGTAAATGTTGTATTGTAAGTAACCTTTATTTGTATCAATGAGAAGGATGAAAATGCCTATGCTGAAATGACAGATGGTCATAATTTGGTTCCCTGTTTCTTAATTTTAATCTTAGATGCTGTTCCACGTCCATTAGTCTGTTCCTTTTTTTTTTTTTTCGACTTAATCTCTGCAAATGCTGAAAAAGCAACTGACATAAATACAAATTGGAACAGGCAATATGCATTTCAGAAATTTTTCTGTAAAGACCTGATCCATATTTTGCATTTGTAACCAGAATGATGCTAAGATACTCTCCTTATGTTTAATTTTCAAAAATCCGTCGGAAGCCAATTCCAACAATTGCTCTTCTTCTGCATGCGTCAAATCTTCTAGCATGGATGTTGTGTTAATGTTAAATGGATCTCTTATCCATTCAATATTTTTGTTCAAATCAGGGAAATAGTTTTTCAAGCCCACTTGCAAATTCTCTAAGTGCTGTGTTATGCATTTTATAGTATGCATTACAGGGGTTGACTTTCGCCTCTTTTGTAACCCCATCAAGCTCTCGTTGTACCCCTGGGAGTACGCGTACCATACTTTGGGAAACACTGATTTTCTGAAATATTTGCCTTACAATTGAAAGAATTGAGAATTTTCAACAGGTTTTAGAAAAAAAAAAAAAAAACATTTTACATTGATAGGTATCACCAGTTGTATATCAGTTTGGGTGTTATCTCCTGTCAGACTGAATAAATAGATTTGTCCCATATCATAGACAAATTAGCTTTCACTTACGCAGTGCACGCTCATTATAGTGGCACAGGAAGCACAACCTCTACTGATTTCTTCCATTGCCGTCACATAGGCTAAATTGTCTAATCCGGCTCCGCCTTCATTCTCTGGTACAGTCAAGCCGAAGAGTCCTAAATTGCCAATTTGTTTGATCTGAAAGTATTTTTTGATGAATATAATCATAATATTATTTTTTCTAATCTAATGATATGTTAGCTGAGTACAAAGTCTTCCCCTAATTATAAAACTATGGAATTAAATTACTTAAGACGATGATAAAATAACATTTCTGTCTTCTCATGTGCAATATATACAAGTCAACTAGTTTATAAATATTAGCAATCAAATACAATTCAATTTTGAATGTAATGGAAATGCTGAATGTTTTCATGATCTCATGGCGCTAAATCGACAATTTCTGTTCAGGCAAAATTTATAATTTATTTTCGATATTTGCCACAACAGTTTATAATATTGAAACATTGAATACAAACATAGAAAATGTTTCTTCTATTCTTACAGAACAAATATGTGACAAAAATATGTTAGGGTTAGAATATAACTTCAATACTCACATTGAAATTTGCTATTATAAATGACCTCATTACGAATTCCACAATTATATTTCGATTCTACAAAAAATATGTCTAAGAGTACTAGTATTTCTTCCATAAATATATGTAATTAAGAAAAGACTTTGAACTCACGAATTTGTCATATTTGATTCCAATTCGTCACATTTTGACGAATTTAGACTTTTACATTGAATTCTACAGTAGATGTGGAATTTAATGCAAGTGGTAGGAACCGTGATCAAGTTATATTTATTCAAAATATATATATCAGACAAAATAGTTAAATTCATTTAACTAATAAGGAAAAAGAAACTTAAACAAAAAGATAATTTGTTTTCAGAATTTCAACTTCCATATTGCTAAAAGACTAAAAGTATATAGAAAAGTAATAAAGATAAGAATATTTATTACATCTTTCATCTTTTTTTATTTTTTCAAAAAGAAGAAAAATTAATTCGGAATAGAGCTATGTAGTAAATATTTTTTTTAAAGAAAATTATTGCTGTTCCAGAAAGAATTGAACAAAGATTATTTCTACTAGAAGTTTCAGAATTGCTAAGATGCATTTGATTAAAAAGTTTAATATTACTTGTTCTTTTGGGAATAAATGTTCCTTGTCAATTTTTGCTGCTATCGGTTTTAATTGCTCATCCGAAAACTTCCTGCAGGTATCTTGAAGTAATTTGTGAGTTTCTGGCAGACAGTAATTATTTGAAAGCTCTCTAAAGCTTTCGATTGCCTTGAATACCTTTTTCCCTAAAGAATATTTAATTATTAACAATGAATAAATCTTCATGAAATCCAATATATAGTTTATTTCAAATACTTTATAATTTGATTATTATTTGTAACATTTTTTGAATTATTTGTTTAAAAATAGCTTAAAATTTCATATTAAAGTAACAATCTTACTATCTGAAACCATATGAAAGTAGAAAGCCGAGAACTAGAAAAATGGACAGCTTCAAAATTACCCAAGAATTTATTTCTAGTAATTATTAAACAATACATTAATAAACATTTGCGTTTTTTAAATAGCACTGTTTAATTATTGTCAGAAATCATGCTTATATGTAATAATTTGTTTATACAGCGTATATATTCTACATATGGTCTAATAAATATCTTCTAAACCATTAGAGATAACCATAAATGTACTTGGCACTGTAAAACTCTAATTATATTATTCGAATTAACAAATGTAGTGCTGAAAAATATACAAAGATTAAATCCTAATATATTCCTCTGTTCTATTAGCTATATTTAGTAAAGTAATCTTGATATAGTAGCATTTCAAATAGGAGAAACTGTATTTTTCTTTGGTTAAAATTGAATATCTCTGCTTCAAATCCATTTAAATGTCTTCTAGTAGATAAAACACTAAGCAACTCACATTGCATCTAAGAAGCAGCCTTCGTTGGTCTAAAATAACGAATTCAAGGCTTTATAATTTGCTTAGTTTTAAAACATATAAGTGTGAAACTTCTCTTTCATTTAAAGCGTTAGTGCGTCAAAAAGTATATTTTATTAAAAATTTGGATTTCGTAACTTTTTCAGAAATATATTTATTCATTCAAGCAAAATAAAATGCAACTCTTTTCGCTATATACAGCGTTTTTTTTTTTTTTTTCATTTAGAAATATATTTACATCTGAAATCGGTTTTGAAAAGGAAACCCTATGGAATGTGTAATTAATATATAATATGTAAGTTTTGCAGTATAAGAAATTTTTTAAATATCTTAAATTAGAGAAAAACGTTTGACATTCAACATTTTATTTAAGAAATTCATCGCTAAATTACTTTTTTATATTTTTGAGCAACAGAGAATAGTTGAATACAAATCAAACTTTTCTTTTCGATATGAATTATAAAAGGGTTACATGATAAAGAAATCTTTTGCTTTCAAAAACTTAATTATGTAATTTTCAAATTTCAATATGAAGCCCCTTCTTAATGAAGGCTGCGTAAAGAATTTATTTTATAACTGAAAACTAAATGAATGGTTACATTTTCAAAATACAAATTATTAGATTTTTAAATCAAACATGAATACTTTAATTATTAAGAAAATTCTTTTAGAATTACTGTTTGAAATTTGTACTTTAAGGAATTCATTTATTTAAAATTTTCTAATAGTGAAAATACATTTTTTAAACTCTTCAAGTATCTGCATTTAAGTTCAAGACTTATTAATTTATTACATTATTAAATTGGAATTAAATATTTATTTAAAGTATTTACAAATATTCCAACAAAAAATTTTCACATATCATATGAAACAATAAGACCAGGTTTCGTGTAATAATGAATACAAAATAAAGAAATCAAATAGTTTTTTGAAATTATAAATTTTTCAAAGAATTAAAAAAAGCCTCAATTATTTAATTAATATGATTTTAATTTAATATTTTTCTCAATTAAAGTTAATAAAATAAATTGGTTGATTCAATTATCAAATGATTTCACGTTTTTCCCATTAGGTTATCCTTTTAAAAATTTACATTTAAACATCTTATAGCTTTCTTTCAAATAGCTATTTTGAACAAATTGCGTTTTTGTTCGTTATATTGTTTTAAAAAAAGTATTAATATACAAAATTCTAAAAACAGAAGGTTATCAATTTTACAACTTTCATAAAAATTAAAAAGTGACTTAAAATAAAATGATGATATATATTCATTATCTTTCAATGCTGAAATTTCTTAGAAAATTCAAGAAAATCGAATATATTATAAAAATTAAAAAAAAAAAAACATATCCTAGATTGAAATTTTTTTCTTAAATTAAGTGCAATAATATAATCCATTTGAGATTTTTTTCATTAAATCTGGTGTGCAAAAGACTGAAGCTGATTCAATTTTCCATACTTCCTGTTACATAATTTTGAACATAGAAAAAATGCTCAATATTGAACTCAAAATCCGAAGAATATTGATTGCTTTATAACTGCTCAACTGTCCAGTAGTTTATATCTAAACTACTGGAGATAAACTTCAATCCTGGTAGGAAAAAAAGACTTTAATAAATATAAATATTTGTAGTTTGTGGTTACTTAAGTTAATAAGCAAACTGTTTTAAAAAATTTAAAATACTATAAATTATATTTAGTTAACTATTCTTGACACCATTCGCCATTTTGAAAAAGAACACTGTTAAAATTCTTATCTCGAAATAAAAAGCTTAAAAATAAATTTATGATCAGACGATAATACGAAATCAAGAGCTGTGTTTCAAGATGTTTCGGTAGATAACTGGCGAACGATTTCTAGTATTAAATAATATGTATTTTAAATGAAGCATTCCCATATTTCTTTATTATAATATTAAGAAATTTTATATATGCATTCAATTACTAAACAAAAATTGCAGTATTCAAAAAAATATTTTTAAAAATTCTTCATTAAATTATGCTTTTAAATTTCAATGAAACAATAAAACATGTATGGATTTCTAATATATAAATAAGAATTTTCTTTGTTCAACTTAAACTGCAAACAGTATTGAAAAAGAAGGTGGTAAATCTGGTTAAAACTGCATCCATATTGATAAATAAATCACTTTCCTTTTCAGATTTTAGTTATAACATTTATGATTTTTAAAAAAGTTAAATCCAGCATAGCATAGATTTCTAGAATAATTTTTTTGTATATTACATAAAATAAAACCATTTTCATATGGTATAAAAAATATTAAAACAACGGAAAATTGTGCCCTTCATCTACAAATTAATTGTATAAAATTAGTACATCAAAATTTAGAAGAATTTCAGTTTAAAAATAACCGGCTGATAATGATAAAAAAAATATTATCATAAATATCACTTTACTAGGACAGTTTTGAATAGGACAGTTTTTTTTTATTCGAATTATCTAAGTTTTAACAGATGTGAGGATTCAAATGTGCGAAATGATGACTGAAGAACTGAGAAGTGATGGATAGCAGCCGTCGGCTTTCTTCATCTTAGAATCTACAGAGCACTGATAAGAAACGCCGTTCATTTTCCTGGCATATTAAGATTATTATTTATTTTCCCTTCTAGACCTTAAAAAGATATTAGATTTTCATTCTTATCTTTTGTTATCTGGGAAAGAAGAATCTTTTATCTTGAATAACTTTTGCTTTCATTCAACAATTTTCTTTATTTCCTATTCAGTAAGTTAAATATACAAAATAAACATTCTTTTTTTAATCCATTATTCTTATCTATTAAAATTTCATTTATTTATACATGCAGTTAGATGAAATTTGCAGAACTATTTTAAACGATTTCTTCATTCATAAAAAGTAAGAATTCAATTGTGCAAAATAATTAAAAATGAAAAATAAGATTTTGATTAATTCATGCATGCAAATATAAATAGAAAAAAAAAATTATGTCAGAGTATCTCAATAAATACCTGATTTATTGAAAAAAGTAAGATGTCCTATTTTCTTCACAATTGGAATCATCTTGTATTTTAAATTTCGACAACTTCTGTTGCAAGGACCGGCCTTACCATCCAGCTCCCAAGGTGACCAACAAATGAGGCCACTGCAGGGGTGGCTGTTGCTCAAATCTTGATAAACGGAGATCTTTCGAGAACATTTTTATCTCGAAAGCATCTTTTATTTCGATATCAAAATGTTTATTTGAATCATATCATGCGATCCTGAGCTTTCATCCTATAACGATATAAAATTATCCTATAGTAACAGACGATTTTTGAATAATTACATTATAAACTTTAATTTTAGAGAAAATAAAACAAATTTTTTTTAAATAAACATTCCTGATTTATTTTGAATAATTACAAGATAAACTTTAATTTCAAAAGGAAAAAAAATAATTTTTTGAAAACATAAAATGATTTAAATAAACATTTTTTATTAATTTCGTTGTTATTTTATTTTTAGCAAGATATTGAAAACTATTTTTATTTAAATGAAACAGAATATTAACAACAATATAATCCATTAAACACGCCATATTGATGCCATAATCTAATATTTTATAGATATTAGATTTCCTTTTTATAGAATTTATATAAAAATAAAGGAATAAGTTGTTTTTTTTTTTCAATAATTATTTGAATTACGGTCGAAAATTATTAAGAATACGTTTTTGAATTAAATTTTGGCATAGTAATGTAACATTTCAGACTAAAGAATTGGAATCTAAATTTTAGTTTTCCTTAATTCGAATATGTAATTATTATTACAGTAATTTGGAAAGCAAAATATAATGCAAGATGTTTATTTTCTTCATATAAACTGTATGTGATTCAAAAACTGTTTGCTGTGGTAATTTTTTTATATTTTTCAGCACGGATCAAAATCAAAAATAACTTTTCAAAAAAGTATGTCACGTTTTGAATGTATAGTAACAGATAATTCAAAATTCCCGTGTTTTTTTTTTTTTTTTTTTTTTTTTTTTTAAAGGTTTTAAGAATTGCATATATTTTTCGCTTGTAAAAAAATAGCAGAAAACTTTGGAGTGGACTAAATGAATTCGAATATTTAAATTTAAAATTTTTCATAGAATTTACAAAATTTCCTACCTGTATAAAGTCATCCAGAATTTAATTTTAGAAAAAAAATCGATATTCTTATTAAAAACTGTAGAACATAGTAATGAAGATAAATATTTAGTTCCTTTTCCTTAAAATGAACCATAATTCAGAAACTTTGTCTCTATGGTTTTGTTCCAATTATTTTAACTCAAATCGTGTTTTTAAATGTACTTGAGATTATGCTAAATGTTGCCGTATATACAGAAAGAAAATTTAAAGAATTTTGGAAAACGACCTTTAATGGTTCAAAACACAATAATTTAAAAATTATTTCAGATTTCTATTTTTCTTTTATCTTGGTTGTACAACCATTGCAATTTGTGTGCAATAATTTTTACATCAGTCAATTTTCAGAAAAAATTCAAGTCTAAAATAGTATAACGTTTAAAAAAATATTCATTTTTTAAAAATATGCTACAGCGTCAGTTAATAATGAACTAATAATTTTTAATTTATTATTAACTAAGCAAATATATTTCGACTAATTACACAAAAAAAACAATCGTCATATTTATTATTCACAATATTAATAATTTCTTGCATTAAGTTATATAAAAATAAGTCATTTTTATAAAGTTATGTTCCAAAGTTATTTTGAAAGAAAATGTTGAAATTAAAGAAAAAAAACTGTTGAATGAAATAAAGTTGATTATAAGAAAAATAAAAAAATGAAATTTAAAACGATTTAAAAATATTGTAAAATATGCTCTGAAGTTATAAAAGCTAAGCATTAAAGTTTTTGTTAATTTTTAATCAACGTTTTCGGTAAGTATTTATTACACAAGATGAAACAATTTGTCATATTTTGTAATTCTAAGTTCAACTGTCTATCTTGTATGGAGTTTTCAATAATATTTGAGTTTAATAATTAACAGAAAGTAATCCAGCTCCCAAACATTTTCATATTAAAATGATGATTACAAATGAATCTCTAGTTCTAAACGATATAGTATAATAAAGTTTCAGACTTAATTCATCTATTCTTAAATTATTTTTGAAAATTATCCTTAATTATATAGCAACGTTAACATGCTCATACACACAGAAAAAATATACATTTTAGTATATAAATGTAATAATTAGAGCAATGAACAATATTATAAAAAAATATACTTAAAATATTATTACAAATTTATTAAAATTGGAGAAAAAAATTATAAATATATAAAATTTTAAAAAATTAAATTTTGAAATTTAAAATAGTGTAAAAAACATTTTTATTCAATTATACGCTTTAAAACTAACAAGAGTAAATTAAAAATTTCATTAATTTTTAATTAGAAAATTTGATTTTAATTTAATCAAATTTTTAAAAATTCTTCGATTATTGAACATATATTAACACCCCCCCCCAAAAAAAAAATAACAAGGTGCTAGATTTAGTAGCTATAGATGCAAAGATGCCTGCGAAATATTTCGAAGAATTTATTTTTTCAACATCCGTGTAGCATGATAAAATATGCAGATAATAAACCAACCTATAAAAATTACCATGTTGGAATTTTTTTGTTTTATTTTAAATGGTATTTTACTGTGGTTTTTTTTAAAAATCAATTTTCAACAATGATGCTTAAGAGAGCTAATGAACGTAAGCAAGAAAGTGAAGAAATTAAGACTCCATAATTTCTAATATCATAATGGTGATATTTTTTAATAAAAATTTCATCTGCATTTAAGCTTATCTGTGAATTATTTAATGGAATTATAATAAAGTCTGTTTTTCACATAACGATACGTTTATCATGAGACTGAAATAAATTGAAAAGCATATTGTGGCAATAATTGTAAGAAATTTTCAACTAATGTAAGGTAACAAACGCATTTCGGTGGGGCATTTCGAACATTCAATAGCCTGTTTAGAAAGATCATCCATTTTTGAATTGATGAGCTATCGCTATATCTGCTTAAAACTTTAATAAGAATATGATTTTATTTTGTTACCAAAATATGCATTTAAAAATATATATATTAGAAACACATTTTTTTTTATTTTACCGACAAAAACGAAAACGGAGCTTGCATTTGGGATTTGAGCCTCCCTGGCCCTATTTTAAGTTCAGTTTTATTAAATAACTGCTGTGTACGAAGATCTGTTGCATATTAAGATAAAAGCTTTCTGGTTGGCGTAGCATAAAAAGATGGAGAGATTGTTATCTTAAATATCGGCTCAATATCTGATTTAGCTTCAAAATTCGAAAGCCTATTTCAAAACAATCTTTATCTTCATAGAAATGTTAATTTAACTGAATTATATTTCTGTCTCGACTAATAATAAAGTGTGGTGTGAGAGTGTATCGATACTCTGCAGGCCAAACCGTTTGACCCACTGCCTCCTAATTTGTATCTTATATAATTCAGAGTTTGGAAATGATTATTCTAGAAGAGATTTTTTTGTTAAATTTATTTAACTAATAATTTATCTTAATTTTACAGTTTTCCTGCTATAGCTTCCAAAAATGTTATTGTGCAAAAATGACCTTTGAACGTTTAAATCAGAGTTTCCCAAACTTTTTTGTGTCGTAGACCCCTTGCCATGTTTTTCCGTATTGAATAGACCCCCTACTTACCTGATATTGATTTCCTGTAAATTTCTAACTGTAGTGAAGTTTACTGTTAAAAACTTAAAGTAAAAACACATGTTAATTTATACATTTATTAATTGAATTTAAATTTATACTACTCAAAATAAAATTTCGTATCTGTTATGTAAAATCTATGTAACATGAAATAAACATAAAATAAACTAACATAAGCAAAAAGTCAATATTTTTAATGAGAAGGATGAGCCTGATGCTTTAACAGTAAATTATCAACATTTGGCGTCAATTTTGTAAGGGTTCATCTTAAATCTAATCGGCTAATGATGACCAGTCTGTTTCTTTTATTCGTTAAGAGATTAGTAACAGCGCTAAACCCCTTTTCCACTAGGTATGACGATGGAAAGGAGATTAAAAATTTCCTCGCTATATTCCATAATACGGGATAAGTAACGGGTATGTTGCAAAGAAGCCAGAATTGCTGATATCCGTTTTTAAACTGAACCTTAAGTTCTTCGTTTGTACTTAGTTCTGTCAGTTCCTCCAGTCATTTCATGGACCCCCAAATTTTTTTTTCGCTGACGTAGACCCCTTGCAGATTGTCATAGACCCCTAGGGGTCGATATAGACCACTTTGGGAATCACTGGTTTAAATTTTTTTTAAAAAATTGTCTTTTGAATGATACAATTTATAAATCTAATAAATTGTTCCTGAGTTTGGCAATTTTCAAAAAGAAATTTCTCCTGATTTTTAATAATAGATTGTTGCAATAATAATAATATAATTTTTTAAAATGGATAGCATTGTTGCTCAGAAATTCAACAGGTATCACTGTTTCCTCAAACTTTTATCATGTGATTTTCTTTCGTGCCCAAGGAAAAAGTTGCTTAATTTATAAATGAATTAAAAAAAAAAGGCTGCTATACCACGAGAAAGATTCTCCTTTTGATTTTTGCAGTTTATAAGACGAATAAGAATAAATTTTTTTCTATCACGAAAACTAGAACACAAATGAACCACACATTTGCGTTTTTAATATCGCCAAGATGTCGTAGGACTGTCTCCGTTAGCAATTTCATGTATACAATGAAAAAAATTATGTTGGATTAATAAAATAACAAAGCTATAATGGCCAACAATTAGGTGGAATAACGGACCTGAAAATGTATCAGTTTAAATGTAACTAATATTTCCGGTAAACACCTAACAAAAAAGCAATTTAAAAAATATACTTTCTGTCAGCATTATTGCCCTTGAAGAAAATCAGTTTTCTCTTTCAATACACTTAGTTTTGATTAGATTAGATCTAGTTTGTCTGAATGAAATTACTGGAATTCACCTTGTCTGCATATCATAATACTTAAGTCCAATCAGTTATATATTCTTTTTGTGATTCGACCGATAAAAAAATCTTGCGAAACACCTTATTTTTTCTTTCCTTTTTTTGGAAAATATCTTAAATAAGTCTGATGAAAGATAAATGGATTTCGTAAACTCTTTCATCAGCAAATCACGTGAATGTATTTGGAACTTGTATATCAATGTCTGAAGCGGAATTTTATTTATAGTATAGTTTCAAGTGAGAAATTATTTCTTAAATCTTTAATGGAAAAAGATGTGAAACAAATTTCTATAATTAAATATATAAAAATTTATTTCTATTTCTAAATAAATTTCTATAAAATTTTATTTTTTTTTATTTCTAAATAAATTTCTATAAAATTTTATAATTTTTTTTATTTCTAAATAAATTTCTATAAAATTTTATAAAAATTTATTTCTATTTCTAAATAAATTTCTATAAAATTCTATAAAAAAGGCACAAATAAATAAAGAAAGAAAAATATTGGGTTGTTCGGAAAGTCATTTCGTATTTTTTTGTCAAAATGAAAAGAAATTTTCGTTTAATAAATAAATTATTTATTAAATTATAAAATTGCCATTCTGGTCTAATACCTTTTGCCATATTTTTGGTAGTAACATGATTACACGCTCATAAAAGTTTTGGTCTTTGCTGTAAAAAAAAACTGATCGAGGTGGTTTTTGGCCTCCTCATTTGAAGGAAAAATTTTGCAAATCAGTTCTGGTACTGATGTACTGTTAACACATCTTCTCCACACATATTGGCTAATTTATTTCTGGCTTGAACAGCAGTTTTACCTTTTATAGCAAAAAAGAAAAAAATGACGAAAATGCTGTTTATTGCTCTCCATATTTAAAAGGGCACCATCCAAAAACTACTGCGAAAAATCAGCTGCACTTTTTCACACTCAAGCCTTGCCATATCAGCTCTTAAAACATAAAATGATTTTGCGGTTTAAGTATGAAATTGGGTGCGAAAAATGCAATTAAATCCTTTGTCAGGAAAAAACGAAATTACTTTCCGAACAACCTAATAACTTATTTTAGGAAAATCATTTATGTTCAAGCATTTCTGTTACAACAAATTCAAAAAAAAAAAAAAAAAAATTCTTGTGAAACATGCATAAAGAATTAATATAAAGCATGTTTGGAAACAAAAAATATATTAAATTCTTTTACTAAAAACAAAATTTAAATAGGTATTTCTATGTTATCCAACAAACTAACAACAGCCATTAATTTCTTAAAATTGTAGAAGTACTATATCTATCTGAAAAATTCGGCAATCAATTCACATGACTGCTTTGCGGAATATATTATTTACATTACATGCTCATTTATTATACTTATCAGCGTTTTCTTGATGATTTCGACATTTTCATACACTGTTCAGTTTAACAAAATTTCAGTTTCAGAAATAAGAAAAAAATCTGTATGCGCTAAATCCAGAGAATGTGGGGGATGATCCAACTCCATCGCCGCTTGAATGGAAATTGTTTTACCGATAAAAACAATATGGAATCGGACTTGGGCGAGCGAAACCAACCATTCTGTTGGAACGACACCTTACTTTGACAATTCTTTGTTGAGATCGGGCAGGAATGTATATATTTAAAACTATCCTTCGACAGGCTTGTCAGAGGGCGTGCTCTCATGGTGAATTAGTTCCTCGTTAAGGGAGAAAAAAATTGACAATATCAAAACAATTCAAAAAAGCTTTAAAATCGGAATTTTTTCGCCTTTCTCAAAATGTTTAAATCATTTAAAAGTTTACAGACAGGATAATGGTTCTTCGGCATGTGCTGGTTCAACTTCTATGAGTTTCTGTTATATTTCCACTAAATTTGAAGAAAAATTCGATGGCAATCGTCTGCTTCCTTTCTGCACCCCTAAAACAATAATATGATTGCTATTTTTAAAACTAAGAGGCAAGTTTAATCAGCAGTACTCAATCTCGTAATGCATGTTTTCAGGATTGAAGTGCAAATTTATATCCGGTGAGGTACATTATTGTTATGCTTATCCCACATATTATGTCATTTAATATTCAACAGTATTACACAATAGGGTGAATACCTTACAGTAAAACCGTGCAATTTGGAGTAACATTTAACCTGAAACAAAGAGTTCTTCATAGCCATGCCATAATTATTGAGAAAAGTAGTACAAGCTAAGAAGGATCGATCAACTACTAAGCATAATGTAATTAGAATGAAGTATATTTCTTTAAATGTGAAAATACTGTTTGGAAACCTTTTTATTCCACGTTAGGGGATTTTTTAAATTAATTACTTAATTACTTCGATGTTTCTTCTTAAAATATGTAATATATGCATTTATATTGAATCAATTTGTTAATTTTAAATTTCTTAACACAATTGTTTGCTCACTAATTTAGCTTTCATTTACAGTTATAACTGCATATGGAAATTTGTTTACAAACTATACATACAGAGAAACCTGTATGGAGGAATACTGACCTACCGTCAAGAGAAAAACCTTAGTAACCCTAAAAGTAGAGGTCAGTCGACTTGGAAACGAGATATTCTATTATATTTTGGGAGTGAAGGAAATGTCTGTATTTCATTTAGTGCCAAAGGAATCGGTTGGGAATCGGATATCTGCATTATCACAAGTGCAATGAATTTCTCGCCTAATGAAGAGCCTTTAGTTAGCCAAATGTTGAGGTCTGTTTTAATGCCTACTTCCCTCCTTACTTAGACTCGTCTACTTATGGCAACCATGTTCAGGATTTTTCTCATGCCGATAGATCAGTACTGTCACTGTCTACAATGATAAACCTGCTTGTACTGACAATCAGATTTTGGAAGCGTATATTTATAATAATAATTTTGCCTTTTTCGAAAATACAATTTTTTTTTCTCATGCCCCTAGTAGCATACAAATATTGTGCAATATTGTATGACATTGATCAATATTCTCAATATTTTTTAATATTGTGGAATATTAATATCTCATAATATCGCATAATATTGTACAATATTGTGCTACAGGCTTTGCTACAGGGGGTCCAAAGGGGGTCTTATTCACACACACACATCCAGACCATTAGTTATCCGCTAAAGGATCGTATGATCTTTTTTTACTATTAATTTCATGCTTAATGTTTTTATAGTACTGAATCTATATAACTTAATTACTTCTAATTTCAATTTAAGGATTTATACGTGAATATTCATTCGATTTTTCTCATTTTTGTGTATCAAATGGTATATGAAATGACATACATGTGAAATTCGTTCAAATGTAGTAGATTTAGAGAATTAAAACGTTCTTTGTTAATTAAAAATTTCTCCTAAAAGTCTCTCAGCTCATTTTTTTTATTATGTTCCTTGATATACAGACCTAATACTCGAAGTGTGTTTTTTCGAACTCAAGAAGGTCTGAAACATGGACCTTCTTCTAATTTAGAATTCGAATTTTCGGTGATTATTTTACTTTCTCCTGGTTTCCCGGGTTACAAGAAAATAAGAACTGAAAATGGTCTCAGAAAAATAAAGATTTAACTGCCACACATGCCATACGTCAGATAACATCTAGTATGATGCCAATGACCTAACATTCAAATTGCCGTACGATGACCTAGTGGCTATTATTTTTAAGGAGGATTCTAAAATGGGTCGGAACAATCTTATCATTATAGATATGGCTTATTAACTTCAAATTGTCTCCATTAATAACTCTCCAATGGATGTTTGAGAGAAGAATTTTCATTAAGCTTTCTGCTTGCTAATTGTTAAATGCTCTAACTGAAACGTCTAGATATCGAATGATTTGCCACAAAAAAATATTGTTTGATGATGATTTAGATCAATACAATGAAGATGGTGAATCTTTCACTTCAAATTCCCACTAGGATCTAAATTTGTTTACAATGTGAGAAATCATATTACTATAAAAAATTATCGGATATTATGTTAACAGTGCGTTGATTTATTTTTAAAAAATATACATTTATAGAAATATAATATTTTTATAGTAAAAAATCAATTGAATTTTAATATTTTATAATATATTATGAAATGTTTTTTCGTTTATAATTATAAATACAATGACTTAAGGTATCCAACTACGTTAAAACACTGGTTATCGATCACAATGGTGAATTAGTATTTCTTGTAGTTCAAACTTTTCTCTTTTCACAACAGTTTATCTTTTCTAGGAAGAGAAAGGCCTGCCCAATCTTACAGGAGAATTTCAAACAAATCATACTTTTCAGCTAAAGTTTATCTTTAACTTCAATTTTCTCAAAACTTTAATTTTCATAAAAAATTCTCTACGGTTAACATGATATCACAAAAATTAATTGAGTTATTTACATAAACATTTCAGCGTCTGTTTTAAATAAAGCAAATATGGGCAAAGAAATGAACCAAAATTTTTTATTGATGGTAAAAAACTTTTACATTTATAGGCTTTTTTATAAAAATTAAGTTGGGATTTAATGAGGAAAAAATGAATATATACGTACATTTTCACCCATAACTTCTTTACATCTCAACATTTTTCTTAGATGTTGGTTCGTTTCATTCATCATTATATTCTATAACTTGTGTACAAATAAAAATAGAATGGATGCATTACAATTTTGTGTAGAGTGTTAATCGTTTTGGTTGAATTTTCTTAAAACTGACTACAAATTTTCCAATTTCTCAAAATATATTATATTTTCAAATAATTTTTTATAGGTATACTGTTTATATTTCACAACACATTTAAAAAACCATAAATATTTTTTAATCCAATTTTTCAAAATTTTTCCTTTGAACGTAGGCGGATACCTTAAATATATTTATTTTATGAAATTTCACAAATTAATATACAGGCGCTTGAAAAAAAGAATTGCATTTGTAACGATATAAATATTTTTATATATTCAACTGTTTCCCTGCCATCTCTTAAAGGAATCGTAAATATAGGTAGAATAATTTAAAAATTCATACGTTAAAAACATCTTACAGATAATAAGAAGATAAGCAAACATTGTAGCTTCAATATACCGTTTATGTCAAAGAATGCAATTTCAGTGACAACAAAAACATGCTATTAAAATACAAGAATCTACAAAAATGTACATTACTTTATTCTTACTGAACATTAAAATAAATAAACACAGACACAGTCGGAAATAAAAAAAATATGATAAAGGGAAATAGTTATTTTTATCAAAGTTCTCGCGTATACTTTTTCATGTTCTGTCTTTTCAAACATACACACACAAAATTCCAACTTCTATGTTTTCCTATGTCGTAAGGATAAGAATAAACATGCAATTAAAAAAATTATTGCCGTTTAAAATGAACAAATTATCAATAAAAAATTCAGGATAAAGATTGAGAATCTAAAAACTTATTATTCTTTCTAAAGGTGGATTATTTAATATTAGCAGTTTCTTGCATCGCGATAGTTTTATTTTTAGAATTATGTTCAGCGGGGAAAAAAACCCTGTCTACTTACAGTGAGATTCAATCCAGAGAATTCACTTTTCAAAAGACTGGTTGGGTTGGAAAGGTGACATTTGCAGTAAATAAACACATATTTGAATTTAAGAAACTGAATTTTGTTCAAATTGTTTGTAAAGTTCGTTTCACATATTTTTATTGACATTTTTTGTCATAGCTTTCACAGTCATGAAAATGAATTACATCCATGAAGGAATATACGGACAGATCTTTTTTTGTTAGCAATATATGTCGGTATTGAAACAGCTAAACAGTCGGTATTTTAAATACTAGTGATAATTAGAAATTTTATGCTTATTTATGGATAAAAAAAAATCACGAATGATTAGAAAGCAATTAGTATTTTTTTTTTATTCTTAAGATGATAGAATGTGTTCCGACTTATGTTTTAATTCCATTATTTTAAAAATCTTATACAATGTCTGTATCAGATAAAATGAGGACATGGAAAACAGAAAATATAAACATTCAAACACAATTCATCAATGAAGAGCCGAAATCGCCTGAAATGGGTGAATCTGAGCTGAGCTTAGTATCTAATTAATCTTGCCGCAATGTTTCAATTCAGAGTCCGCATGAGATACTTTGAGGATTCCCAGTAATTTTCAATCTGAATTATAAGTTATATTTATGATTCATTTTTAAAAAGAAGGAAATGGGAAAATATAAATAACATTAAAAAAACATTCATTTTCTGTTTAATCCCATGAGATGGGTGCAAATTTTTCATCTTTCCACTTGGAGTCTCCTGCAGGGTTGAGATTGCACTTCAGCTTTCCTTTTTTTTTCTTCTTTGAATGGGAAATATCAATCCATGATAAAAAAAAGAATCAAAACAATCCTTTGATATTCAAAGAATTATAATTCAGGACAAAGTCAAATAAAGCACTAAGAACCATATTCATGAAGTATTACACCGGAAGTCAGCAACATATGCTGGAAGCCCTTTCTAAAGGTTGTTGGCAAATAATATTCAATATCAACTTCTTTGTTTTCATTACCTACAGTATTTTTTTTGATAATATTTTTATATAATTATTTTTAGAGAATATTTTATATTAAATTAAATTCATGAAATTAAAGAATAATTTTTTTAAAGATAAAAAAAAAATTAGTTACGTTTAGCTTGTTACCACGCCATTTTGAAAAGCTGTTTTATTATGCAGTGAATGAAGAATCATCGCTTAAAAACGAAATAAATTTTATTGTATACTAAACAAATAAAGTTGGCAAATACTTGTTTAATGCATCAATATAACCAGGAGGGTTCGAATCAATCTTGTAATTTGTGAAAATCAACATCATAAAACGAAAAATAACGGAAACGAAACCGTTTGCAAACGAAGAGTCACTAGAATAGAATTGATTTTGTCTAGGTTAGTAATTAATATTTTTGTACTCCGTATGGAATTGCAACAAAATTAGTTCGCGGAATAACTGAGATTTGTAAATAATTAGTTAAAGGGATATGAATTAAGTAAAAGTTGTTATTTATCGAGTTGCTAATCGTAATTTAAATTATCTGTTCTAAGATGCTCAGCGACATCTTTGAGACAAGCTTTTTAAATGTGCTTATTTTTTTGTCATACAGATTATGTACTTATTGCCATTTATGATTTCGTTGCTCTTCTTAAGCGGAAATGAAATTTATTTAAATCTCTACAAAACAATTGGAAAACTTTTCGGTAGGTTCCTAATAAATCTGCAATTGTAAAAGAAATTAAGAACTACTTTGATGAAATGCTTAGTGAATCTAATAATGATATACTATAGAAATATGTTATTTGAAATTCTATATATTTTATTATATATATATTATTCTATATTATTTATTATAATATATTTTATTATATTTCAAATTTTTAGTATCTAATTGATTGTAGAATCTAATATTAATTTTTAAATTATTCTAAAAAAAAACTATTAATCTCATTCTCTTAAGTAATTATGATATACACATACAAAAAAAGATGTATATTAATACTTGTACCTGTTATTCATTTTTGTTGGATTATGTATTATATCTACTCGGATAAAATTGTTGTGTTCTCTGTAAATTTAATAACCTGCTTTGACGAATATAATCTTGATAAATGTAAATCTGATTGATGACAGTTTTTGGAAATGGAATTTTATCTTAAGTTGAAGAGCATCCATAATATTGAAATACTTTTTTTTCCATTTTTTAAAGCATAACTTCATTATATAGTATTTGCATAGTTTAAAGTCACAATTACAACTAAGCTGAATTAAGCAGCTGCTAAAATTTTATGTTTATTTTTTCCTCAGATATAATACTAACACAATAGGTATTTTTTTAAAGCTGTTTTATTCACAAACTAAGAGTATTTTCATAAGCTCTAAATTTGAGAATTATTTCACTTCATCAATTGCAACTTGTGCCGTTTTGTTTTTTATTTTAGAGAGAGAGAAGAGGCTAAAAATTACATTGACTTGAGTGATATTTCTGTAATAAAAATGAAAATATCAAACTGAAATGTAGTAAAGATAGTCCTGAATTTATCAGTATAGAAGATAGTATTTATTGTTTGAATGTTTCATTGTCATTCTAAGTTCAAAATTGCATTTGACTCTATAGATGTGCCTCATTGTATGAATCGAGAATTTAAATGAGGTAGTGAGCACTGTACAAGAACTTGTAGAACATTTTAAAGTATAAGAACTTGCCTGTTGTTGGAGGGCTCTGATTAGAACAGTAAAGACATGTTGCTGTTGAATAATGCTCGTTATATCTGTCAAAATTTTTTATTACATCAATATTATTTTTTGTCAATGTAATGTATTAAACAGAAGTATGCTGCTTTTTGACTTTCCATCCTAATCTAACGCTCGATGCAAGTAAAAAGTTGAATCACCCATATTTACTAAAGCAATTGTCTCTAGAGATTATTAACAAGATTCCTTTCGTAGCAGCCAGGGTTTATACTGATGAAAGTAAATTTGACACCAATACAACGGACAATGGAGTTTTTATAGAACTCCCCAACCACTCCATCAAGTTTGAAAACAGAAATGCCCACCACGCATCTGTCTTCAGAACAGAATTCATCGCCATCATGAGTAGATTTTCTCTGCCATATAGCAATAGATAAAAAGAATTTTCGTAGATATGGATCCTTACAGACAGCCGATCCTCCATCCTGCCCCTTTCAAATTGGCAATCCATCGGCAACGGTACCAGTAGGAGTATATTACTCTTGTTGAAAAGCCTTTCAAATCAACACCCGGTCCATTTTCAGTGGGCCCCCTCACTTTTTGGTCTGCCTGGGAATGAGATAGCCGACAACCTTGCAAAGGCAGCTGCCGGTAGTCCTATGAACCCGGAGGACCCCATAGCTCTAACACCATCAGAGATCTCTTCTATTGCTAAGCAACTTACTTCTAAAACCTGGACTAACCCTCCGGCTCACTCTTGGTACTTTCAAAGACTTGGAGCCACCATGACATTTAAGGGCTCCAGAGTATATCAGACAACACTGTCTCAACTTTCTACTGGCCACTTGAAGTGTATGCATATTAAGACAATGAAAGAAAACATCCATCATGTCCCAAATGCGATGCTGCTCCGTTTTGCCCACAGCACATTTTGAAATGTCTAGGGTTTTCATATGAAGAGGCTGTGAAAAGTCCACATCTGCTTTTGGACTTTTTGGAAATTTTTAACCTCAAGAATCTGGTCTAGTTCCACTAGACCAGATGGGGATTAATCCCACCACTACTACCATACTACTATGTTTTAAAGCTATTTTTTTTTAATTAATGTGAATAATAATTGAGCATTTCTGCTAAAAAAAATAAGTGTCAAAAAATTATATTTTCTTCAATTTTAGATTGAAATTGTCATATATTTTATAAAACTCCTGAGAAAGTAAATGAAATGACATAAATTTCATTTATCAGATCAGTTCCAGTTATTTTAATAATATAAAACTGTACAAAATTTTTCATATTTATTTAAGATGAATTATTGAAAAATTAAGAACACGAGCAACTGCTGAAAAGAATAAATAAAGCATAAGAATCGGAGAATCGGAATTATTGGGATCATACAGTAGATCTTTTGAATCTAGAAATTTAATTTGCAATTTTATGTAATGAAAAATCATATTTATAATAATATATTTTATTTCAGAATGTGCCATTCATGGAATTAAAAGCCATTGATGTTCTCTTAAATGAAGAGTAAGTATATGCCTATATATTTTAATTAAAACATTTTTTAATTACTATTCTTAATTGATTACTTTGGTATCTGAGAATACTGAAAATCAAATTAGGATAAAGCAGTTTGTTATTGATAAAATGTGTCTTAAAGTTTTGAGCAGTGCTTCTGTGAATGTTTGTAATATTTATAAATGAGATGAATTTGATATTGCATAAAATTTTGTTACATAAACCAGATTTTTTTTAGGTACTGCCATATATATGTAGCTGATCACTTGTTTACAATAATTTATATTTCCTTTTTTTTGGGGGGGGGGTATCTATATATTATTAAATCTTATTAATAAAAATAACCATGTTATGCATATTTATCGCAAAATTTTTCTTTATTCTGTTGTTTACTTATTATATAAGTTTTATTAAAGGTTTGAAACAATTTAACCCATCTAACACTTGCCAAATAATGTTACTGCATTATCTACTCAATACAAATTACTGTCCTAGATATAAATTTTAAGTTAAAGTAATAAATAATTGCTTACATAAAGTCATACATTACCTAGATATATATGCTGTTTTCTGATATAAGAAGGTTGTTATATTTTAACTATTTCTAAACTTATATTATATTTCTAAACTTTAAAAAAAAGAAAAATCCATATTCTAATGTTTAAATTTTTTAAATTCTTGAAAAAATGAATTAAAAAAAGTATGAATGGATCCTTTTCTTTTTATAAAGAGTTTTTTTATAATTTGAAGTTGGGCTTGCAAGGAAAAAAAGTAATCAAAATTAATTAAATATTTTTGACTTGAAATCATATTAAAAAATCACTTAAAAAAAGGTACATTGTATTTTAACTATATTCCTTATTCTTCAATCTGATTAAATTAAACTTCACAGTGAAAGTATTTTTCAACATTTTATGTATTTATTTTTGTTTACTGAGCTTGTTTATATATTTATGCAATAATCATTAAAAAATTGCTCTAATATTTTATTCAGTATTTCATTCAGAATATTCATAAATTACTAAAAATTAATCAGATTAAATCACAGCAAATGTGATAAATTTTTAAAGTAGTGTGTAATTAAAATTTCTAATCCAGCCATTTTAATTATATTAAACTAAATCATGATATGTTTATTTTAAATAAAGAAACATTTCCAGTTCAATATATGGCAGACTTTAGTACATGATTGAGTTAATTGTTGTAAATTAGACAAAAGGATATTTGATATTTATTCCTCACAAGTTTTAAATTTCATGTTGTATTCATTTTTTAGAATTTATTTAATGCCTGGAGTGATTTTAATATCCTGTGTTACTTCTTTCTTTCTTTCTTTTTTTTTAATATAATCTCTGTGATGTTCTATATCACTTTCAACACAAACATGAAAAATATAAGAATAATTTTTTATTTAAATACTTTTTTCAACTTAGATTTGAATTTTATTTTATATACCTTTCTTTTTCTGACCATATTGGTTATCTTGAATATATGTTTTTTAAATTTTGAAAACATTTGATTGATTAGAACAGAGCTATAGTTTTGAGGCACGAAGTAGGAATTAGTATTTGGCCTACATCTTTTTATGTACTTGCTTTGTTACCATTAAAAAAAATTCAAAAGTTACAAACAGCTTCTTACTTAAATCCGAAAAAAAGTGGAACTATTCTCAAAGTGGTACATGGATTGCGGAACTTAATGGACTGGAACTGGAACTTTGGGACCTATTACTGAAAGGTAATAGTTGGTGCATAATTTTTTTTTATACCGATATAATTTTTTAAATATTCAGTGTGAAATTATGCATAGTTTTGAATTACATGTAATTTTATTTGACTATATGACAAAATATAAATAATAGAATAGAAATGTATAAATAATACTATTAATTTGGTATCAGAAAACTATATTGCTAGAACATTTCAGATAATGTGTTTGGACATTTAATGCATGTTGTTTAAAAAATCATGTTTTTGTAGATGTGTTAATATTAAAAGTTGTGTTTGTTGCTCAGTTATTTAAAGTTTATATTTATATACAAAGGTTGTCCGAAAAGTGAAAAATGTTTGGCACAGCTAAATAAAAATAAAACCTATCAATACTACACTTTATTTACAAAATCTCATTACTTAACTCTAATTTCAATGTACTTTTCATTGATGTCAAAGCACTTATTAAAATGTGGAAAAAAATATATCAATTGTGATATTATATATTTTTTATTATCAATGATTTGAGTGAAGATGTAATTTCATGTTTAAGCTCATTGCTTAACATGACTTGCTTAACATTTCATGTTAAGCTTTGTTACTTTTCATTTGAGAGCTGATTTTTTCCTAAATATTTCTTTTAGTCTTTGGAATAAGTAGAAATCATTTGATGTCAACTCAGAACTATACCCCAAAATTTCCTGTAGGAGAAATTGGACAGGGTTGGTTTGTCTTGGCATCAAAAAAGCCTAGAAAGTACAGGGAATTTAAGCTGTCTATAAAACAAGGAAATTTTAAATTTCTGATAAAAACCAGGAAAGTACAGGGAATTTTAAGGTTTTTAATTTCTTCTTTTCCATCTAAAAAATGACGATCTCTAAACTTTGCAAGAATGAAAAATTGTAGTCATAGTTCCAAAATGGGACATCAGTCATCATAGGAGACGCTGAAGATGGTATGCTGTATATGTCATCATCCACAGCTTACTAAGACTTCTTTACAGATAGATGTGGTTTGATCTTAAATTTTATAGGCATCAAAACTTCTTGCATCTCATTCATTCTTTAATGTATTCATTGATGTATTGTAAATATTTTCACATTTTCACTAATAGAGAACTAGCCAAAAAATATATAAGTGCTACAAAAATGTCTTTTCATGTTCTACAAAAAAATGTCTGATTTTTTTCTATTTTTGAACAGCATTTCACAAAGCATAAAAATGCCAAATGAGTTTCATTATATGATATTAATATGAATCAACTATGCTCTTCATAAGATATTTAATTCAGTATTTTTAAGAAACACCGTTGCTCAAGAACAATTTAATTAATTATATCAAGCTCAGACATGTAGTCACTTTTACAAATTAATATAGATTAATCAAATGTAAATTTTAAAAACATTAAAAAATTCAATACAAAAATGACTGTAAAATTTTAGATTTTGTTACTTACGAACTTCAGATAGTTTATGGAGTATTTTTGTATAGACATAAATCTAGAATGTAGATGCTACTCTAAGAGCAATATATAAAAATATATAGAAGTGGCAGATTCTTCTAAATTATCATTTAAGTTTTTCTTCATCTGCTGAATAAAAAATGTCAGTGTTTGCAAATATGCTCTAAAAACTTTACTTGGATCTTCCATAACAAATGAATTATAAATGTTTGTCAGGATAAATTGATTATATCTAAAATGAACTTCTACCTTTATATTGCTAATATTCTTCAATCATTTTTAAAAAAGATAATTTTAATCACTGGTGCCTTTTTTCACATACATATATGAAAATCTTTTCATTCTTATTAAGCAGTTAATGAAAAAATGTCTGAAGTAGCAAAATCAACGAAGCAAAAACATTATAATTTTTACCAATAGAGCTTGATGATCCCTAAAAGTCTGATACTGTTGGGGTGGATGAAATACTGATTTTGGAATAGACTACAATTTACTTGTTCCTAGTAGTGCTACTAAAACTGGAAAAAGTGACTTTTTAGCCGAGTGTTTTATATTTGTGAAGAAGACTGTAAAAGAAATATATGAATGCATGTGCAAAAATTGTACTGTTTTAAAAGTTGCATTTTGTGTAAATCCTCATTTATTGAAGAATAAGACATTATTATGTGCAAAACGAATAGTTGATTTGCATCAACTTTTTTGTTTAGAATGTGCAAATATCCAGTTGAGCTTTTTTTGAAAAAACTTAAAAGGGAATGCAAAATGCAGTTTGATTCATTTAATGAAAAAAACAATATTTAGGTGATTTCTATTCCAATATTTTTAATTCAAAACGATTTCTTGATCTTGGGGAAAGTTAGAAAAATCATTTTTGTGATGCCACATGACAATCCAGCTGTGGAAAGTAGATTTAGTATCAGCAAAGATATGGTAATTGAAAATTTTGGAGGGGGAGGGGGAGCTTCCTTAATTGACATAAGAATTGTATAAGATTTCTTAAAATTTTATGCATGTGTTTTAAGTGTTCCGATTACAAGATATTATAAAGCCTTAGAAACACTGAGAAAAAAAAAAAAAACTCAAGGGAAAGGATAATAAGTTCATCAGAAGGAAAAAGAGTTCTGCAAACATAAATCTATTAAATTGTTGTAAAAGTGTGTGAGGATATTAAACTGATGTCTGAAAAATATCTATAGAAATTGACGTCCAAGTATATGAATTAGTAAATATAAATGATCTTGTTTTGTAATTTTTTTTGTTTTAAATGTATTGCAATGAGTAATAATCACTATAGTTAAGAACATTCCACATTTATTATTTTGGACATCATACTGAAGTTTTCACAGTTTTACTATTGGTGTCTTAGTGTAATGTGATTTCATTTCAATTAAGCTCTTTCCAAAAAAATGTTGCTATCGCTTTTCTGGTTTTAAGGTTTGGTTTTCCTTTGAGTTTTGAGGATAATTTAATGTGATGCCTCTCCATGGACTGACTTTTGTTTTTTAGAATTTTGTAAGGAACCTTGTTTTATTTTCTATTACAGCGGTGTTGAAAAATTTATCAATATCATAAACACTCACAAAGCACAGTTTTTCTTTATAACCATGATGCTTTTTAGCTGTTTTATATAGAAGTGTCTTAATATTTGCAGGAAAGATTCACGTAATGTTTTTGTAATGAAATGGAGTTTTTCTTGAATTTTACTTTCTGTTATACTTTCAACTCATCTTGTGAATTATGACTACCCACTCTTAGTAGTTGCACATATTGGTTCTTGATTAAACATAAAGCTCTATATTTTAACTGAAATATAATTCATTGTATGGTGAGGGTGTTTTTTTTTGTTTTGTTTTTTGTTTGTGCTACCACAAAATGAATGCTTATTTTGGAAGATTACAGAAGACAGATAAATAAGTATTCTGCAATAAAATTCTGCAGTGATAATGTGCTACAAAAACATTCGGTGAAATGTGCAAAGATTCCTTATTTTCTAAATGACCTATGTATTTTGTCTCAATTTTGGAAATGTCATATTTTATTATTCTTATTCTGTATATGCATATCTTTAGCGTTTTGATAAGGATTTAAACCTCATATCAGTCAAAAATTACTATGCATATAGATCCATTCCTCATTACAATCGTTATTCTTTAAATGTTGTTAGTTACTTGAGGTATGAAACCTTGTAGATAACATTAAACTGTTGTTCTTGATATGTGGCAACTATCTAAAATATTGCAATGTATTTTCAAAAATAGTTTTTCATTTGGAACTGTGCATACTTGGACAAAATTGTGATTGATATTTTATTGTTATCTTTAATAATTTTGCTTTAATTGTATTATTTTATCTTATGCTCAATATACATTTTGAAACTTTCTTATGGTTATCATAAGAATTATTTATATTATAGAATAAAAAATTGGAGCATCGGTGCTATATGAAAGTTTTGAATATAAAAGTCATTTTAAATTTCCTTTTTATTCAACTTTTTAAATTGGGTGAAAGAATACTTCAGTCTTGGAAAATGATAAATATAAGAGCACATTGAATTCGGTTTACCTATTAATGCTTCAATTAATTTTAAGCATACTTTTCATAAAATTCTTAGAGATTATTACACAGGATAGGGATAGCCGGGTGCAGAAAGAAGTTGCCAAATAATGTAGAATTTCACCAAATTTTTTACAACCATATTCTGTTTTGTCATTTACTTCATTTGGAGATTTGGCTCGCATTTAGTTCATATTGGCGACTTGCAAATCAAAAGTACCCAAGAGAGATAAAGAGCTGTAAAGGGAAGTTCAATTTCTGAAAGTTACATTTAAAAATAAATAATAATCAGTCAGTGATAAAAAAAAAATTGGAACAACATTTAATGACTGTAAAATTTTCTGAGATTATTTGTTTTATTTTATTAGTATTTTAATTATTATTTTTATCATTTAGATTTATTACAGTAGTCTGATAATATAATGAGAAGAACTCATGGCTATGTTTAATTTCTGCCAAAGACATTTCTTTAAATGTATAAAATATTTTGGTTAAATATTCTGTGGTTGGTTAAAATATTTTCAACATATGATGGAAACAAATCATATCCTTGTAAAGCACCTAGATATGCCTTTTTAATTTAATTTTGTGTGTCTCTTACAAAATGAAAAATAATGTGATAATACAACATAGAATAGTGTACTGTCAAATGACATTCAAATAATTGTTGTTATATAATTGTGATGTCCTAACCTAAACCAAATTAAATTTATCTTTACTTATTATTTTTATATCAATGAATTTCTTTTGGACAGTATCAAGACATTGCAATTTGTTGTACATTTTTCTTATTGTTATATTACATGCTTTGGGAAAAAATAAAGTTTCTAGAAAATCTTTTACTGAAATTATAAATTGTAATAACTTGTACTTAATATGATCAATGAGCATTGGAGGTTTGAAATAAAGATATGCAAGACCCCCCTCCCCCCTTATACTCTAGATGTAAATGAATATTTAATTGCAAGTAGGAAAAGATAAATATTTTTTTCTACTTTTATCTTTATTCTGCACTGCTTTGGATTTTAAAAGAACTAGAATTCAAGGAGCAAAATTTTTGAGAAGGTAAAGGGTTTCTCTAATCAATTTGTTATAAATAATACATGAAATTTTTTAAGTTGCTTTTAATTATTATTCTTATTATTATGTTTGATGAAATAAGTATTGTGTTAATTTTTATTAAAAGCATAAAAAAAAAAGTGCACAATTTTTTTCTAAATAAATTTGTGACATTGAGAAAAAAATTATAAAATTCTGTTTTATAGTTTATAAAGGCATATCATTTATGCATAGTATTATATTTTTAATATTAACCTTAATATACTTTTAGCAATTTCCCAAGTCAATATTAAAAAAGCTTTTGACTTACTTAACTAATAATTGACTTGGGACTGAATTTCACCTTGAAACACGCACACATGCACACACACACACACACAAATGATGGTCCTTGTTTTAAATTTGGGGGAATTAAAAAAGATTAGAATGCTTAAAAATGGAATTTTAGTTTAAATTTTTAAATTGGTTTATCTTAATTTGTAACTGTCAGATTTAAATTAATTACATTATGGTTTGAAACAGTTGTTAGTTTTATTTGCTCATGCATTGAATTATCCCTCTACAAGTAAGAAAAAATTGGGTAATAAAAGTGGTACCTTAACTGCCTTAATATTGTATTTGGGGAAATTGTATCACTAATAATTTCAAACATTTTTTTAAAAAATTAGAATGTTTGAAATTTTAATTTATTGGTTTTTTTTAAAGTTATAACTTTTTTGCGTTCCTTCCCCCCCCCCCTCAGAATTTAGTAAATTGCATATTACAGCAAAATGGAATTTAAGTAGAATATCAATGATTTGTTTTACTGCTGGCCCATCAATTTCTTTTCCAATAATTATCAAAAATAATACTGAGGAAAAGTCTTGTGAAGCATAAAATATATATGTCTATATATTTTTTAAAAAAACTTTAAATCTGAAAATTTATGTTGTGTTGAATTTCCATTACAATCATCTGTATATAAAATTTAAAGATGAATGATTTATCTGCTACTCTTAAATATTTTTATATAAAAGTTTTAACAAGAAATTAAAGGTCTCATTTGTGTTAAGTAATGAAAAGGAATTAATGAAACTAATAGAAAAAAGAGAGTTGTATTATAATATATTTTTAATTACCATTTAAAAAACATGATTTCTTTTTGGAATTTTAATGAAACATTTTAATAAATTTTATAGTATATGAAATACATATATATCAACATTGTGTAATAGTTAATGGTTCTTTTTAATCATTAATATAATGCTGAATAACCAAATTGATTTTTAATTGATTGTAATTAATATGGAACAAGAAATATTTAATACCAGAAAATTAACTTCCGTGCAGCACTTATTATATCTAGGATTTGTAAAAAGACATTAGTCTTGGTAGGATAGTTGTTAGTAAAAGTAACCAAGTATAAATTATTTTACTTCTCATCATGCAGTTTGATATTTTAGAAATATGTTTTATTTCCTTTCTAAAAAATTTATATTGAAGGGTGAGCTTCTTTTTATTAACTTGTATTTAACACTTATAAATTGGAACTTATTAATGGGATTGTCTGGAATTTTTTTAAAGTCACAAGAAATTCTTCTAAATTTCAGATTTATTTTATATAATGGTTTCCAACTTTCTGGGCAAAAGTGATATTCCTAAAAAAAATAGAGTGCTCACTTCATGAAAAGAGCTTACATTTGAAAATCATTTTTAAACACCTTAAAAGTGCTTAATTTTAAAAGAAAGAAAAAAAAAAGACAAAAGAGCTTAATTTTCTTGAGAAGTGCTAAGAAAGTATCCTTCTTCCCCAATATTGAATACAATAAATTGAGGGAATGGTCATGAAACTTTGTTTACCAACATGTCAAGAAAGAAAAGCAACGAAAGGAATTTGAAGTAAACCTGAATGAGACAAATCCATTGCTGTCAACATTTATTAAGATAATGCTTCATAGCCATCTTCTACTCTCTCTTTTTCAACAATGATCATCAATATTTATTGAAATATTGAACTGGTTATCTGAAAGGAGCACTATGAAAAAATATTTGTTACTCTAAAAGTACCTACTGATAAGCCCTTTTAATCTATTACAAATTCAGTCATTGGTCTCATTATTATGTCATTTTGAAGCAGTCCCTTAAACACCTTAATAAAGAGATTTTACTACTCTGTATTCAGTTATCATTTGTTGCATTGTCTAATTACATTAGTCAGTTGTGCAATAGTTAAGCAGAATTTTAATTTGAAAGTACAATTTTTAATGATTGTAGATTCTTTTGTAGTATGCTTTCTAAAAGTCTGTATTAAAAAAAAAAAACTATTATTTGTTGGACTAATCTCATCAAACTTTGCCTTCTGCTATATTTAAAAAAAATGTAAAGAAATTTTTAAATGTTTTCAAACCTTTAATCCTTTAGCATTTTGATTGCATAATTCCCCCTCCCTTTTCTATTTTTATAATATTTTCTTCCAGTAAAATTTCTATACATAGTGAGATTTATCCAGACTCACCAAGCAATGCACAGCATTCAAAAGTTTAATAAAAAAATAAAAATGTCATTTTAATGTTTTACATCATAGCATCAAATTATATTATTGCACAAAAATTAACTCTGTAAAATTAAAAAAGGAAAGTAACTTTTCAATGTTACCCGTTTTATTTGAACGGATGCATTTTTTTTAGTTTTAAGAAATCTATTAAAAATTAATTTTTGATACAGTTTATAACAATTTTTATTGTAATGAATTTATTTTATCATCATATTGTTTTATCATTAATTACATAACATTTTTGCCAAATCTTATGCTGGTTGTCAGTGACAATGTGTATGGCTTTAGCTCTTAGCTTTGTGAGGCTACCTATAGAATCTCTAGATTGTTAAAGTTGATGAGTTAGTGCAAAAAAAATAAAAATTTATATATTCCATCCCAGTTATGTCAAATCTTATTTTTTGCTGAATATATATAAAAAAAGAAATGATCTATCCACCAAATTAGCTTTAATTTTAAAAAAAAGTGAGATTATTCAAATTGTTTTTTGTATGAAAATTGACTTAATTTTTTTGGCAGTGATAGTTTGCATTCATCTGAATTAATTTTCAAATCAAAAAGATATTCTTCATTTTAAAATAGAAGATATTGTAAGTAATGAAAAAAAAAATTAAATAAAAATAGTATGTTTAAAATAATTAAAAAAAAATTCAAATAAAAGCTATTCCTTATCAAGCAATAAGACTTCTTATGCTTAGAAAATATGCAGTTTTATCTAGCTTGCATGTACTTTTTTTTCGTAGGTACTTAAAAATCGTTTCATTTTTGGAATTGTTACTTTCTACAGCCCCCTCCACCCCCACACCACCCAAAAAATATACATTAGGCACTAATCAAAATTAAATGTTAAATTATTAAATTCTCTCCGAAATCAAGTTACTAAAGCAAATATAATAAAAGCTTTAAGTCTCAAAAAAAAAAAAATTATAATATACCTTATATTTTTTATTCTTGAATATTTTTATTTACTTATTGACAAATAAGGAAAATTTGAAAAAGTTGTTCATTATCGTACTGAGTTAAGATCTGTTAGAAATTTTGTGGGAAAAAGTCAGTTAATATATTTTTGTTAATACCTATCATTTGTTCTTTGATATTTATCGATTATGTGAAATTATATTATTTTAGGGTAGTATAATTGGAATTCCGGAAGACCTAAAATTCGTTTTTAATCACTAATTATACAGAGCTAGCAGTATCCGCTTGGCGTTGGCCGTAGCATTGCACCCAAGAAGAAAAATTAGCTTTAAACTTAAGTCTATCCTCCGCCCGATATAATATGAGCATGTTATGCAACATCAAACAAGCAAAAGATCTATTTATAAATTAGCAAAAATAGCTACAAAACAATTTTTTATCTAACACATTTAGAAATATTTAGATTGTTAAAATGGTAAAAATATGAGATGTCCATAGAGAAAACAATGCACTAAAAATAAAGAATAGATAAGCTGTTTTAAAATTCGTTTATTATCACTTCTCGGTCTCAATTTTAAATGTCTTTTTCTGTCTGTAGACATGCGATTCTTCCGCTCTTCAGAAGCTCATAATTCAGATCATTCTATCTCCGCAATTCAGTTATTTAAAGAAATTTCAGTGTGATTTAAAGAAAGACGGTTATTTCGCTCAGTACAAGGCTCTCCTTCCCTTAGTGTGGACATACTCTCTGATATTCATTAACCGGATGTTTCTTCTTTCTCCTTATCATGCTATAAATAAAAAAAATTTTGGCATTTAATATGTTCCAGCCAAGGTTAAATTTCCTTCTTTTGGGCATAATGAGATTTGAATAGCCGTTTAAAATCAGACATTAACAAAGAAAGTATCGCATAAGCATACCAGTTTTTGCTGTTTGCACATGCTCAATATGGGGGTTTCGTATTTTGATGTGACTTTAATGTACTAAAACTTTCCCTCAAATAAATGCTCTTCCAAATGGTATAAATATCTCCCAATATTCGTTTACTATTACTCGAGTTTTTGTGGTTCAAATAAATACGCTTTCAGGAGATTTCATTTTATACTATGTATAGATATAAAAATTTAACTATTTATTATATGTTTTAGATTTGTAGTTAATTTATGTAAAAATATTATATTTGTTGAGATGAATAATTGAACAAAAGTTAATAAATTGGAATTTAAAAAATTATTATGATCCCATAATTCAAAGTTGCTTTGCCCTTTTGTATGAATTTGCAAGGAAAGACAATTATGGAAGTAAATGGCTGATTCTTATGATTAGATTTCTACAATTGTTTTCTGATGGTTGTGTGACGTTGGTAATTTATGTAATTAAAATGATCCTTTGAATTCTTTTTGTAAAAAAATGAAACATAGCAAAGTTTAAAAAAAAATGTTTAAAGCTATATGTATATATTAAATTTATAATTTCTTTGAATTATTAGTATTGCTTGTAATAATGCACAAGAGTAATTTAAAATGTTATAATTTGAAATTGAGAAATGAAAGTCTATTTACACTCATCATATACAGAATTTAGATAATCTCTTTCAGGAAATAATAATGTTTTAAAATAATTATAATTGTAATTATAACGTCTTTGATTTGTTCAGTCGAACAATTTAACTGAATAAAACATAGTAATTGAGTTGGTTCCGAAATTATCGATCATCTCCAAAGATAAAAAATCTTATTTTAGGAATTCCACTTTGATAAAAATTTCAATTCTGAAATCCACACGGTAATAAATTAACACAAAGACTTACCTAATTCCGTGAAACCTAGCTGCGTGAAACCCACCATTTATAGGTGGGAAAAGCCTTTCAGTAATTTTTTTTGAAAATCTTTATATATATATATATATATATATATGAAAAGAATCCTCATTTTTTTAATTTTCCAACACTACAATGCTCAATTTTTACTTGGAATATATTTTTCTATTAGTTAATTTTTGGAATAAAAAGCTGGATTATCTTTATCATATCGGAGTTGCCATACCATCAAGAGAATCAAAAAAAGCACCGGTAATTATTTAAAAATCCTCCAAAAAACTGGGAAAATACAAGGAAATTAAAAAAAATTTGTACAAAAATAAAGAAAACCATAAAAATACAGGGAATTTGGTCTTAGTTATTTTTTTCCTCTCCATCTAACAATTGCCGATCTCTAATGATTGCAAAAATAGAAGATCTGAAAATGAAACAGTATTATTCACGATTATGAAACTTAACTTTTCTATGTCTTCCCCCCCCCCCCCCTCTTTTTTAAAAAATAGATTAGTCTATTATCTACATTGATTTTCTAGGCATTTGTTCTTTTTTCTCGAGATTCTTATATTGCAATTAATAATAGTGCATGATACTTCAGTCACTCCATGGAAGAATATATTTCTCTGGTTGGAATATTCAAACTGTGGAAACAGCATTGTGGTGTTTGGTCTTTCATACTTCAGTTTTTCCATATTTACTTTTGAGGGGTTTGCTTATTGTTTGAATATACAAGCTTATTATTCAAAATATACTAACGGATTTTTTTGAAAATAATGAGCTGTTCAAAGTCTATTTAATATAAATTAAATGGATATAATAAAAAATAATCCTGATTTTGCTGAATGGTTTCAGGAAGTTTCTGAAATCCATTTGTTGTATGCTGACTACTTAGTAAGAAGATATTAAGTAATATGAGGAAGCTGTTATTGGAAATTGTAATGCAAAAAGAGAAAAACGTAGAAGACCGTGTGCCATTTCAAAAGTCTTATAATTGATTTTGAATAAAAGGAATACAGGAAAAGATATGTCAAATCTAAAAACGGGAAATTTAATAAACCAATTAAAAAATTTCACCTTTAAATTATTGTTTTTGAATTAAATTTTTAGTGGCATTAAAACTTGTTGCATCCACATTCTTGCTTGAATGCATTCAACGATATATAAGAAATATATCCATTGAAAGTGAAATAATTAAAAAATGTATGTTGGGCCATCTTATAATAACAATAACACAAAAGTCATACCTTATTTGTTAAAGATTAGCTCTATGAAACTGATGGCTGAAATATCTACAGAAATGCACACCCAAATACATAATTGATGAACATTGATAAATAAAGTAATCTTGCTTTTTAAAGTTTTGTTTAATTTCTCCCAAGTCCTTAATTTTGTGTACTTTACAATTAAAGGACATGAGAGGTAATATGTAATTTCCTTTAATATTAAATTTTTTTCTTGGCAAATTCTAGATAATTTTTTTGTATGAATATATAAACCTTCAATAATATGTTAGTATTTTATTACTTTTAAAATGTTACTTCCTTTCTATGTTTTTTTATTTTCACATTTTAAAATCATATTGCACGTGAGTGTTATTTGCACATTTCCTCCTGTCTTGAATATGCATTCAAGAAAAGTGCATAGATTATTATTATTTTTTTCAGATTTCTGTGGCAATCCTGTTTATTGCAATGCTAATGCATTTTTAATTAACATTTTTCTCTATTTCTGTTTTATAATTTTGTTTTTAGTGATTGAATTGTGAATTTTATTTATTTGTTTTTATAGGTTCGCTTATATGGTGGCTCTTGGATGAAAAGAATACATTTTTCAACATGTCTTCATATTGATTCATTGTTCTATATTGAATCATCATAGGGCTTGCTGTTTTTGTTATACCATTTCTGTTTACGAAGATCAAAGGTGCCGTGTTAAAAGTTATTGCTGCAAATTACATGTACACCACCAAGAATTCAAGACAGTTTTACAAAGTATTTACTGGATATGATTTTTAAAAAATTTAAGACTATTCATTATTAAATGTTGTGTATATAAATAAGTTTTTATGATAGAATTATTTCTTTTATAGCAACTACTATTTTAAAAAATAAGCTGTGTCATCCATAGATAAAAAATTTTCATTTTTTGAATGAGTGCTATTGATACTCTTCATGATTTTGCTGTTTGAAAATTAATAACATACAAAACATGACTGCAAAATATCATCACATTGTTAACAACATTCACCATAAGGCCAAGAAAAAATTTGACTCTAAAATTATTTCTAGAGATCGTGATTGTAATAAGTGCTGCAAAAGACATAGTAACCAGCATAATATCATCGAAATACACCCTCATCGTAATAAAATACCCAATCCCTATGATTTAATTAAACCTTGTTATGTGCATCTTAGGAGACTGAATCTGTGGGGTCATGATGGAAATAAGTTATCTAATTGTTGTCCTACTCTTTCTGAGATGAACAGTAGGAAAGAGTCTGTTGTCAACAAAAAATCTGACAAACTTGAGCATGATAATTCAATGACTAACAATAGAAATGGGAATTTATATGAAGAAAATAAGGATTTTATTCAAAAACGTATGGACTTGCTGTTTGAAACATTATGCCAAACTTTCAGTCTAATAAAGGCTAAAAAGAGCAAGAAAAGGAAATACGAAGAGACAAAAAAAATAGACTGTGCTGTTTCTTTTTCATATAATGCAGTAAAGCAAAGATTGCTGAGTGATGCTTCCACAGGATTAATTGATGACATATCCCAAGGAAAAAATCAGAGTACAAAAATATGCAATATTTCTTATCTCCCAGATTTTAAAAATATTGAAGAAAAACCTGCTAAACAGCAAAATTTCAATGAAGATATCCAACATTCATATGAGGGAAATGGTAATGGAATTGAAATTATATCATGTAAAAACATTAACAATATGCATATCAGAGATGCTTCTTTTAATGAAATATATTCAGATAATAAAAACAAAAATTGCAAAATTCGAAAAATTTACCCAAAAAATAATTGCGATGTTCCTCTTGTGAATTCAACAACAAAGATTTCATCGAGATTTTCAGCAGAATCTACTCAAGACAAGATAATTCAAGCTAATGTTTTGCATTTACCTTTGAAAAATAACACACACAATGTCTCAAGCCCTAAAACAAAAAGTAATGAAAAATCTGAAAAACCTTTTGGTAGAAACAACAAGGTAAATATTGAGATACAAAAAAAACATGCAGTACAAAAGAACTTAAAGGGAACGACAAAGAATTATCGAGCTGATAAGGAATTTAATGATGAAGTGTGTTTTTCGAACCTTAACATGAAAAATATTGGAAAAGCTGACATTGTTCTTGTTGAAGACAGCGACCCAGAAATTGAAATTCTAGGAGAATGTACAGTTGAAAGAAATTCATATGAGACATCAAAGAAATATCTAGATGATATTAGTAATCTGATAAGTGAAAAGAATTCTCATAGAAGTGATAGTAACAAATGTGTAAAAGATGCTGACACTATCGAGACCAATGAATATAATATTTCCCCAACTATCGTAAAAGATGTATCAAACAGTTGTATTTTGCAAATGGAAATTTTGAATAAACAAACAAAACCTTGTATTTATTCTGCTGATCATTCTATTTCTTTTGCAAAATTTGATAGAGTCCCTAAAAGTAGTACTATTTCAGAATTTACTGTATGTGGTAAACATGTATTAAGTAAAAATAATAATGAAATAACACCCTTGATTAAGCCTTGTTATGTTGCTCTTTATAAACTTCCTATTGATAAAAGTATGGAATTTATAGATCCGATTGTAAAAAATTCTTTCTGTCATGAAAATGCTTCATACTCTGTTGTAGAAGATGGAAGTAGAAGGTTTAATTTTGAAGCAGAGAAATATAGGAACGGTAATAAAAGTTTTTGCTCTGCTTCTTCAGATTCTTCTATTTCTTCATCAAAAGGTGATGAAATTATAAGTATAGATGATGATAATGTTTCTGCAATTAATGAAACTATCACTGTTGATGAAATTCCAAATGTAAATGTTCCTGCAATAAATGAAGCTATAACTGATGATGAAATTCCAAATGTAAATGTTCCTGCAATAAATGAAGCTATAACTGATGATGAAATTCCAAATGTAAATAATGTTTCTTCAATTAATGAAACTATGAATGTTGATGAAATTCCAAATATAGATAATGTTTCCACAATTGATGAAGCTATTGATGAAATTCCAAATGCAGATAATGCTTCTGCAATTAAAGAATCCATAAAAGTTGATGAAATTCCAAATGTAGATATTTCCACAGTTAATGAAACTGCAAATATATCATATAAAAAAAAACACTTCACTATTTTGCCGTGCTCTGTTTTTTTGAAAGATATCAGAAACGGAATATGTTGTAAGAAATGTACAAAGAGAAGAAGGAAATTGCTATTAATGCGACAGAAGAAGGAAAGAAAAAAGTGCCTTTTAGAAAGAGATGAGTATGTGAAAGAATGGCTTTTAAAAATTGAAGAATGGGTAGGAAATCCTGAATTAATGAAAAATATGGATGAAAATTTTTGTAGAAATTCTAAGGAAGTGTCAGTTTCTCAAGAAAATCTACAAATTTGCCATACATCTTCAGACATATTGCCTAAGTGTCCGTTGGATAATTTTAAAATTGTAAATTGCTCTGTTTTGCTGGAAAGAATAAACTTAGATGAATATTTAATTAAAAATAAGGATATATTCAGTCAGCATGATTTAAAATATCCTTCTGAAAATATTGCCTCAGGTTCAAGTTTTAACAAGGTAAAAGAGGAAAGTTCTTCAAGCGTTGAGGATATTTCAGAAATAAATATCAAAAAACCTAAAGAAATTGTAGATAATTGTACCACCGAAAACCCTTTGAAAAATAACAAAACTCTAGATAATCATAGCAACATAATTTGTCATTCTGATTATAAATGTGTGCAATGTAACATGCCGATTTCTAGTGATGATGAACTTTATCATCACCTTTGCTGTGGGAAAAGAAAAAAAGGTTATATCTGTGATTTTTGTGAAAAAATTTTTGGAACTATACATGGGCTTCAAAAACATATGAATTATCACTACAAATTCATAAGTTAAATTTCCATTAGAAACATTAATTTTTTAATTATGTGAATAATTTATAAAAATATGCATCGTTTTTATAAGCATAATTTTTACACTTTATGCATTTTCTATTATATTATTTTATTTTAAAATTACTTTTTAATTTTTTCAAATAAAACTACAATAAGGCTTTTTTTAAAATATATTAAAAAATAAATCTGATATTTAAATATTGTGTGTGTAAATGATAAACTTTTAATTTCTTCATTTTCAGCTTTCTGTTATTTATCCACTTATTTATAATTCTTCCACAAATTATTGCATGCATTGCAAATTTCAAAATATTTTGTTTCAAAGTCCAATCTAGTATGATATTCAAATTCTCCATCGTTAAAAATAATTTTAGAATTCCTTCAATAATATATTAAATTTCCACTGCCATAGAAATAAAATGAATTCATGCCTATCATTCCATTGAATTCGTGCATATAATTTGTGAGACATCTTAAAATTTGTTGCCAATCTAAACATTTATTATGTTAAGGCAATTTGCAGCTTAATGAGATCTTTACCTTTTAAATATTGCTTTTGAACACAAAAAAATTAAAAAATATATATATTAAAGAAAATTATGAAATTAAAAATATATATATACTATGTTACAGAAGCCGTTTACCCTACACCATATATATAATATAAAAAATCATGTCAAATAAATTTTGCCAAAAAAAAAAAAAAAAAATTTACCTAATTTTATTTTTGTGGTTATTAAATTGAACCTTCAGTCTTTTGTTCCCTTCATTTTATCTCATTATAGTTCTTCATATTTTGACAGAAGTTTATAAATATTAATATTTGCTCTTCACTTCTTTTAAAAATTAAATTTTTAAAATTAATATTTGATGTTCTTAGTTTAACATTAATGTAATAAATTTTTATTTATTAAAAAAGAGAAAATATAACATAATTTTCTAGTATGCTAATATAATTATTTTTTAAAAAATAAGATGAATTAAACAATACAAAAGTCCAAAGATGCATACTAAGTATATAAAACTCATTTGACATTTGGCTCATATTGCCAGAAGCTTGATAGAGATCTGTTTTTTGTGTTCCTTGCATTTTGTCATGCTCACGTACATCACTATGTATGTGAATTATTTATTAAAATTCAAAGTATTAGAAATAAAGCAAGAATATGTGTTAAAATTTTGAAATATTTATTAATTATTTGAAATAAAAAATATTCCTGTAAATAAATTTTTGAATTTAACTATTGCATATATATATATACTCACATCCAGTTAATTGATTAAATAATATTTGATACATTTAAACAACTTTATCGGCCTATCAACTTTCGTTATTAATAAAATAAAATTCCAGTCTGCCCTCCCCTTCAGAAAATTGGCAAAAAAATTAATGCTTTTTTATTTGTATTTGTTTTTAAAAAGTAACGTTATAATTTTCTATGTATTGTAAATTCCTTTCATTTCTTTACTGGTAAATCAAAACAAGAAATTTCAAAATTTGACCTATATGGCTATGCTATTTACAGTTTAGGAATTCATATGTTTTCTTGTTAAAAAACAATAGTATATTTCTGTTTAGCCCCCACCCTACTGCCCCTTAAAAATGTTATTGCTTTATAAATAAAATATTGGGTATTGAGGTTACAATTCTTAAGCTTTTATTTTGTAAATTTAAAATTGAAGTTATCACCATCGTATAGTGAAGAGGGGAAAAAAAAAAAGATTACACCAAAATTATTGTTGAAAGAAAATTTGAGGAAATAGATTTAAAAATCTCACTAGTTCTAATGTTTTTTTTTTAAAGTTTAATTTCCTTCAAACAGAAAATTAATTCATTTTTGTGTTTTAAGAAAAGGATTTGAAACAATTTACAAAAACTTCATTTAGTTTTTTTTATTTTTGAAGGCAATATATTGAAATATTGCTAGATATATCTCCTAAGATTCAGCTCTTTAATTGAAAAAAGTACATTGTTCAAATTTATTAATATAAAAGTTATGCAGAATTTTTCTGTATTTTATTAATGTATAGTACAAATAAAATATGTAAATATCATTTTCTTGTAAATAAATGTAAGTCATCTTTTTAATTGTTTTTGTATTTAAACTTTTATTTATTTGTAAGATAATATTTTAACTTTTTAACGTCATGTCATTTATTCTTATATGTCGATGTCATGATACTAAATGTTCACTATTTGTGTATTTTTTTAGCAGAACTTGAAATTAATGTTAATAGTTAGTACTTGATGTTAATAGTTCATTATTTATGTAGCTGTATAGTAGAGTGTTTTGAAAATTAAAACCTTTTTATTTGATGCAAGTTGAATTTTATTTCTTACAAATAACTGTATTTCTTATTTTTGATTACAAAATTCTTGAAACTTAAGATATATTCACTAGTTTCTAAATATTTTTCTCCTCTGTTAAAGATGATTCCCTCCCACCTTGTTCATAGTAGTGATGGAAAGTGATGCTTAGAGTATGACTCTTATATTTATTTCATTTGAAAGTGAAGGATTCGTCAATTCTTTATATATACCAATATTACTCAATGTAATGATCACACAAAACAAATATTTTTGTTTATTTCTAGATACAGTCATTCTAAATCAGGGAATTTTGATAATACAAGGTAAATAACATTGAATGGTATGTACTGTAGCAACAACTTTAAACTTATGTAATGATTGTAAAGAACTTCACTGCAGAAACACTGATGATAGGAGATATGAAATATTATTTTTACTCAGTCAGCATAAGTGATTTTAATCTTTAAATAGAGACATTGTAAAATATTTATTTCTCCAATTTTTTTTCTTTTTTTTCTATTGTAATTATTACTATTAGTCTGAGTGAGGAAGTAATGAAGTATTTTGAAAAAAAGATTCAAGTTGTGATGTATAAAATTGCATATATGATAAAAATAGATGATTCAATGAACACTCAAAATGGAAAGGTCAAGTGCAATTTGCTTTAAAGTATTACAAGCCTTTAAATCCATTTGCTTTAATTGCAAACGAAAAATAAATGCAAAGGTTTTAGCAACAAAAAGTAATATTTTACAAAGATGCTTCACAAAAAGGTAAAAAAAAAAAAAAAAAAACATGGTGCAGTTAATTTTGCAATACAAGCATCTTATTCTGAATATTTGCCATTGTTTTTATTATTTAATGTCTAAGACATTTTTTAAGAATGTTACCTTGCAACATTTGTGTGCTAAAATCTTTGCTAAACGATGAAAGAAGTTTTCTTTGTTCAATATAAGGCTTACTTTATATCATAATGATTTATAAAAATTGATAATGCACTTTTTTATTGTTAATATTTTATTTTTGTGATCAAAAATGTGAAAACAGTTATAATATTATTCACTATCGCTGTTAAAAATGAATCCTCCATTCCTGATATAGAATATATTTTCCCCCTTTTAATTTTTACCCCTCCCCTTCTACTGGTGATTAATTCTCAAAGAAATAATGAAATTCTTCCTTAACAAAGCATGAAACAAATCAAATTAAATAAAAATGTTAAGTGAAAATTAACAGCAGCTTTTAAACATTTCTGCCACAACCTTTAATAATACTCAAAATTGTTCTTAACCTATAATAATACTTAAGGTTATGTATCATAAAAGATCTAGATTCTGAAGCACATGGAATTGTTTTTGAGCCCTATTAAGTTTTGGTGATTTCAAGAACGACATTTAAAAGTAATTTTAACATTTTTGAATTTTAATTTGGGATGTTCTAGAAATTTTTTTTAAAAAAGGAAGGAAAATCTTAATTACACATAGGAATATTATTTTGGAAATTTGTAGTCTTTTTTTTTTTTTAAACAATATTATATTGGAGGCAATTTGTAATATTAAAATAATAATAATCAACTTCTAAATTCTGAGCAAATCATAAAGAACACTAAAACAGAGAATATTCTGGAATATTTCTACATAAATTATCTCTAAAGTGCAAAATATAAATTGTTTCAGTTGAAAGTGTATAATAATGAAGTGGGAAGTATGAGATACAATTTCAGGATAGTGAATGAATTTTGATAACACAGAAGCATGTTACACATTTGACCGATTTTTAATATTAATTTTTCTTTATTGACTTTGTAATTAATTTTACAATTATGCTATAAATATTGATTTTAACTCAGCTTTGTTTTGAGTTTAATACATGTTTTAAAGATCAAAATTTTCAGTTTTAACATTTTAAATTATTTTTTTTTAAATTCTTACTGTGATCAGTGATACAATGAAATATTATGTCTTTGTCTTACGCTTTCTCTAAATGCAAGTTCAGATGGGAAATGTGATTTTATTATATAAAATGACAAAATGGTTTTTTATAATTCAATCTTGAGGCATAAAAGCAAATTATTTAATAGAATTAACTGTTTTTAAGGAGTTGCACATTACATTATAAAAAATACAATTCTTGTACTTTCATTATTAAAAGAGGAAACATCTTTTTTGAACATTATAGATAAAGAAAAGAATACATTGCTACTTTCAGAATTAATCTTTTTTTTTTTTTTTAAAATCACCGAAGTCTCTTTGTGTGTGTGTGTATATATATATATATAAGTTTGAGGGAAAATAAATCCATTATTTTTATGTGAACTTCAAGACTTAATTTAACATGTTTCGGATTGTCCGATTTTGGTCAAATATGCATTGTTTAATTCTATAATTTGTTGCCATTTTAAAGGTGACTTCTTAATGCCTTTGTCATAGAAGTCTTGGTCCCAATTGAGAAAAAACTCTTGTAGAAGACTTGACAATCATTTCTTGGTATAAATTTATTATCACTAAGAAAGTTTTGCAATGCAAGAAAAAGATGGCAGTCGCTTAGTGCCAGGTCCGGACTGTATGCTGGATGCTTCTAAACTTCCCATTTAAGATCTCGGAGTTTCTGGCGAGTCGCTATAGATGTGTGTGTTCTTGCGTTGTCCTGATGGAACGCAGCACCTCTTTTGTTAGTCAATTTTGGTCGCTTAGGTCAATTGCTAGCTTTAAACCGTCCAGTTGTTAACAGTAGATATCCGAACTTAGTGTTTGGCCACACAGAAGCAACTCATAATAAACGATACCTTTCCAATATCACACATTGCAAATGCAAAAAAAAAAAAAAAAAAAAAAAAAAATCGAAGAAACCAAAATCGCACGTAATTAGCTGTTACAGTATCGGGACCATAATAACCATTCACAAATTCAACCGCCTGGCTTGCATTTTCACATTTATCAAAGAAAAACCATAAAATGTAACGAATTTTCTCTTTGTTAACTTCCATTTTTAAAACACTAAAACTCACAACTGACTGGACCAAACAATAAACAGCAAAGGGATTTTTTTAGAGTAAAATGCCATCTTGACAGCGAGCATAAAGAAATTTGATCAATTTTTTTAGAGATATGGATCACTACAGCCGCCATCTACCGACAAAATAAGGAGTTTCTTTCACCCAACCTAATATATATATGTATGTGTGTGAAAGTTTAAATGGATGGATGTTTGTTATTCAATCACGCCAGAATGACTGAACAGAATTGAATGAAATTTAGCACAAAGATAGACTATAGTCAGGTGTAGAACATTGGCTAATTTTTATCACGGTTAATTCTGTGGTTAATTTTTTATTCATTAAAACTTTCGCGCCAAAAAGCGGAGGTCAAATCCCATGAATTATCAGGAAGTTTCCAGTTTTTTCCTCAATACAGTTGAGGTTAGGTTTAGGAGAATTTCGGCCAATTATTTCAAGCGATTCTATTTATTTTCTGTTAGTTTGATGTATTTAAAATCAAATGTTGTTAACTGATCGATCTTTCGTATTCTTTCTGAAGTACTTTTCAATTAAAAGAGAACAGAATAAAGGAAATATAACATTTCTAATCTGCATTGCGTTACCAAAACTGGCGTAGGAAAGTCAGACCATGTGCGTTACGCCAACTGACTTTGAAAGTTCGCGTGTGATTGTTGACAAATGTGTTATTTAAATTAAAAGCTTACAAATTATATGTATAATACTGTTGTAACTATCTCAATCTCGATCAATAAATAAAATGGATTTTATCAGACTTAATTTGCTGTTTTGTTTTATTTTGGGTATACAATGTAAATAATTTGTTTTTATGTTAGGTGTGTGTTTTTGTTATTAAATTGTATTTATGTTATATATATTTCGTATATGCTTAGACTTTTAAATGTTTCCTTTTCTTTGGTTAGGTTTAATTTTTTAAATATAAAGATGATTTTTACATCAATTTAAAGATTAAAAAATTAGCCTTCTAATGGTATCACTGTTTTAATGTATAACTTAAGCTTCTATTTTTAACGAATTTTTAAAGAAATATTTTAACCATGTTTTTAGCACGTGACTAGATAAAATAAAAGAATGCCGGATGTTCAAATAAAAGAAATATCGCAAAATAAATCTACAGAAATGCAACTTCCAGCACGTGACTTGATAAAATAAAAGAAATTTAAAATGCGATATTTTTTTAAAAAAATAAATGCAAAGCAAAGGTTTCTACAATCATTTGCAATATCTATATCATTAACTCAATAAATCTTCTTTATTTATGGTAAACCTGATTGAATTTTGACAGGATATGCATTGAAATCCCGACTTAATGGCATATTTATGTAATCGTTTGCAATATCTGGATCATTAATTCAATACTTTTTTCCCTTTCTCGCTTTCTTTAAAAAACGTATTTAATATTTTGGCAACATCATCGATTTTTTTTTTAATATTTTGGAAGTATAACCGATGGTTAAAACTGACTGATTATAAAATTAAAGAATATTATTAGGCAAAGGTGTACTTTTAGAACTTTCCGTCCATCATCTTAAAGAAAATTTTAATTTCAAGTCAATCAATGCCCGGAATTACTTCAAGGCTAATGAATATGTGATTTAATTGAACATTTTAGAACGCTTTACTCCTGGCGAACCAGCTGGTCGCCAAAGGTGGCTAGTATAATATAAAGTTTTGGTGCCATCATTTGTTTTTAATACCTGTAAGACCTATTTTTTTAGGGTTTTTTGTAATTATTTTTAACTTCCGGTGTTTTTTTTCCTTATTCGTATTCTTTAATGAGCCTTTGAGAAAGACTTAATATATTCAGAAAATATAACTAAGGTGTTCAATGTTATATATATAAAGAATAATGAATCTTCAGTGACTAAATTATGCATGTGATCTAGATGAAAATGTAAAACATTGACCCCTCTCATTATATTATTTATAATCCTTGATTTAGTAAACTACATCTATTTAGCTACATCATATTTGGTAGCAGGTCTACTACTATTACTTGTTAACATACCAATTATTCATAGCCTAATAAGTCTTGAATTGGCCAAATACATATCTGCCAAACAGATATATTCGATTATTGTTGAGAGAATCCTGATAATCACACCAGTAAAAATGATAATTATTATTATTTTCATCATCTTAATTACAAGAGTAGTGACGTGAGTTTCAGGTTGTCAAAGAACAACGGTGCAGATTTTTAGGTACTTATCTACTTACTTACTTGTTCTTTTTTAGGTACTTTTTGTGTTCAACGGTGTTCTTGGTCGGATCTGATTCATAAAATGCTTAAATAATTGATCTTGTAAAATAATCTAAAAGATGAAATGTAATATAGAAAAGAATCGTAAAAGTTATCTGAAGATTGAATCATTTTAAATTAAATTATTGTGCATCATTGTATATCAAATTATAGATTGAAATATATTTAAGAATATTTGATATTCAAGAGTAAATTTGCTGACTACTGTGAAATGGAAAGACGAAATTTACTTCGGGCTTCCAAAACTAATCTAATTACCGTCATTACGATGTATATTTAAGATTGGAATGCCAGTCTTTTGCAATCAGCTGTATAATAAGGAGTGAGTTAGAAATGTCATACACGAATTGCCCTTCTCACAATCTAAGAAAGCGATCTTAGATCAGGTAGTTTCATGTAAATAAGAAATACTAGCCGCCTTTGGCGGCCAGCTTGTCCGTCTAGATTATTGGTTTTAGATTTTTAATTATTAATATAATAACATTTCACTTTATAATCTTATATGACTAAAACGAATTCAATTAAAACAGTTTAATAAAAAATTGCAAAGTGTGTATATTACGAAATATAGGCGAATGTGAATATTTACTACGGATTGAATGATTTTCACATGCTTAAATATTTCGATGCAGAGGTTGAATCCCATCATAAAATTTAAAATTATTGTTTTGAATAGAATATAAAATTAAATTTTAAAAAATCAAAATCGAACGAATAATTGTACAAAAATGAAATTTTATGTCATAAAAAAAGAAGTTTTTTTAGTCTTAAAATAATGCAGATTGATAAGAGAACAGATTTTTTTAAGAGAATTATTTTGAAAGAAAATAGCTCCAATTTCCGAATGCAAGTTATAACTATTACGGCTAGACTTAATATATAGACGCCAAAATTGCTATTTCTTTCCAAATATAATCGGTGAATTTTTATTTTTTATTACAGCTTTAAAAGCCGTTTGTTAGCAAGATTACAGACTTTATATATATGACGAATTGGCGCGATTTTAACTTGCTTGTCGAAAAACCGTACGCTAATCTTAGCACTATTACTTATCTCAAGATTAAGCCAATTTTTTGCATTTCTTTGAACTTTTGTAGTTTGTCTGTTTCTTTATTTTCGGAGCACATTTAACATTTTACAGCTCCATGAATTCATTGAGCGAAGCATTTGATTCAGTACAGCTGTAAAAGCAATACAGTTTTCTGCTTGATGCAAATAAGATTTAACAATCTAGGTTTGAATAAGCAATTTTTTATTGCAAAAGGAATTGTTAAAATGCAAAAGCTAATTCTCAAATTCAATGATTATTTTTAATAATTATAATAATTTTTAATAATTAATAATCAATAATTATACTCAATTATTTTCTCGCATTTCCTAATTTTATTTATTAATTTTTGTTCTTTTTAATAGATTTTATTAATTTATTTTTTTAGTTTTATTCAAATGCGGCTTAACAATGATAAATTATGAATATGTCAAGTTAAATACACTTGTAAAAATGTTATTTACTGATTTAAGATCAAATAAAGTTGTATGATATATATAATTGTCTGTATGTATTTCTTGAATTCCAGTTTTAAGTTTACAAAGAAATTTTATTTTATCTGCAGCAGAAAAGAGATGCTGTATTAAAGACCTAGTCTTTTTCTGAGGAACTAAATGAATGCTGTGTGTTATTGCGCTTGCGCAGCTGTAGAAACCTTTAATTTTTCAAAATTTTTTTATCCCTATAAGGACAGACGTACCATTAATTGAAAACTGAAAGGAATTCTATAAAATTGGCGGTGGATTTAAACTGGAAATGCAAAATGAAATAAATAATAATATTTATACTTTGAAAAAATTTAGGAGTTTTACATGCCTTTCATAAGATACCTCTGGAAATGATAGACATAATTTCGAGATTATTCATATTATTCATAATTCATTTTTTAATTGCAAGGTGTAAGAAAGATTCAGGGCTCAAAAAAAAATTTTTTTTTTTTAAGTTTTATTGATTTACAAGTTAATGCATTATCTTATCGTTCAGTAGAAGTAAAAGGAAATTAAATGAAATAAACATTTGAAAATAAATGAATATTTAACAGAATGCATTTATTCTGTTAGCATGTCTTCTTCAAATGAAATGATTGTGTATTGAATTGTGCGGTCCGAACTTTAAGGGTAGGCAAAATACATATAAAGATTTTAATCTATATATATATATGGAGTTGGAAATAAAAAGTTTCAGCAAAGCAAGTAAGTAAATGTTAGCAAGTCGGGAAAAAATAACGTGTCTACAAGACTCTGATACCAATGACAAGGAGTGGGCGGTATTCTTTGAATTGCCTAGGCCAGAGGTCGGCAACCTATTGAAACGAAAGAGTCAAAAGCAACAATTTCAAAATATTCCAGTTTTTGACATTACTAAAAAAATTTGATGTAATATTACAATTGCTTATATATATATATATATTTGATATTTGGTTTAAAATAAGTGACTTTAAATGCAGAACAATCTTGTAAAATAACAAATAAAAGCACAAATATAGATAGTTGCATCAATGAGAGTATTGGCTTTGCATACTTTTTGAACGCTTGATTAAATCTGGCTTACAGCTTGCTGTTTTAAATTCCAAACAAGACTCTAGATTTTTATTTGTTAGTTGACTTCTAAATTTACTTTTTATTATATTCATGCAAGAGAACGCTTTCTCACACGAATTTTAAAAGATACATTTCATATTAATCGTGTAATAGCCTAAAAAAATTTTACGAATAGCCTAAAAAATTTTGGCGAACATGATTACCAAAGGTGGCTAGTTTTTAAAATTCATGATTCGTATTGATTATACTTATATGGTACTGCAATTTATTGAGGAACAAAAAGATTGATAGTGAGGGTATTCTAAGGCCGTATTAACCCTGAAGACATAAGTTATTTGTCCAGTTAGATACATTGGTCATTAGCGGATCGTACTCAATCATACTGACGAGATCTTAGGGTCGATGCCTGTAAATTATAGTATTAGTGAACATACCCTTCATTGATTTCGTTTGCCACTAGAGGTGAAAGTGGAGGTTCATTTATTCATTTGATATAAGGGACCTGAGTGCCTCGACTAGGATCACGAGTTTCTCCCACTCGCTATCTTTGCTTTGCACGGCTGTTAGCGTGTCTGATTCTCTGTCTGTTAGCGTGCGTTTCCTAATTCGACGGCCAGCTCCAATACTTCTTGAATATTTCCATTAGATGAAAGCGCCGTTTCTACGTTTCTGGATGTAGTGAGCTGGTTTGATTGACCCATTTCGCTTACTTTTTTGGGTGAAGAGGGGTGGGGGTGTCTCTCTCAACTGTTTAGACTCTGATGAGGGTATATTTCAAAACTTTCAATTGATGCAACAACAGTTCTCTGAAACACTAAGCATCTTCAAAAGAGTTCGCCAATTATTTGCTTGACGTTACCAGTGTAGCTTATTAGCGCTTATTGTAATTTTATCTAAATAACTTATATCTCATTTTCTCAGCAAATGCAAAATTTCCTGCCAAGCTATTCGTTTGCGACGCCACATTGCCAAACATGAAATGTTTCATGTTTTTTACCTACCCTTAAAGTTTAGTTATTGAATTTAGGGACACCCAGTTTATGTACTTAAGTGATAAGTCCAAAAGGCTCAGTAAAGAGTAATAATACTTCGTTTTACAAACAATAACTACAAAAAAAAACAGCATAGGTAACAAATACAGACAAAACGCCCACAAAACAGCAGCACGCTAGCAACTACTACGCAATAAATAACCTCAAGAGCTCAGAGAAGTTGCAGATCAATGCGATCAAGAGAGAATGAACTTGACGACTCGTTTGAGAGAAACCTGAATACAATTGACTACTCCACACGGCTATAAATCCCAATGAATGTATCGCGTACGTGATTTTTTTTTTTTATATTTCTACATCAGCTTCTTACATTAATTGCCCCTTCAGGTTTTTTGCACAGCTAAGATATTACGTGGGTTTTTTTAAAAAAAATATTTATTCCTGAAGGAGAAAAAAATTAATTAGAGCTTATAGAGTACTCAACTCAAAAGGGAAACGAAGTACAAATATATAATGGTATAAAATATAATAATAACTTATTGTATTTTATATCATTGCTCATAGATGACTAATATTATTTGTCATACCAACAAAAAAAAATATTGAAATATAAAATAAAATATATTAAACCATTATAAAACAGTTTGTTTGCATTGATCCATTTTTCATCCAGCTGTGAAATAGTAACTGTTACATGAAATAAATTCTGATTAAAATTCCTGGCCAACGATCTGCTTGAAGATGTTTATTCTATGAAGTAAAAGTAAAAATGAGAAAGTCCCGAGAAGCAAATTAGCTTAAACATTTCCAAAAGCTTGCTAATGGTAGATGTGATTAAAAAGTATAAACAGATTTTCAAAATATAAAAAAAGAAGAGGAATTTACATGTATAAAACCTTAATATATGTGGCACAAACATCGCTTTTATTATTAACAACCTTTAGTTATTGACTCGTTTCCGAGATTAATGGTCGCTAAAATTTTGAGTTAAATATTTTATGTAACTTGATCTTAATGACTTCCTCAGCAAAATATTTTTTAGTCATATATTTCCTCAGCAAAATATTTTTTAGCCTATTTTATTAGTCATATAATTTGTACTATTATCGAAGCCTTATTTGCTTTATTCATTGTACTGAGCGTTCATCTAATTTTCTGCCATCTTTTCTAAAATTTGAATTTTATTTCAAAACTTAAGTGTTTAAAGTTTAATTAACATAAAAAACTTATTTTCTGTACTTAACATGAATACACACAACAAATGTATTTAATATCGTTCTAACGCAATTTATATTATCGCAGTTTGTAAAACAATGCATTCTTGTAAAATTTAACTATGTGAAAAAAAGCTTTTAAGTTAAAAAAAAGGAATGAGAATAAAATTGACAGAAAAGCTTGTGCAATTAAATTTTAAAATGACGGAAAAATAATTTTTGTTCTCTAGAATGTTCGATTAATAAGGGAAAGCATTAACATTCCCATTAATTTTTAATTAAAATTTTGAAAAAAAGAATATATTTTTTTATTTACTACTGAATTTTTAAAAGTTGCTAATTTTATTTTATAGTAAAATAAAGCTTTGTTCATCATATATTTTTTTCTTCATTTTTTTAGAGAGACGCCCTTTCATCTTACAGAAGATTCTGAATTGCTTGGTTTCCAAACGGACATTACCTTTGAATCATACGAAGACTGATTGTATTGGAGTGAAAATTCGATTAGTTGCGCAAATTATTTTAGATTGAAAAACAATTACAATATTATTGTGAAAAGTATATAGTTAAATCACAGTTATTAAAGCGAATTCATAATTTATTAATTGATAATATAAAATTAAGAAGAAACACGATTTTCGGAATGGAAAAACAAAGAATAAGTCCTCGTAAAAAGAATGCATCTCCCAAGAAGGATATTTCAGCTATATCTAAAAATCACAAAGAAAAGGACTCATCCCAAAACCGATCCCCAGAAAAAAATGACAAGATTCGGTTAAAAGATCAAGATAATTCTAATGGTTCCTCTTCGGATGAGGATATTTTTTCGCAAAAAGATCTCAAGGACAAGAAAGTCATTTCCGCCTCTAATGACATTTTTGATTCACTTTTATCTCAAGATAATAAGGACGAGAGTGGTGTTTCGGATTCTGCTGAAAAGAAACAACATGAAAGCAGTCCTAGGAAACAGACGACGAGAGCTACTGAATCTCATGCGACCAGTTCCTCTTCAGAGGAAGATGGAACAGCTTTAGTCAGACATAAAGATAAGAAGAAAAAGAAGAATGCTTCAAATACAAAACGAAAGGAATCTAAACGCTCTCCTACCAAGAAAGTTGAGTCATATGCAGATCATTCCTCTTCAGATGAAGAAGATTCATTACCAGCAAAGAATCCTAGCTCAAAGAACTCAGTAGCCCAATCTCCCGAAGAAACTGATTCAGATACACCAAAGGATCAATCGAAAACGAATTCAGAGGGAAATAATCCTTCTGGTACTGGGAAAGCTTCACCATCTGAAAATAAAAAAGCGACAAAAAATGCATCGAATAAGCCATTAAACACCGATGCTGCATTTCCTGATCAAGAATCTTTTGATATGATGCCAGTAATTGGAAAAGGGGTTGATAGTGAAAAACCATTTTCAGATCAAGAATCGTCAGAGGGATTGCCGGACATTGAGAAAGTATTTGAGACTCTCGAAGAAGAAACAGCACGAGAAGAGCGGAATAAATTGTTTTTAGCTGACCGAAGGAGCAAATCGCCATCTGTAACTAAAACACCACCCTCCAAAAATGATGATGGGACAAAAAGTCCTGGAAAGAAAACGAAAACTATGGCACCTGGTAAAAAATCGGAAAGGAATAAACCTTCACCTTCAAAGGATAAAAAATCTGAGACTTCTCCTGAACACGATAAATCTTCCAAATCTATCTCGAAAGAGAATGATTCTGTTGTGTCAGAAGATGATGAAAATGATGAAGTCGACATACCAGTGCCAGATTTAGAAATAAAAAGGGCTAGACGTGGTCGCTCTAAAACACCTCTTTCCCAGTCAAATTCCAATTCTGACAAAGCATCATCTGCCATTGGTAGTAACACCCCATCGAAAAGTGAGAAAAATCCCCCTGAAAAACAAACACTTTCGGATTCTAGTGTGAAAAAACCTGGACGTGGAAGGCCTCGAAAATCAGCTGTTCTGGAACAAAATGCTAAATTGGCATCTAATTCTAGCTCTCAAATTGAATCTTCATCCTCTAGAACGAAAGAGGTCCAACTGGAGGAAAATGAGCCAAAAGGGCAATCTTCTGGGGAAACTGATATTGGGACCACGGGCGCTGCAAAAGAAACCACATCTAACGCACAAGAAAGTTTAACAGGCAATGCAGAATCTCCTGTTTTTGCTGTGAAATCGAAGCCATCGCCCAAGAAAAGAAAAACTGATGAATCACCAAAGAAATCTAAAAAACATTCCAAAGCCAATGCTGATAAACAAGATAAAGCCAAGAAATCATCTAGCATCGATAACCAAGCAAATTCTGGTACAAAGTCCGATGAAGATGGTTCTCCAAGTAAAAATAATGCGAAAGATTCAGGAGAGACCTCTAGCACCACCAGAACTGGTGATAAAAGGAAGCCCATTTATACATCTTCTGATGATTCTTCCGATTCTGACGAGTTACCTCCTAAACCGAAGGTAGATGCAAAAGGTAAAAAAATAAGACGCGAATTTTCGTGTCACAAATGCAATGCTAAATTTCCTCGTACCCAACAACTTTTCGATCACACTTGCGAAGGTAAACGTGACAAAGGATTCGCTTGCGAACGCTGTGACAAAATCTATAAATTGAGGAGCACTTACGTCAATCACAAAATTATCCATTCTAGAAAGAAACCTTACAAGTGTGGGTTGTGCGGAAAGAAATCAGCTTCTCAAAGTAATCACCTTTATCACATGAAACATTCTCATCCTGATCGCAAGCCATTCCCCTGCGAGTTCTTCCCGTGTGAAAGAAGTTACATGACCAGGAGAGAACAGGTAGATCATCATAAGGCTCACAAGCGCTTCGTCTGCCCTTATTGTGACGAAATATTTGCGAAAGATTCTACTCTTTTGCACCATAAGTATAAAGTTCATGAAGTGTTCTTCTCATAAGATGTTGTTGACCAAAATCTATTCATCAGTCTTTTATTTTAAGTATTGAAATGACTTAGCGATGGAAAAAGGTCAAAATATTTTAATACTCATTATGTGTGTAGGCTTGTTGATATAAATTAGCTGCTATAAAATATTGCTTGGACATTGATAAAGAACTGACATTGCATGAACTTGTTTTTAAAGCTTTTTTAACATAATTTTCTTGGTAAATTTAATGTGGCTACAAGCAGTCATTTTGCTTCGTTTATGCAGCAGAATTTTTTAAACTGTAGCAGTTCACTCTGATGTTTATTTTATATGACATAAATTTAATTAAAAATGAATTTTAAAAAATATTTTTTTCTTTAAAATCTGTATGACTTGGATTGGATTTTAAATTGTATGTCAAAATTTATTATGCATATACATGAATATTCAATTTATAGATAATTGTGTTCTTATTAATATTTTTGATTTCTTTAATGGTACTGTTGAAATATGTAGTTAGGCAATATAAAATATCTACCTAGCCTCATATCGTCATAAAATGATCAGTCAGGAATGTTGATTGTAATTTAAACTAATTCTTTTATGCATTACTCAATTTTTATTATTCTCTCAACAAAGAAGAGTTTGCTTAGTGGTATTGAATCTTATCACATCACAGTACCATTAAAAACTCTAGTGTTTTGAATATTTGTATTCAAAATTGCATATCATCATTTAATCTAATGTAATTTTATTTTTCTGATATCATATACAAACTGTTCAGATAATTATCTGAAACTTTTTTTTTTAGTTTTTAACAGTGGAAGAAAATCACGAGAATGAATATTAGAGGAAGTTTTGATTTTCATGGTAATAAATAAATCTTTCTTTGAAAATCGTGCAAAATGTGTTTTTAAAAAATTGTCAAAATTCAAGAAAAATGTGCGTTGCATTTAAATTAGTTACATGAAAACATTTTTTTTTTCAAAGAAAAAAAAAAGATTATACTGATGTAAAAATTAAATTTGTGCTTTAATGTCCTCGGAAGTTATCGCGGAAAAAAACTTCCCAAATCATGCTTAATTTTTAATTACAGTTTTAAAAATTACTCCAAGATGCATATTCTTGTCTTTTAAAGTTTGTCTGTGCCGAAGATGGTAGCTTTAGGTTTAATAGGCTGTCTTGTTGAGCACTGACATGCACGCACACATATACTTTCTTTTATAAGGATAGATGAGACTATTAGATTATTAAATGTTTTCCATTATTTTAATTATTAAATCGCTTATCATGCCCATGAAAGAAGGTTTTGTTCCTTCTTTTTTTTGTATTACTTTCTGCTTACATCACAAGATATATGTAAAATTTAAAATTCATTTTTCTTAATGCAGTCTAATAGAAAAAAAATGTCTCTCTAATAATAGATAATTGGTTGTACTGTAAATATTCGTACAGCCTTTTAAAGAAAAAAGTTATAGGAATAAACCAGATGAAAATGAATTAAGTGCTTGCATATTCCTAGTTACTTCAATCTCCTTTTATATATATATATATATATATATATTTGAATCCAAACAAAATTATATATATAATTTTGTTTGGATTCAAATCTATCTATATGTTTGAAATTTCTCCAAAAAAAGTCCATCGTTATTCAAATTGTGTTATTAATATTGTTTTTTTCCTCTAAATATAATATTTGTTTTCATTAATAGTTGTTTTGTATCGAACTCTGGGAATTCAATTCCTATATTAATGCAATAAATGTTTTTAAAAATATGCTGTGTATTTTTTTTTAAATCTATTTTCTATTAAAAAATCAAATTATATAATACTGTCATAAAACTTCCTAGCTCTTGTGACAAACAGAGAATGTTTTATGAAGAATTTAAATTCAATAACAGCATCTAAACATTATTGCTTAGTGTAGTGGTTCTAAAATTTCTAAATTATTTTCCTTTGTGGGTTATTTCTTTCTTCTGTTGGTGGATGCGAGTGTTTCAGTCCCGAGATTTCTAGAAATCTTTCTGCCTTTTCCTTGATTGTTCCATTCTTCAACGTCAAGTGTGGCTCTTCACGAGAAATTGTCCCCGCTTTATTTGTTTCTTGATCCTCCCGGCAATCAAAAACCTCACTTATTTGCTATAAATAATGACCCATTAGACTGCTGCTGCACTGTTGTCTGCGTTGTATCAGTTAGTCCGTAGATATCCACTTGAATGGTTAGTCTACTTGGGATCAAGCATGAAGATCGTTCTCTTGGGCTTATGTTAAGGGTGATCAGTAACACCGGAAATGATTTTGGGTATATAGGTGCTGCCCAATATTAAAGTAAACGCTGAGGCTGGTAGTTTTCAAATCAACGGCTTTCTCTTGTCGATCTCAATGAGGGATGGCGCCATTGAATATGCATTCTCATTAATGTTGTTTGGTAGAAAACAAACCGGCTCCTTTCAGTAGGTATTAAATGGAACAAAATATTAACCACTATATCATAGAGCTACCATCATCCCACAAAGAAACTGTCTTTTTTGGTTCGAAAGGTATTGAACGGCGGTGATGTTGGTCTGAAGTCAATAAAGAAAGATACATATGATACGCTTCTTGAAGTTAGTTATCAAATGCAAAAATTAAAATTCTAAAAATAGAAACAAACACATCTTTATCCTGTGTGTTTCAGTCCTCGTGGATTCTTATTAGAGGAGTTATTACTGTAGGATAGTTACTTAATGAATTTATTGAGCAAATTTCTGAAGATTTCAGAAGTTGGTGTGGTCCATGAATGGTGCATTGCTGCATTAAGGGATGGCCAAATACCTTTTGAATATCAAACACATTTTAGCATTCAGTTCTTTGAAATTAATCGAGTTCGTTAATGCGATCTATATATGTCGCCTATTGCGAGACTATATCTCCAATCCTTTTCGGAGCTTTATATGTTGCCACATGTGGAACTATAAACCAAATCCTCTTCGATGCTCTATATATTACCATACGAGGGGCTGTATACCAAATCCTCTTCGATGTTGCCATATGTGGGATTAAATACCAAATCATCCTCGTTGTTCTAAGACCAACATTTTTAAACATATAAACCTGCCTGCCATGGGAAACTTTCTTATACCCAAATGCGCAAATAAATCATGTTAGTACTCAACATTCATCGAAAGAGAAATAATTCTTCTGTAAAATGAAACACGCATCATTTTTTTAAGTAACTGTCCTTTTTGGAAATTTGAGAAAGAAATAATCTCTATTAAACTAATAATGAAAGGAATCCTATCCTGAGGCTAGTGAACGAGTTAAGTTTACAATACTTACATCTAAAACTGGCTCTGCTTCTGCTTTGAATATGTCTCCGATAATCGTTACTTCTCGTACAAAGCAATCATTATAGAAGACAATACAATTTAGTTACAAATTTGCTCGCTATTTTTTTGAAATCTGATTCCATTCCGCAGTTATTTCCTATGAATGATCGCCAACATTCAATTGAATCTCGTGTTCATGAATGAAATATTCTTCTCGGCCTATCGCATTAATATCTGGAAACGATTATAAATGAATATGTGAAGTGGCTTCTGCTAATTTAGCTGTGACTATTCCACAATATTTTAATGATTCTCAAATTATATAAATAAAAAGTGGGGGCAACCAAACACTTATAAACCTGAAAAGGACATTATGAAAAAATATCGAAAATCAATCTAAGTTTTCACTTCTTAATACCTCAATTCCAATTTCGGTGTTGACTAATGCTACTTCTGCCTCAGTTTCTACGTGCCACAGGCATTAACAGACTCATACGTTATAGATAATATTGAATCATCTCTTGCGCGTTTCGAGATAATCAATAGACTAACAAACTTACTTAACGAACTAACAAGCTTACGAATAATATGATTGGATCTGATGAAATAATAAATTACGATAAAAATAAAACTACTGAAGATATACCAACTGCCCTACAAACTCTTGGGCTCAATAAATCAACCAACCACCTGTTCTAGTCCAACAACAATAACCACTTAACAGTTTTACACTAAAAAGCATTTCTGATATAAAAATTGAAGAAAGGTAATTTCGGTCGGTACATTTCAAAATCTTTTATATTAATACTTAAGTTACTCTTATGCGTGTTAAATTTTCGAAAAGACTTGCTATGGAAAGATTTCAATAGTTTAATTTTTCCTTTTTAAATGGCAAGGGAGCTAATTCTTTTAATTGCTATTTTTACCATATTTTACTATTTTTTACATTTAGGGTTTTTCTTGGTTCCATTTTACCACTCGAATCACTTTTATTTTGGTTTTATATTTTACAAGGATTTGACTCATTTTGAACGTGTGAATACTCATTTGCAAGGAATTTTATAATTTTATAAAGCGGTTTTATCCGTCCCCTTTCACATACATGTATTTTTAATGCTTTTGTCTGTTTAATAATTTTTAATTGCTGAATTCTTGACCGCATGCTTGGTGCAGTTTAATTAAGAATGATTTGTACCTTTAAACCCAGATAATAACCAACCGAACCAAAATTGAATTCTATTCTAGCTTCAATTTATGCTATTCGTTGTTATTCATTTATAGTTATCGAAACTGATTATATTTATTAAATTTTTAAAATCGGTTGGGGAGTTTTAGGAATTAGGAATGGAAATGAGAATGAGTGGGCAAAAGAATAAAGTAATTGCATACAAATGAGCCATTTGGGAGACCAATCGCCATTTCACCATTATCATCGCCAAACGATTTCAAATATTTTTTTTTTTCAAAATATCGTAAAAGTAATATAAATACTGTATTTTACCAAAAATATTTATTGAAAAATTTATATTCTGTTGCTTAAATATTGTAATTAATGTGTATTTAGATTATAAATTAATGAGTTGAGGTATAGTTAACAGTAGTGAACACGAAATCTATCAACTGATAGATGATTCCAGATTACACTATTGCATCTAAATGAAATTTATTTGCACTCTAAATCGTCTCTTTTTTATTGTTATTGTTGTTTTTATCTTCTTAAATTTTATGTAGTTTTCTGTACATTAATTTGCTTGTTATAGAGATTTATTATTGAAATATGAATACATGATCAAGTTGTTACGATGCGATTTTTGACGTTGATTTGAGTATCTCCGTAATAGTTCTCCAATTGGAACTAGTCAGAAATCACAAAAGTAGGCCAATTCATCTGTGATGATTCAAAATTAAAAAGAAGCGAACATCATTATTATCATTCAACATTCTTCCAATGACATCATCCTCGCTTTTTAAATTCAGTGACTTAGTAATTTTTCATACAAATAATACATGTAATGCCTTTTGAAAACTCCTCAAACCTTTATGGGATCCAGACCGTGTCAATAACCGCATGGACAGCATACAAAAATGTAGGCATTCAAATCAATTTTGCGCTGGTAGTTAGCTCCCACTTCTTCGAATCGAAGAATATTTGACGTCCAATCCCGGAAAAGTCAGCGCTTCCACCGAAATATCTTCTGGTCATTCGACTTCCTTATTGCTTGCTGCTTCTTCAAGAATAAAAAGCCGTTGAAAAAGCGTCGTCTGCAAAAGAATATTCTTTTTTTTTTTTTTTTTTTCGCTTGCCCAATTCCCTATTCAGATCACTCGAAATCGTTCGTTGCTAGGAGACGGTAGCGTTTATGGATAATGAACAAATTTTATTTCATTTTTCCCCTCCTTTCAACCATGATATTTCCTGGCCTCTTTTCTTCTTTGGTTTATGTTCGACTGCCATTTGCAAGTGTTATTCATTAGCTGATGATCGGGTTCGAGAGTTTTGAAGAGAAAACCTCTCTCTAATTAAGTCTTATTGTCTACGTTCCGTTTCAAAGAACATAGCCTGTCTGGTAAACCAAACCCGAAATTACCGATGCCGCCAGAGTTTCATTATTAGTAGTGATTAATATGATTTGAAATCGAGCGTAGTATTTAACGATAATAAACTACTCTATATGGAATTATAAACTAGTTAAAGCTCCGCTGGCGGGGATATCCGGTGAAAGCCTTAAAAGCACCATTTAATATGGTGTTCATGAATTTTTATTGGAAGTCCAATGAAAAAAAAAGTGTTAGAAATTCAACCTGAATGTTATAAATCATAATTAAAAAATAAATTTTCATTTGAATGTTGCGGCCTTTCATTAAAATAAGAGGGATGCTTTGTTTTATAACTATTATTCAAAGAGAATTTTTTAAAGTTGCCCAAACTGTTTGAAAAAAAAATGTTTTATTATATATTAATATTTTTGAAAGTAGAAAATGAATAAAATTCTATTTAATAATCAGCATTTCATATGGATTCTCCATTTGAATAATTTATAATTATCAAAATCAACTTTTTTCAATCAAAAACTGTAAAATTATAAACGATTTTGAAAAAAACTCCATGAAGAATTTTAAATTAAATAAACGAAATAAAGGGTCTCTTTATCTAATGATTGTAAGCATATGTATGAATACTAAAAAACAGTTTTAGCAGCATATTAAATTGTAAATGCAGAAACATGAATAACGCTATCTAGTCAAATTAACTTTAGTTTCCTATGTCAACTAAGTATAATAAGGCTATAATAAAACGTAATACGACAGGATGAAGTATAATAGGCTGTAAGATAAGATAATATGATAGGATTAAGTATAATAGCCTATAAAATATAATAGGATAAAGTATTATCGGCTAAATTGAAAAGCTCACTTTGAACGAAAACGATTCCTAAAAAAGGTTTTTGATTTCTATAAAAGGTTATAGAAAATAATCTTATAGTTTCTGTTTTCAAAGGCACTTGACATTGACAAGCTCGCTGATCACTGTCAGCGATTTTAAGCCGAAATGAGCGCCCCTTATCTTTCAATAGTGCCAACTACAGCCAAGAGTTAGCTACATGATGCTTCACATTAGCTTGCGCAACCCCTCTTTACAGGGGGGCACATTCACACTACTCACAGATAGTACACAGAATAACAACCATGCCCGAACCAAGACTCGAACCCGGGATGCCCAGAACAGTAGAAAGATACGCTACGTCTAAGCCAGGACACCGGCGCAACAATCTTTATTTATTTATTTTTGCAAAAACTTTTCATAACAGATTTTGAATTGTGACGGATAGCCTGTTCATAAGTTAAATGATAGACATTTATTCTAGAAGAAAAGCAGAACACATACAGAGCTTGGTTTAGATAATGGTTTTACTTAGTTGTAATATTTTTGAAATTCTGCCATATAGTTTATTTAATAATCAGACTGTATACAGGTAAACAGAAAATAGATGTAAAATGCTAATACATTATCTAAAAGATCTATTTCATAATATTTGGCTCTATAACCATCCTATGCCTTTATGCAAATAGGTTTTTTAATCATAGAAGAGCAAAACAGTCACATATTCAGCATGAACATCGAGCCATGTTTGAACTATATAGTAATAGTTGGAGGAGCAATTGTTGAAAAGCTCGTTTATAATTGCAATCCATACGACTGATGAGATTTAATGTTATTCCTTAATATTTCTACTCTTCCTTTACATAAAGTAAAGTTTAGCGATGTTCGAAATAGCTATTCAAAGGGCAAAAGAATTTAATGCCCAATATAGAGATCGATACCTGTGTGGTGTCTCAAAAGTAAGAAAAATATGAAAGAGCAAATTTTGAAATAGTTTTATTAAACAAGATAGATGTGGATTTATTCTTTGTGAGATTTTTTTTAAAACACAGTTTTTCAGCATAACTTAAAACTAAATTGATTTTACTATATAAAGATGCCAATTCAAAAATAAAGTATTCAATGTGTTATTTAAAATGCCATCTGTGCAACAGAAAAATCTTCATGTATATCAATGCATCGTCGACATACAATATGTATATTACACATATACTGATATGCATAATTTTTTCTGCTATAGAGGTGGCCTAATGAAACAGTCTTAATACTTTTATCCTTTTTACTCCCCCCCCCCTCCCCCGTCTGAACCATTTTAAGATTATCATTAACATGTTATTGAACGAAAAACCAATTTTTATTTTTCCCCCCTTCTTAATATGTTTATTATTTTTGCTCAGTATAATAAAGGAGAAGGGGAATAGGGGAACGGATGCCACGGGGACTAGTCTTGGCAGAAAATATTAGTGGACTCGTTTTTCTTTTTTAAGTCACATGTGACGAGAGGAAGGAGAATGTACTACTTTGCCTCGAGAACCATTACTCTTACTACGACATCCTAAATGGCAAATTAATACATTTTCTTTTTGTAACGGACAAGGCAGCTCCGTATTTCCTCGTCCGCCGCCTTCCCCCTCTTGGTTGTTGACCCTTATCTTCTCTGTGAGGGGTTGCCGCTCTTCTTGTGATCTTTTCTCTGCATTGGCCGGTCATCTTAGTCTAGAGTAGATTTGGATGGTCATAGAATCTTACTAATGTAGTCCATTTTTGTTGTTGTTGTTGTTAATATATTTCTAAAAGTTTGAAAATGTGTTAGTTGTTATGTTTTATGTTATTCCCTGCGCCAATGAATAAATATTTCCTTTGAACCTTATGGAATTAACACTGCTTTTAAATCCTGAAAGTATCTTCTGCTTAGAGATGGTATCTTTAAATGCGGGGAATTTGGTACAGTTTACCTCTATTTAATGGGATGTATGGAGATCTCAGAGTTAAGGAAGGACCTGAAGATTATCAATAATGGTTTAAATACATTACTGATGGTACCAGGTAATCTCAAAACCTTGAAGGATATGATGTTAAAGATTGACAGTTTCATTCTAACTGTTTGAGAGACTGCAGATAGGGAGGAAGACAATCATTTACTCCCAAGAAAGGAATGCTAGTTTAACTTATCGGTCAATGTAAGGCTGGACAATATTTATTCAGCAGTCGACCACAACAAAGTCTGTCAATAGTGCTACGTTCAGTGGTGGCGGTCGGCTGTATGCAAGAAGAAGAAGGTATCTTAAAACAGTATGAATACATTAAACCTTTTTGCTTTTTTTCCTCGACTGGACCATTTTCAGATTATTATTAGCATGTTATCGAATTAAAAGGAAACTAATTTTCTTTTTTTTTCTTATTTAATATGTATTTTAGTTAGTAAATAAAAATTTCTTATATCAAATTATTTATATTAGTTATTAAAAATCATTGCAAGTAATTTGTTGGGCAATTGATCCAATACTATTTGCTTAAATCGTATCTTGCCAATTGCAAGGAACAAACGTTTTAAGGAATTGCTCCAAACAATTTTTAATTGTTTATTTTTATGTTGCTAATATTATTAATTATTTGTTTGTCTCTCGAAAATGCGCTATAAGAAAAAGATAATAAACATGCATACACACAAAACAAGCAATTTAATGCCATCATAAAATATAATACATCACTAAAATAATGAAAAGCATTAATACCAAATAAACTTAAAAATAATTTTAAAAATTTGTTAAAGTTAAAGCAAAAAGTGCTCGGAAATACAATTGATCTCATTGAAAAACCTTTTTTTTTAAAAAATTGAAATTAATTTTGTGAATTAATATATTCAGAATTTTTTTAAGACAAAAGCGTTAAATTTTTTCCTGGCTTTTAACAAGAAATCTATTAATTCTCATAGTAATTCTACTGCTCTGGCACTGCTCTACTAACTGAAAAATTTGATTTTAGGTTTAAACAGTTTCCTTTAGAGCATTTGTAACAATTTTTGAATGTTTTTGTTACAATTTACAATTAGTATGTAACTTAGGAGCATTATAGTTAAAGATATTAAATAAATTAAATTGTATTTTAAAAGACTCCTGAAACAACATTACGTGAATAAACGATTTAATTTTGTTATATACAGTTGAAAAAAATTTGATTCTAATTTTTCAGTGTTTTAACAGCATTTAAAAATGTCGAAACCTTATTGGTAAATTTAAGAAACTAAGCTTTAACTATTGCATTAATCAACTTTTAATCTAGAATTATCCTAGAAATCTAGAATTATGCAACAACCAAAAGAAGAAAGCCAATATCCAATAACTATACAAAGAGGGCGTAACGAAAGTCAGTTACACTTCTCTTATAACCGGCTTGCCTTAAAGATACGCATCGAAATGAGAAATGTGTACGGAAAATTAAAGCATCATTAAGAATACATTTTGACATTAAACAGGTTACTGTTACCATTGACGTCAAACGGTTCTTGAATAATATTGACTCTAGTATTCTCTTGAGCTAATGAAGCCACTTTTGATTATGCTATAGGCAAAATATATGAATTTCAGAAATTATTTAATGGCTTTTAAACTGTAGATATGTGATCAAAAGTAAGGCGTTTTTTTAGTTCGTTGACAATATGTGTCAAATTTTATGTTCATTGGGGATCGGAGCACAGTAGAGATTCAACTAACAGAACTCGGGTTATAGGGATCGTTTCGGGGAGGGGGGCAGAGAAAATAAAATGAATCTGCAAAATCTTCTTGAATAAAGACGTCAAAACAATTGGCTGTTTGATAGGTTCAATCAGTAATATTTAAATGTAATATGCAAAATAAATGGAATTGGAGTAACAATAATTTTGCACTCAATAGATAAACGCATTATAAGCAAACTTCCTTTATATGGTTTCTTATATAATTCTAAGCTTTACTTACTAACAAAGTTGTAACTTTACTTACTAACTTACAACTTCTATACTTTACTTACTATAGACATTCTACTTCTTTAACAACTTATTAACTATAATTAAATTCTTATTAAGGGGAAAAAAGGGAATTTACAACTTATATATAAAATTTTTAAAAAACGAATTCGAGAGCTTGATGATTGTCTACGTGTTAGACTTCCCTCAATCTGAAAAATACATTTCTGACATTACATCTATTCCTAATTTATTTGTACCAATAATTTAGAAACATTTTGAGCTAGACAGATGTGATTTAATATGGAGTCTCAAAGCAAAATTTTTAGATGTCTTTCAGATTTGAACGAAATGCAGTCAAAGGAACAGTTGTCTGTATAGCTCTCCAAGTACAAGTGAGCATGATAATTGTAAAACTTGAAAAAGTTATAGAGATGCAATTTGATGTACAGTTTAAATAACTAAAGTATAGATCCATATGAAATTTTGAATCTAATTCACCAGGAGATGAACCGCTTACCTTTTTGTATTTTCACATGTACAGGGTGCGCCAGAGAAACTTACTTATTTGAAAAGAATTCCGAGCGATGAGTTGGGTGGGTAGAGGAGTGATACGTAGTGCTACTTGAGGGCTAAGTCCACAAATTTGTTTCTCTCTCTAGTTAGTTGCCATCATGTTCGGGTTTTCAATCAAGCGGGTCTTCGCCGTCGAGAGCTTCTTTTCTAACGGTCACTCGTTGCTACGCAACGTACCTTCCGCGCTCGCTTTAAAATTCCTCCTCACAGATCTTTTCCTGGCCGTAATTCAATTCTGTTGTAGGTTAACTCGTTTCGGGAGTGTCGCTTAACTCAGAAATGGACATCAACGCACCACCAGAACTCCCGAAAACCCGAAAGAGTGAGGCAGTCAGTTCTGCGTTCGGCTCCCAAACACGCAGCTGCTCGGGGAATTTCTGACACCACTCTTCGACGAATTCTCCATCAAGACCTTCAATTTCATCCCTATAAATTAGCTGTTGTGCAAGAATTAACTGAATGCGATTTTGTTGCCCGTCAAAATGCATGTGAAATGCTGATTGACAACCTGCCTGAAGACGTGGTCGTTTTTTTCAGTGACGAGGCTCACTTTAAAATCTCTGGTTTATGTCGATCGACCACGGTCAATAACTCACCTCAAGAACAACATTCGCGACGCCATTGCCAACATACCGATTGATGTGCTGCAAAGAGTGGACACTAACTTCAAAAATCGACTTAATCAGTGTATGCGTAATGGGGGTTGCCATTTAACCGATGTCGTTTTCAAAATTGTATGAAAAAAAAAATTGGGATATTGTATTCTCAAATAAAAAGGATTTGAAACAATAACTGAAGTACTTTTGTTTTTATTAACCTTTCAAATAAGTAAGTTTCTCTGGCGCACCCTTTTTTTTAACTCGCTAATAATAATAAAAAAATGCACACAGATATTTTGTAATGCAAAGATAAAATTTGGTATGGGATTTTTTTTGCTAAAATATTAATTCTCTTTAAATTTTTCTGTCAGTTGATCGAAAAAAATGCGCTTAAAGTATATGCATTTTTATTCACACTATAACTAAAAAATATTTGTATCTTTTACATTTTGAAAAAAAAAAAAAAAAAAAACCTTTTTTTTTAAATAAAAAATGAATTCTGAGAATAAAATGTTAACATTCGAAATTTTAACAATTTTTCTATTTAGTTTATAAAGATTTTGATTCATGTCTTTTTCAATTCCTACTATTAGTTCGCACTCTTTCTTTCTATATGTATATTATTCCAATTTTCAATCGTTGATAAAATACTCTTTATTCATTCATTCAAGTTCAAATATATTCTTTTTAAACTTGTTGTGGATGACACTTGATGTTAATATAGTTTTTTTTCTTCAAATATTAATTCATTAATTGAATTTAATTAATTTTAATATTTTAAATCAAGTTTTTGCAGGTTGTGAAGAAAATTGAAACCAACAAGCAATGGCTTGATCGGTAAAATGCAAGGATTTCAGCATCTTTCACATGAAGGCGAAGAATGCGAGTTCTCATGCATTCTTCATTCTCACGATGTTCTTACGATGAGAAATTATAGACCACCAACAGCTTCATATATTAGAAAGGGGAACCCCCCTCCGAATAAATAGTAAAAAAAATAATAATAGTTCAACACCATATATAGGCAGAAAAATGGAAAAATGCGAGGAAATCTGCTTTCTATTTTTGCCATTTGATACTGCGTTTCTGCCATGCGTATATACATATTTATATTAATTGTAATTATTTAATAAAAAAATAACTAAAATAAAAATGTTCTTTGTTGACCTAAGCAGGAATTGACTTAAAATTTTTGTTTTTTATATTACATGTTCCAATTTTTTTATTTGATATTTTAGACGGGGGGGGGGAGGGAACAGGCGGGCTGTAATGAAAAACAGCTCTACTTTTCCATATTTTTCAGCAGTTGTTCACATTCAATCAGACTAACTTTCTCACATACACGTATGTAATCATCTTCTGCTATTAATAGAACTATATAATTCATAAATTTTTTTGTATGAATGAATTAAAGCGTCAACAAAGAAAGATACCCATTCCCAGATTCTATAAATCTAGTCCAAGCAAAATCAGCTTTCCATAAACTATTGTGTCTTTTTACCACTTTTGGGAAGATTCTGAGGATATTGGGGATATTCCAAATCTTAATGCAAGACCCATATGGCAGCTTTTCAAAATGTAACATTCACTGATTATTTACAGAATTCGGTGATTATTTAAATCAGTTTTTTAAGTAAAGTGTTTATCTGCCAGAGTTGCATGGACAATTTTTATTATTTATAAACGACGTAAACAAAGCGCTGCCAAGACAACATGATATTTCATAAATGTCTGTTTCTTTTCCAATTCGCAAATGCCAAAATCTGGTTATTTCAATGATTTTTTGGGCAGTTAAATGTAAATATAGCTGAAATGTTGCCAATTGTTCATCTAAAATTGTTCAGTCTGTGTAAAAAAACAATAATATAATTATAATATTAATAACAGGGAATATCCTGTATAAACGTTAAAAATTAAATTATAATTATAAAGGATCCATTTCTGAAGTTTAAAAGTGAAAAACTTCTGAAATTTATTTACCATCTCTTAACATTTGTTACTGCTGTAAAATAAAGAAAAATTGATTATTCATAATCCAGACAAAGCCAAGTTTATTTTCCGTCTAGCAATTTCACGATGTTTTAATTAATTTGTTATCTTAATTAAGTTACTTTCATCAGTTTAAACAAGGGTGAAAAAACTGTGCAGGTTTCGTAATTATTTTATTGAACAAAAGAGGTATTTATTAAACATAAAAGTTCGCCATAAAGATTATTTTAAAAAGCTTGTAGAGCATCAAATTTTAAACAAAACCTTATTTGAGTTTGAAAACTATCGATTAATAATAAAAGCATGAATAAAAAAGACTTAATTATCTAAACAATATTAATTTTTATTGTACAGAACTATTTTATGCAATGTCACGAATATTACAATAGAAAAGGATATGCACTCTAGGGAAACTTAAATAGATTATCTTTGAAAGACTAATTCCAATACACTTTAAATTAGAGGGAATATTCTCTTTTTAACTTTCTTGTTCGCATTACTTTTTCCGATTATTTCCAAACTTTGTTATATATCTGCAATTAAGGTGTGAAAACCAAAGAACATATTTCATTTATCTAGCTCATTGTGTGTTCGAATTTTTACATTTACATGCATATGAAAAGATAGTTGATTAGTAGACAAGTAGGTTTAAAATGTAAAATAAAGTTACAATATAAAACATATGCCAAATTTTTTATGATTCCGAATTAATCCATCCACTTGCATACAAATGATTAATTAAGTAGATTTCTTTTCTACAAATTTCATTAAAATTTTCATAAAAATCTACAGGTTTGATGTATTTTGAAGTTTTATCTTCCTGAACTATTTCATTTTTCGATCATTTTATTCGAAAACTGGTGGTAAGATCTTGGAACCGAAGAATTCCATATTCAAGACCGGATTCCACAGAAGAATTGCTCCGTAAGCGAAGCTGTTGCATGATAGAAATCCTCCATGCCAAATCCTTCCACTGGTAAGATGTGGGATTTTGAGAAGAGACTACCAGCTTAGGTGTTGTTTTCCCCATCTGGCTGCAGATCAATGTAGAGTCCTGTTCCCATGACACGTGTGCGCCTTGCGTTCAGTACATTTTGTCCTCTTCCCCCTCATTCATGGTTATCCTGGGCTGTTTGATGCCTGTACATTTTATCGACAGTTTGTGGGATGTTCCGATGGCCACACGCATAATAACAGGTGACGGGCGAGAGTGGCCATATGAAGGGTTGAATGGCAGATTTAAGAGCATATCCGCGAGGCTACTGGCCAGGGAAACGGGACTTAACGAAGGTCACCTCTAATTAGTCCTTTGTTACTTGATAATGATGTTTTAATATAGCTAAACTTAACAAAAAAAAGTATAATTTCATCGGATTTTGCAAATTTGGAGAGAATTTGAAACATGACTAAAACACCCAAATTTCCAAAGTCAACTTTTTTTTTTATGATTACAGTATTTTTTCTTTTCATACAAGGAAGCAAAAATTAATACTGAGTTTCTTTTTACATAATTTTATTCTTTTAAATGTCTCTAATACAATAATAATAATAAAAAAGTTCGGACACCATTAGCTGATCCAGGATATGTGTATGCTAAGAGGCACATACATTCCCGCAATTTTTTCCCCGAAATCGAAATATTTTCTATTACAAACTGAACTTTAAAAAAATCGTTGTTTTTCTTTTTGTGCTTGAATATTATTCATCATGAAGAGAGAAAAAAAAAACAATCAAACTAACATTTAAAAAATCATAAACTATCTAAACCAATTCTAGAGAGAAGAATAGAGTAGTCTTTACTGTTTTTGAAAAAGTGCTACTGATTCAGTGTTTGTAGACAAAATGACAGGGGAGGGTGCATTCCTTCTTATGTGCAGTCGAATATCCTGCCACCATTAAATAAAGTAGTATCGACGAGATTTGTAATGGCCGACTGCTTACAGTTTAAAGAACAATATACAAGCCGTGATAGCTATTCATACTGCCAGTGTACGATAGGCAAAAAATAATAGAAAAAAAAAACCCAACTTTTTCCTATGATATAACCAGCAGGTGTGGTCTCCCCAAAACTTTCTCACATATTCTTTAGTAAACTTATCACACCAGAGAGCGCCTTACATGGAATTGGCTCACAATCCCATGTGATAGTTACGAAATATTAACTTTTGGCTTGAATTTTACATTTTACTGAATTTATTAATATTTTGATGCGTCATTTGGCAATCACTCTCATAACCATGAACCGACTTTTAGTTTTAGACACATTTTTCTCAACCAATTAAAAACAAATATTTGACACAAAACTGCATTTGTCACAAATTCCTATACCAAATTTTATATATTTAAGCATCTGAGTTGTTGAGTTATCGCTAGTAAAAGGTAATTGAAATATTCAAATGCACTATATAGATGTGATCAAAGCTTAGTTCCAATATTAAGAAAAGCAGGTCCTATCCCTTTCAATAATCGAAAAATAACGAAAAATCCTTGTAACATAAATCGTTACTCTCTATATTGAATTGAAAAAGAAGAACTGCAAGTGACAGTTAATTTCTTCAAATATACTTTATGTACTAACAAACACCAATTTCTTCAAATATACTTTATGTACTAACAAACACCCTCTGTGTGCAAATTCAAAAAAGTGAGAACAGAACGAGAGAAACCATGGTGGAATGACTTGAGAATGGTGTTGTAATGTAAAAAAGTGTTTGTCGTGTTTCTAGAAAAATTGCATGTTAAAAAATGGCCCATTTAAATGCTGAAACTACTTTATATCTTTATATATGTGTACTTGTGATGTGTGCAATTAGTTTTCTATTAAAAAAATAAACAAAATGTTTGTTAACCATAATTGCTAAGAGACCTAACATTACCATAACTTTTTGGTAGTTCTTGCCTGTTGGTTTAATCTTTTGGCACTTGCTTACAAACTTCAAAGCTTTCCAATAATATAACTTTCAAACTAGATTTGTATTATATATATATATATATATATATATATATGCTTATGAAATGACATTGAGCATGTGATTCGTATGCAGTTTATAAATAAATTTTTACAGCACAGCAAACATAAGGATAAGAATTTAAAAAAAACTTTTTATAAAATCTCATTGGAATTGATTTATAAAATTCCTAATCATGTTATTAAAGACTCGCAAACTGACATATAAAATGATAGCCATGATAGGAATTGTTCATCGACGAGAGCGTATACTTGCGCTTTGAATGAAATAAGACTTCTGTGAGATTCAGAATTTTCGATATAAACTTTGATCACATTTGAAATTAATAATTTGGACAAGAAATCCGAACCAAATTTCGGTCAAGGAGAGAAGATGGCGATAGAGATGAGACGAAAATTCGAGGAAGAAAATACTTTCTTCATTTGACCTTTTTTTTACTGTAATTCTGAAACACAAACCTACGCTTCGGTAAAAATAGTTTTTTTCTTCCTGAAGTTGCAGCCCACATAAAATAAGGTCTAAGTTATTTGGCTTTTACAAGCATTTGAGTTTGATATCCTTAATGTAAAGCCTAACGATATTAACTCATTTGTCTGATATGTTATTATCTAGAAGTATGGTAAAAATTTTTACTTGACATTCCAATCGGCGGTTAATTTTATCATAATTCTGAGACGCGAATGAGTGAATGAACTGCACATCGACATTGTAGCGGGTCGTCAATTCATAAACGAACGGTGCTACAAAATATAAAGTAGCTTTTTATACATAGATTCTTTGCTGAATAATATACAGTATAAAAGATATGATTTTTTTGTGAATAATATAAATTTTTTATATTTTGCAACAATTTTTATGCCTAGTTATAATAACGATTATTAACATTAGCTGATTTACACGATATCAAGAAGAAAAATATTGCATAGAGTGATATTTTTAATTTAATATATAATTTCTAAATTTATTTTGGTAAACTGAATAAAGAGCCTATTGCATAGTTGCAATTCAATTATGGAAGAATAATTGCATTACTTAAAAACATACTAGGTCTAACCATACACTTATTTTACAAAAAATAGAGTTCTTATAAAGTGTGTCGTAAAAAATTGAAGCATTTGTGAAAATAACTATTGTAATAGAAAGGGGAGAAAATCTACATTTTAAGAAATATTCTTTTATGCATTTCGATCATTTATTGCACTAAACTGAATTTTAAGTTTGAAAAGTAAAGCATTTGGGGAAAAAATTATTTTAACATCGCGTTCTCAAGTATTTTATAAACATCGATTCAAAATTTATGTTATTACGAAACATTATGTAATTGCGAAACATGCCCTGTTAATTATGTTTAAAAATTTTTTTTAAAGAATGCTGTGTGATATGATTTAAAGAAATCATTTTCACGAATTAAAAATACATTTTCTGTTCTTCTTTTTAAAACTGATTTGTAGGTATGATTGCCTTCTTATAATTTTTTTTTCCATTATAAATTATTTAACTGTGGTTTACTAAAGTTACATTCAAAATCACTAACACTCGATAGAACAGTCTTAATTAAATTCAAAGGAACAGGGAAAGAAATATACAACAATATAATAAATGTAAAATATTTATTAATATTATTATTGAACTCTGTAATGAAAAAATTACGAATTTAACTATCACAATTTGATATAGTGCACGAATTAGGAATGGAATACATTTAAACGTAACTTTTAGCTCTGTTATAAGCATTCCACTGCATCATATATGAATAAATAATATTTTCTTGTCATTCTTAGTGTCTCTGTAATCATATAATTTCATAAAAATTATTTGGAATTTCTTACTACTAGAAACACAACGTAAAAGAATAAATAATAATTTTAAAAAATCGACCTTGGACTTTTATTATAACATGATTTTTTTAAAAAAATGTTTTTTGCTTTTCATATGAAAGTCATTAAATCCTTGATTTGCTAACTCGTAAATTCTATAATCTCAAGCTTTCGTAAAAATTTATTTGAACTTATCACTACTAGTATAGCAATAAAAAAATTAAAAATAATTTCTTTATTTTTATTTTTTTTTTTCTGTTCTTTCGGACATTTGTTGTATTAAAATGCAAAGTGTTCCTCAGTTCTTATTGTTGATTCAATCTTCGACTTCTTTTATTGTTATTTCTGTAATGATTCCATTAAAACTCAATGTAGTCATTTCATCAAAATTATTTTAAATTAATAAATACAGAAATTACACGGCATAAAAAATAAAAATATTTTCATACAGCTTTTTTTGGTCTTTATTTTATTATCAAATAAATCAAATTGTCCTCGGTTCTTACATTAATGTTATTCAACTGTTGATTTGTTTATTCGTTATTTCTGTTTCATAAATGTTAGATAAAACTTACAACCTCTAGTATCACACATAGTAAAAAAAAAAAAAATCGAAATTTTGAGTAATGTTTTTGAATCCTAACTATGCTGCCATAAAAATTGTCCTTTGCTCCCTAAAAAAAAAAGTTGATGGTTTTTTTTTAATCTTTATTTTGCCACTTAAAACATTTCCGGACCTAAATATCCGAAATATGCAGTGTATCATATTACACAGAGAATTCATTCACCTTTTTTTTTCAATGAACAGATCTGAAATTAAAGAGTGGGAAATTTTTCAAAATCTGACTGGCATTAATAATTACGGAATATTTTTTGGTGCATATTTTTTACACCCCATAAATCGTTCGATGTCACTCTTGGAGTCAGTTTCGCAGATATGAAAATTCATTACGCTGTCAGGGGACAAAAATGAGGGAAAAAACGAGATTTGACAAGCACCGGGAGCGGCATGCGAAGCCCTCTTTCTGCGCCCCTAGATCAGCCCGGGGCAAGGAAAAAACTACGACGACGACAAATTTTTTTAATGACTGCCTCCCTCTTCCCTCCCTTCAGCAACACCTGTCGGGGTCATTACGACACGAGGAAGCAGAAGGAGAGGGAAGGGGAGGGCTGGCAGGGACTCATCCTATAATGCGGGAACGTCAAAAGATGAAACTGGGGAAATTATGAAGAGGGTGAGGCAAGGGCTACAACAACAAAATGTGGAACTTTCCACCAGCCAATGAGAGTGAGAGAGCACGCGATTGCTGCTTTCGGTAACGGTCCGCACAGCATTATCGATCGTCTGCGTTCAGACGATATCCAGGCTGCCATTCGGATAGCACGGGTCCACAGAAGCGTTCCGAGCAAAAAGGGTGTCCCGGCACACAATGAACAGTTAGATCTTGATGTTTACTCCTTTCTCTTTCACGGAAGGATGCCGTTTGCTTTTCAATTTTCTGATCCCAGGAAGCATTTGTTTTTTTACTCCACGGAATCAAACAGAGACTTGGAATAAGAGAGACCCAGACGGATTTTTGTGTCGAAAGACTGCTGAAGCTGTAGGATTTAAGGGTGAGTGGACAATTTGTTGTTGAAACGTTGTAGATGAGGAAGAGTGTCGGGCGGGATAGGGGCAGGGAGACAGAAGTTCTCAGCGTATGTCAAGAAACGTCAGTTTTCATTCATTGCATTTTAACTTATATTTTATATTTATCGTTCGGACTACTGAAAAATTCTCTAGAGATATAAATATTTGGAATATTCATAAATTTTTCGAATCGAATATTGTGCATGGAATAATTCAATATGGTGTTTTGTTTTCAAATACATATAGTAAAATCGAGATGTTTTTTAGAGTTAAATTAAAATTAATTAATTTTTTTTATTCAACTTAGTTATATCGTATCAATTCAAGATTTACACATTAATTAATTATTTGAAATGAATTTTAAATTTACTAAAAACAAAATAGAGTAAAGGACTTGGGGAGGAAAATGCGAATAAAAATAAAATATCAGTAATTAAAAATAAAATGAAGGGGATTAAAATACAAATAAAAATTTTCGTGCAACTTAATTGTTTAAAATCATAATGATTTCAAAGTTAATTAAAAATTAAACGGATTGGTGATGTAAGAATTGACAATTCGTCATAATTGTATTTCATGAAATTAAATAAAGATGTAATAACGAAGTTGAAACAAAATATAATTGAAAATAAATTGAGAAGGGATCTGATTAATTTTTCTCTAATGTAATTTATGAGATCTTGCTGATTTTGATTTTTACACAACATTAATATTATTCAAAACTAATTAATATTAACAATTATAATACACAGCTTGATTAATATTATTCATGTATTCTATATTTTTATAATTTTTTTCCATTAATGGAAATGGATAAGGTTAGTGAGTATTTTGAATATATTTTCGATAAATTTTAACATTAGCTGGACCGGAGAGAAATTCTTACAAATAAATAAAATTGTTAATTGAAGTAATTTTAAATGTGTGTCATTAAACAAATGCATATTCTTGATATAAACGAATTTTAGTTACTTATGGTAAATTATAATCAGCATAATTGTTATTTAATTATTATTTTGAATAAAATTCAGCTTTCCCTACATTTTTAATGTTTTTCCTATGAATAAAAATAGATGAAAAAAATTAATTAATTCATGTTTTTTAAAATAACAGAAAGACAGCAATTTTTTTAAATAAAAATAAAACAATATTGTATTACATATAATTGGCTTTTTCATTATATTAAGAATTAAATTTGTGATTTGATGAAATCAAATTACTATTTTTATAAAAAATTTGTTGTTTTCCAAGAATTAAAGTGGCAATAAATTTAAAATGATTAATGCTGTTCACTTATCATTCATTCAATCATTGCATCCGGAAGAATTTTAGCATCCCCTGTAGCATATTTTATTTTAAAGCAACTCTTACTTCAGACGAATTCTAAATGACTTAGATGAAATATCGAAAAAATTCTTCACATTTCTCATGGAGCCAGCAATATTAAGATTTATATCAATAAGTATAAATTACTTGAGGCATGAAATTTGCTGTAAGCATGTATGTAATATTCGAAATGCGAAAACTATGAACTTGGAAACGTGACAAGAAATTAAGAAATCTAATAAAAACGAGTTGGTGGTCTGGAGTTAAAAACCACTAAGCGCATTGGAGAATATTAAATTTGTAGTGCTTTTGTCTTGAAAGTTGTTCATAAACTAATCTTAAGATTCAATCGAGACTCTAGTTGAATTTAATATCTTCTCAGAATTTATAAATCATAATATTCCAATTTACATGCGTTTCTGTTTACGAGATTCCTTAGATACTCTAAATTTATGACACCAGAAAAAAACTCACGATTTTTCTTTTCCACTGGTCATCAAAATTCCACAGCGTATTTCAACTCAAGAACTTTCGACTTCCTAATTTTATCATTTTCATATTTAGTTTGTGTGTGTGTGTGTATTACATGTGTATGTGAAATTGGTTAAAGCAATTTCTTATCAAAATTGTAATTTTGCACAGTAGTTAATTGGAGGTAAAGGCTTTTGAGCCGAGAAATTCTGATTGTTGGCTTTTGTATTTATTTCAGACAAATAAATTATAATAAAAATTAAAACATGATTTTTTTACGAGACAAAATAAGTAGCATAGTATTAAATATTGGATAAATCTTATTATATAAATAAAATTAATTTTAAAGGATTTTTAAAAAATCATATTATCATCACTTTTAAATTCTTGGATATTTTCTACAAATTGTCTCACTCATGATGAGAAAATCGTTCCAAATGCTCCATAGTGTCTGCCATTGGATCCAAATTTGCCGAACAAAATTTTATTTTTAGGGTAATGGTTGTTCGATAAGAAATTTTCAAAATTTCTATTAAATTTTAATTAAAAACTAATCAATTTCTTAACGTTTTCCCTCAATAATTTCTGAATATTTTATGGTACGGAAACTATTTTTACACCACTTCAAAATTAGAAGAAAAAAATCGCTTTATCTATATCAATTTTATATTGGCATAACTTTCCTACTAGTTTCATTAAATTTTTAAAGATTTTTAAGTATATTTACAATATTTTGTTTTATTATAATAACTGATTTTATAATTATACTAGCTGGTACCCGGCGCGTTGTTGCCGCAGAAGAAAATATCTTGGAAACATCATTCGGAATTTGAAATAGTTATCTTGTTTAATTAAGAATGATAGCAAGAATGATACTTATTTTCTTGTCGGCAATGAATGCATATTCACTTAAATTGGAGGATTTATAAAGGATAAACATAAATAGAATTGATTCTTTTTTATTATTTTATTCGACAAACAAATATTCCTTTTTATATATTAGGTTTGTGTATTCTCTTAAAATTCTTTAAGAATGGAAATGAAAGAAACTGTTTATGATTCATTTAATATTCATTCAGAATTCTCAAGTTTAATGTTAGAAAACATGATTAAAATATTTTCTTTTAAAAATGATTAAACACAGAAAATATGTTTATACCATGAAAAGATAATTGTTTGAAAATTGGGATAGCTCAAAATTATTTTTACTAATATTTCCGGAAGTTGCAACGAAAATTGCTAAAATTTCATTAAATTTTTAATTAAAATTTTAAACCTCCAGGATCGCTCACCCCAAAACTTTCTCAAATCATCTGTAATAAAGTTGTTACTTCCGAGAATGACCTGCATGCAATTTGTGTACAATAGTACAACATATTAATCTTTAACTTGAAGTTAGCATTTCTACTGAGTCTATTGTGTTTCCACGGCGAGTTATTTAAAAATTAATCCCATGTAAACTAATGCGGTTGCGATTCGAATTTTTTAAAAAAAAATCTAAAATATGCCTATAACCATCCCGGTGTAAGGAATAAGTTGATCAAGTTTCATCATCGGTTGAATAGTACGACAACGCATAAGAGACATGCAGACAAACAATCATTTTTATTTATATAGATACAATGTGGTGCTATAAAATACATTTTTTTTATTTATATGTTATGCCTACTATATAATTGTGAGTAAATTTTCAAAATATATTTTAGATGAATCAAACCAAAAACTTTGTCTACGATAATTTCGCACTAGAGGTTCCAATATCCAAACTTTTATTTTGTGAAAGTTTCTCCGTCTAATTAGAGCAAAGTGCAATATTCACTTGGATATCGTACTTCGCTATGTGTGGTCATCCTATGTCTTCACTTTACTAGATTTTTTTTCAGATTTCTATCATTTAAACAACGAGATCCAACATTTTTTTCGTCTCTATTGCAATTTGTTTTTTGCTTTAAAAATTACCTCACTTTTATGCACAGATTTCAGATCATATTATACAAATGTTTAAAATTACATTGAGAAAATATGAAATGTTTAATTAAATTGCTGTGCACAGATTGTGTTAAGCAACTTAAAAAACTGTAATTAATGATCTTAGTGCTCTTTTTGATTTCTACTGTTAGCAAAAGTAAGGATTTGCAGTAGCCATGTGATCTCGATTGTTTCATGTGGTATTCCAAGAGGGCATTTTTTATCTAACCTTTTGCCGTTTTACTTTTTTCCACTATCTGTTAAGATGAAACCTCCTGCTCCGGAAATGCGTTGCTGTTTTGATTCAAATGAGATTCTATAGTATATTTGAAGTATTTATGAATGCCATTTAATATGTGTATTGTATTATAATTTCTATAAATAATTTGTCAAAAGGTTCAAAGTATGATACTTCGATGCAATCAAAGTATTTGAGAAAATTCTTTGATTCTTTAACAAATCTTTTCTTTTAATTAAAAAGAACAAATATTTGAATTTTATGAAATTAATTTCATTAAATAGATTATTCGATTCTTAAGAATCTAACTCTTCTTGCAAATCAGTCTTGCATTAAGATCACTTTATATACGAATGGAACCAAAAATGTTTTCCTACAATCTAATTCATAGTTGAATATAGTGAAGAATTTGATATTTATATAAACAATTTGTTAATTCAACATATTTTAAGAATTTTAAAATAATAAAAAATGTTGGTAAATATTAGATTAAAAAATAGCAATTGCATGTTTCGTTAGGGAAGTTTCCTATAATACATAAAACTTTATTTTTTCACGCTCTCGCGAACGCACACACACACACACACACACACACACACACACACACACACACACACACACACACACACACCCACACACACACACACCCACACACACACACCCACACACACCCACACACACACACACACACACACACACACACACACACACACACACACACACACGCATGCAAAATATAAGTTAAAGAATATTTTTATAAATCTCAGCTGCATTTTTTAAAACCGAATGCTTAATTCGTGCGTCTTTCTAGTCATATAACAAATGTTCCGGTGGATGCTATCTAGTTTAAAATCATATTTTCTCTTTCTCAATGCACAGACGGAATTTTTTTTCCCCGTTGTTGTTTCTTATGTCAATTGCCATTGGACAGGCCCGCTGTTACAAAGATAGCGATTTAAGCCTATAAGGTGCTTGATTTATTTCAAGCAGTGCCATCTATGACCAAGAGTGTGACTTTGCCACTCACATGTCACAACCTTTTTTACGAGGTGGATTTCATTCATGCATTCGCGTTCAATCAGGCTGTTTCAGCCAGCCTTTTCCTTAATACAAAGTACTTAGTAGATTCCAGAAATAAAATCTGCTTGATTTCGGAATATATCACCTTCATACAAGTTAATAGGCATTCTAATGTTCATATTGGAAGCATTTTAGTATGACTTATTTCACTTGATGTAAAAATGAATATGGTGGTGTTTTATTTTCCGTACGCATACAAATGAATATCCTTTTTTATTTGTTTGTTCGAACTTCATATAAATCTACATTTCTTGACATAATCATACTAAAATGGGCACATATGTTCCTTAGCATCTAGTAAGACTAATTGTGTTATTAAAAAAATCACGTCCTGCCCAGAGGGGATAGAATGATTTTCTGTTTTCTTCACCATAACTTCCGAACATATTTCACAAAAATTTTTACAGCACCTTAAATTAGCTTTTCAGAGACATAAATTCTATCTGTTTAATAATATATCTTTAATTTTAATCAATTTTTCGAAATTAACCGTAAAAAAAAGTACAATTCCTTTTTTTCGTTGAAGTGTTAAATTTGCATGCATATGCTGGACAATGAGACAAGAGTTTAACTTTTCTGAAATTTTTGTTAGTAATTAATAATTAAGTAGGATTGGAGCTTTAATAACATTTTAAAAGATATGAATATAGGAATTCGAAAAATAAATCATGCAAAATTATGTGTATTTTATTTTTTTCTTCCAAATTAAACAAATAATGTAAGTGCAGCTGTGAGTACAGTAGCTAAAACTCATTATAATTCTTTTAGAATTAATAGAAATATGAGCTTTTCATGTTTATTTGAAATTAAAAATCTATGTTCGAAAATGATTATTGAATTTTTTACAGTTCTGATATTTGTGCAAGATTAAGTTTTCTTCGTTATTGCTTATATGGTTTAAAGAAGACATTTCAATTATGTTAAAAAAATTTAGAATTAGGATGCAATGGAAATAAAATATGCTCGTGGCAGTTTTTTCTTTCTTTTGTAACAAAATATGCAAGAGATGAAATAAATGGATTTCCTTGAAATTGAATGGGTGACCACTTCTGCTGCTCAGAAGAGATCCAAACGGTCTTTCCGAAAGTTTATTTTAAAATACTTAGGGATTCAGAACTTTGTATTTCCATTAAAAAGAGAGACCGCTATGCAGAAATAGCAGTTCAGAGAAGCTTTGCTATATTACCTTACAAACCAACTACCAGAAACATATTGCAGGAGGTATTTATTAATAAAATTTAGTTTTCTTCATCTTATAGGATAAATATGGAAAGTTGGGAGTCAATTTAGCATGAAAATCTATTAAGGAGAGCAATTGATGTAACAATAAATGTTGACATTAGTATTTAGTAAAAGACTTAAATATATTTAAGTATATTATTAATGGTGAGTAAAGTATAAAATTAAGTTATTTATGTCTGGTTCTAAAATATCTTTATTTATTGAAAGAGCATATTTGTAGATGTTTCAGTACCTTTATTTATAACAAATACGCTGCGTTATTGTCTAAACAGTGTCTATTGTAGGGTGTCTAACCAGTAATCGTATTGCTACCTGCTCTCAGATGCGAGAATCTTCGGTGCATTCACAGGGTGCGTTAATTTCCTCAAAATCGATACATCCAGGTTCAGAAGAGGAGGAAACGATAATTTATTATAAATAAGTAAACTCCGATTTACATTGGAATTAGATAGCATCGCACCCGCGAATTCTTCATAAATACGCTCATTTTATTGCATGTCAACCCTTTGTGGAATAAAATTGTCCCAAAATCATAGTTTAGTGAAATGAACAGGGCACAGATTTTTCTTGATTTAAAACAACGAATGACTGTTTAGAAAGATTTCCCATGTTTAAAAACTTAATGGAGAAAAAACTCAGAGTCGAAGGGGAAAATGTTTGAAAGAAATCTTCTTAACCACTTAACTGTTTTGCCCGAGTGCGATACGTGCATCGATTTATCAAATTTTCATAGTTGTAAGCAAAAAATAAGCCATTCATAACGATTATAATTCAATATTAAAATTACTTTGAATGCATAGATAAGTCAAGTATTCAATACATTTCTATTTGCATCAACATAAGAAAAAATTCCCAGAATAGAAGGATCCATCTTATTAGATAGTAAAGAAAATAAAACTGCTAAGTGGTTAAAGTAAAAGATTTAATTTTAATTATTTATATGCTAGCAGTTTTCTGATGTAGAAAAGCGCAGTTCAATGCCTGCAATTGATAATGTTGTTGAAGCACTTTCAGTTTATTTTAGCATGTTTAAAATGTTTTGGAAGTATATTCCAGGTAATGATTGAAAGTATTGGAGGCGTTTCTAAGATCAACAATGTCTGTTTAAAATTATTGAATTAAGCCGAAATATTTACTCTAAAAATATTCTTTATATTTAACTTTTCAATTTTTCTCGGTTCAAAGAACTTTTGCAGGATATTAACATAATCAATGCCGAGTACGATGTTAAAAAAAGATTCAATTACTTAAAGTTTATTTTTTAGAAGTTAATTTTTATTATTATAGAAAGAAAAATACGTGTGTATATGTTTACGCTTTTCGAGACTGACCATTAGATACAGAATAGTCAAATTTGGCATTGATATGCTTTCCAATGTGGAACTGTTTACATCGCGAGTGTTTTTAGACATTTTTAAAAATTAAGCAAAAATTATCAGGTTGCCTACTTTAATTTCCAAAAATATTATTGCTCATAAATATTTGAAAATTTAAAATTTTTAATAGACATACTATTTTAAAAGTCTTGTGCTGTTCTTTTCATTGTAATATAGTTCTGTGTAAATTAATTGGACAAACAGAAAAAAATTCCACCTATGTTGTTTAGTTATTATAGGTTCACTTACATGCATGGTATTGCAATCTAGTCGTAAATATGTTCTCCTCTAGCTTTAATGAGATCTTGTATACGTTTTAGCATGGATTCCACTAATTTATAACCAATATTTTTGATGTCATCAGCATGTAACCAAACTGTCAAGACATTCTCAATCATATTTCTCTTAGTGTATCAGTCCATTTTATTCGCACGTTTCTTCACAATGCTCCAGAAATTCTTGATGAGATTTACATCTCAAGAATTACCAGATCAATCCAAAGATGTTAATATCTTTTCTTGAAAAAAAATTCTTTACCAGCTTGGAATTATGGTATGGAGCGAGGTCATGTTGAAAGACACCAACCCCAGCAAACGTATGCATCAGATGCACAATTTTTTCTTCAAATATTGAAATGTACTTTTTAATGTTCGTCATCCATTTAATGGTACTAATCTGCCAGGTTCTCCAGATGTAAAATAACCCCAAAACATTTGTTTCTGAGGATGCTAAACTGTTTGATTAAGATGTTGTTCTCTGATGGTTCCCCAGTACTTCGTCTGACAAATGTTGATTGAATCCCTTGCACACACAAACACACGCACAAATGTTTTATGACCAAATACAACCTTATTCCAGTATTTATCAGCCCAAGATTGATGTTTCCTGGCACAATACAAAAATTTTCTCTTTATTACAGGTGTTAATGTTTTTTATTGATTTTCTTGCCGATGTCCCTGCTTCAATAAGCCTTCGTCATATAGTTGATGAATCATCGCTCACACCAGTAGCAAATAATTCTAATTAATGTTTTGAGGGGATGTATTTTACTATTTTGTACTTGAAATTTGTCTATCCGAAGTTTTGCATTGTGTTTACATCCACATTTACTCTTTCGTTTTGTAGAAACTGTAAAAAACTTAATTGCTGATTAATTATTCTAGAAACACTGGATTTTCCAACTCTAATTGCTGCAGCAATATCCCTTACTACATTGAAGTATGCTGACTGAGGGTACCAATTCTAGTCTTTTTCTTGGGAATGATGATACATTTTTTTAACATGCATTAGAACAAGACAACTTGCACAATCGGCCTCTTCTTTCAGCATCTAAAACAAAATTGATTCTAAAATGCTCTACATGTTATGATTACCTGGTTAAACAAGTTTAGACTAATTAAGGACTTTTTTATAAGAAAATGCAGTTAAAACTGGTTTGAGATAAGAAACTAAAAAAAGAATGAAGAAATTTATACAAAATTGAGTTTGTCCCAATTAATTTGCACAGTAGTGAATGCATTCAACTATTTTCAAATTTATCACGATCTCTTTCACTATCTTTTTAGCATACCACGAAATGAGCAGTAGTATTTTAAAATGGACATACTTTAAAATTTTTCGCCTTAATCTTAAATACAACAACATTTTGTAGATTTTAATAAAACAAGCTCTTTATGGAATGTAGAAAAATATTAAAATAAGCCGAATCTTCTTGTGCTGATCGTTAATAATGAAAAACAACATGAGGTATTAATAACAACAATGAAAACAATATACTTTTTTAAAATAAAAGACATTGAAAAATGCGATAAAAATATTATTTAAAATTGATTAAAAATATGCTATTGAAAATATAATTTCTTTAAAATTTAAAACAGTGTAAAAATCAGTTCATGCAATATCAATTTTGGGTTTTATTGCGAGAAAACGTCAAAATTTTCCTTAATTTTTAATTAATTAAAACTTTACTAAAAAGTGAAAAAAAGAAGAAAAAACGCTCCTATTTTATGCTGTCTTTTTCCACCCTCTAAAATATATATGTTTTAAGCCTTGAAGCTCTAGAGCAAACGATCTGGCGTGTAGAGTCCGGACGGATGACGCACACTTACTATTATCTTTATTATTAGTAGAGATGAGACAAATTTTAAAACCATTTTCCTTACAATGAGCGTCTTTCTTTTACACGTAGTAAAAACTAGTGCTAAGCTGTAACGTGTTTTAACGAGTTGTAACGGAAAATTTTCACTGATTCTAAACGCAGTGCTACACAACACTACATGCTGCTAGATGAAAGGTTTTTGGCTCAATGCATCAAACAATGTAATGTTTAGATGAACGGAGAACTTAAGTTATCTTTGTAACTAGTATGTTATCATAAGAATGCTTTCTGTAATTCACAAAGAAGCTTCAAAGTGTATCCAATAGCATAAAATAGGAACTACCCACTCGCATTCCATTTGAACACATTCAAGGCCATCCGATAGTTCCACCTCCACAAGGGAATAAAAAAATGGTCATAGGTCTTCAGAAGATAAACAGATTGATATATGACTTATAAGAAATAATAAGGATCCTCAAAATATCTCAAGATCAAAACTCCTCCGCAAAGAGCAAATAAAATTCCGTAGATTGTGACAGAATATCTAACATTAATTGACATTATAACCCATACCAGTATTTAGTAACTGAAAATTTACTTATTTTTTCTACATTATTTTCGAACAAAGCCGAAGCAAGATATTATTTGCATTTCAGAATTAGAATTTTACTTTATAGTTAATTCAGTAATTTATATACACTGTTTATTTTGATACACACTTAAACGCAGTGAGTTTCTCATCTAGTTTAGACAGTTCTTGCCATTGAAGTATTTGTAAAAATAGAAGATAATAAAGGAAGAAAGCTGTTCTTCTGCAAAATGTACAATTTCGGGCATTAAGTTTAGTATCTTTGCTGGTATGCATAATTTTAAGATGAACGAGGACCCATAAACTAACCATTTAGGCCATATGTTCTTAGCAAGGGTGATAGTGAGTCCAGAGTTAATGGGAGAGGACATAGTTAATTAAAATGAAAGGTTTGAACATTTACATATCAGATTTTATGTTATGATTTTACCAAAAAAAGTTTTAGATTCTCTTTCGAATAAAGAAACAGAAGAAACTCGAAGAAAATTCAAAAATCAACCCTAGATATTAAACTTGGATTGTGGGCAAAAATACAGAATTTTTATTTGCTTTTCTACCATTACATATGGTTGAGTGAGGGTTAAGTTCGAACACATATTTACTATCTAAGAAAGAAAAATTCTTATCACTGAAACGCCGTAACTTAAGACAGATGTTAATAAAATTAGAACTCGACAATAACAAATTGTTGAAACTTCACCAATCTTCGCCATTTCATTAATTTCCTTTACTTTGAAATATTTTGTGCTTATTTTTAAATTTTTGATAAGCTATTTTTAACTACATGTGGTGGTTGTTTTTATTTCTATTTCCTGATTCCTTATAAGTAGATTGATTGTCATAATAGTTATAGATAATATGCAACAATATTTTAATTTTTGTTATGAGTAAGTATTAGAGAAAAAAATGGGACATGATTTTTTTTTCTTAAGAGGGTTGATTTTTCAGAAAAGGAATTGAACCTCTAATCTAAGCCAATCCTTAAGATAATAAATAAAATGAATGTATGAATAAATATAAGAAGCACTAAATGAATCTTTAGAAATGAACTATTTTTTACAAGAAGTTTTTTTAAATCTAAGTTATTGGTTTCTTCTGAAGGATTAATGTTTTCTATAAGCTGTATTTTGTCAGATTCATAACTGTGGCCTTCTCTTGGCATTATGTTTCAAAACTATTTCATAACCTTATGATGTAATTTAATATCATAACCCCACTTGGATGTTTTTCCAGCTTATGCATTGAAGTCTCCTATACTTTACATCACATAGTAATGGGCACACCGAAAAAAAAAAAGAATTGATTCTGACTTTTTAAAATGAAAAACACGTACAAAAACTCTGAAATGTTAACTTCACAGCTCATTACCACAGCAGTCTAATTGATTTGGAGTCTACAACAGCAAATGTTCACAGGTTATCCTGCCAATATTCGTATCCTATATGTTGTTGATGGATGAAAAAGGTAATAATAAAATGAAATAATGAAATAGGTAAATAATGAAAAAGATAGCCACCAATTTGATTTGTTATTTTTTTAATACTTTCGGAACCATTATGAATTACAAAGAAACATCATATAATTTAATGTTCTCTAACTAGATGTTATATGCTTGTAGATGCAAAAGTAATAACAAAAGAACAAAAGGCAAAAATTTCGGAAATTTGCACATTCTGTATTAACTTAAAAATGGAGCCAATGTATTTGGAAACAAGAATTATTTTTTCTAAGTCCAAAAAAGTAATTAGATGGGAGAGAGAAAAAGGCCGCATTAAGGAAATAATAGAAGAAGATTAAATGTCTCTCCCCCACCTCCTTTTTTTTTTTTGCTCTATCTTTCCAAGAAGTTTCCTTAACGTCTTTTGTGAAATTTACTTCACTGTTGCCAACCAGTCTATTGTAGTCTCTATTGAATCAGTTATAAAAAAGAATTTCATTTTATCATGAAAAGTTTTTGGCAACCGCTGTTTAATTTAGTTTAGATTTTAGTTTTGAAACTACACAAGATTTAACTTGGGAGACTTTACTGTTTTAAATTGAGGTCAAATAAACAGAAAAACATTCCACTCTTTGAGTTTTTTTTCCTCATCAACAAAAATTTTTTACCCACATTAACAGAATATAATCTACATCTAACCCACATCCTTGAGTGATCTATATAAGGGTCCAAGTCATACAATTTTGCGAATTTTAATTTATTACGATTAATACAGCGCAATATCTCAATACCATTTGAATTTTTCAATTCTGTTTCTCGACATTCACGAAATAATAATCTCATATGCCTGTCTAGGTCTCATAGATATAAAAACAGTTTAAAGACTTTCGCTAGACATTACTATGTATCTCTATTTAAATTTAAAAGGTATAATCTATTATTATAGGTATAATTATCCTCTCCTATATATTTATGGTACACCTTTCTTAAAGAAATTGCTAAATCAAAGAAGCTACAATAAAATGGAGGAATAAAACTGGGACTACTCTGCTCTTTTTAGTCTATAATCTATATATTTAAAATAATTGGCAAAATCAAAGAGTCAGTACCTCAGCTTCAAACACCGCTCTGATATCTCCAATTTTTCTCGTGAAATCTTATTTCTCCTAGATATATAATCAAAAGTAGCTCTATCTCCCACAATCCTCCATTTTTGAGGAAAATTCCCAAGCACTACTTAATTATATATTTTCTAAGGAGGAAAAAAAATTCTTGATATAACTCCCCTACTAGAAATACCGTTATCTATTGATTTTTCCAATTTTTACTTCATATGAACACTTATTATCCTTAATTAAAAAATGTTCCTGTAATCCTTCCTAAGCGTTCACAGACATAATACCCCAAAAAAAAAGTTTTATCGGATTAGGAAGGTCTGAAACATAGAGAATCCTGAAAATCTTGAATAAGTATTTTTTAATGATTACTATACTACTCTGTACTTTGTAAATGAAAAAAAAAAAAGATTAATTTGGGGCTATTATGTAGATTCCCTATACATTAAAGGCCCAATTACTCAAATAATACCACCGTGAATGCGCAACTAACGGATCTATTGAATCAATCAGCGAACCGAGATATGTCCATCAGCTCTTGTACAAGACAACAGATGTTTGTCAAAACTGTTAGATCATTCTCGGCTGCTACAAAGCAGGTTATTAAGATTTAAGCAATTTGAAAACGTTCGCTTCATCAGAAATGGGAAAATTCCTCTTCGGGATAGCGGCTGAATTCAGATTTTCATATATGACAATGTCATAAATCTTTCATAAATATCAGATATCTAGTAAAAGATCAAATATTAAAACCTTGAAATACCAGCACCGTCGACGATTTATTAGAATCATTAAATGAGGTAGACATACAATACTGCATCAAATTACTATGGATTTAAATACAAGGACATCAATAATTGTCCCTGTGTGAACAGATCAATAAAAAATGAATGATTTGGAATTTCGGAGCTGGAAGCTATTCATGTCTCATTGCTGATTGTAAGATATAAAACATTAGGTCTCACCTGGTGTTTCTAATAACATTTTTGGACTGTTGAGGATTGAAAACACTTGCTGGCTAGTCTCGTTTCCAATTATATCGGGTGGATATTATATAAGAGTATGGAGATAATCTCATGAATTCATGGATTGAACATGTCAATAGCGGATTGTTCAATCTGGTGAGGATTCTGGAATTATATGATATATGTGTATTTGCCATCATATGGGACTCTTGATAGGTCTAGAGACATCTCTGACAGATGACAAATATGTAAGTATCCTGTCCATTTATTTTCATTCATTCATATCCATTGTGCTTACAAAAGAATTCGGACGATTACAGCAGGACATTGTGATACATGTTGACCGAGTAATTCCAGGAACACTCTTCTGATTTTGCAACCTTTACTGACTACTTATATCCCCAGACAGGTACACATTTGTGATGCCTTAAAACGTGTTGTTCTTAAGAGGTCTCCATCATATTGTAGTTTTATAGATTTGTGGACTGCCATGCCGAATCAACTGACTGAATTGCCTTCAGGATATCTTCAGACATTAATAAAGTTCATATCACTTCGTTTTGCCATTTTTCTGCATGCTTCTGGGGTCTCTATATGATATAAAGCAGGTTTACCAGTTTATTGTTTCTTCAGTGTAGAAAGATTACTTGTTGCAATGGCTCTCATGGTATGACTTTGCAATTATGATTCGTAGAACCCAAAACCATCCTTCGTTCAAAAGATTATATGCATACCACTTTGTCCAGATTATCTAGTTAACAGAATATCTAGAATTTTTTTGATTGGATTCAACCGGTCAGAAATGAGTCTTAAAAGTGCAAACACTTCAGATGAGTTCGTGGATAGGCCTTCTAGCTTAAAGTAGCTGGTAATGGAGAGGGTTAAAAATTTCATTTTATTGTAACTTCCTTAATATCAAATATAGAATTGAACAAATGATGAATCAACATCTCATTAAAGTGGAATACTTTTGTTTTTAAAACTGTTCAATAACTGCAATTGCTTAAAAGTTAAAGGTTAAAAAGGGCTTTTGACTTGACTGTTTTCAACGTCAGAAGTTCATGTTTCCTGCTTTAAAAAAAACGAAGTAAACCTTTATTTCATTTCTATAGTTTGAAGATTTTTAAATGCACATGTACTAAAGATTAAGAGCTTGAATATATCTAATTAAATAAAAATGAAGAAAGCTTTGATAGCATCAATGTGTAGCAATAATCAGTTTTAAAACTTCTAGTAGCTGCGCGTGTTTTAGTTCCTTTGAATGTATTTTATAATAAAATACGTAATTTCTATTTTTTATTTATAATAATCTGTATTTTGGAGGCGAAATTAGAATCGCGCTTATTTTATTTTCCCTAAAGAACTGGAAATTGCTCACCAGCTTTGTTACCAAGGCAGAAAACATTCTTATCAAATCTATCAAAACTCGCCAAACTATTAAAATACAAATTTATGAAGGGAAAACAAAACCCTGGCGAATTTGAGTTGTAAAGTTCCACGGTCCCATTCACGATTAGCGGCATTTTCGGCAGCTGCCTCCCATATTCTGATGAAGATTAGATGTGTGCTGAAAGTGGCGTTACATCGGTGAAAATCTTATAATTAAAATTAAAAAAATAGAATTTAAATAGGTATTAAAAGATTTGTTATTCAAACGTAGCTTTCCTATGCATATGTACAAGATGCAAAAGAAGTTAAATGCAGCTCATATAAAATCTTGAAATAGAATAAAAGCATAGAGAGAAAGATAATTAAAGCATTAAAGATAAATTAAAGCAAAGAAGAGAGACAAATAAAAGAATAAGAAAAATAAATAAGTGGAAAATTATGAATAAATAAACATAGACAATAAAGATTATAGATCAGATCAGTCTAAATTAGAGTCCATTGGCCAGAACAAAAGTTAAAGAATTCTTTTAGCAATTTTTCTTGTACTCACAGAATATTATCCACTTTTAGCAGTGCTTGAATTTCTCTGAGCATACTTAGGAAAAAGGCAATGGCAAAGTTCATTTAAAGTTTGAAACTAGTAAAAAACACACACTCTTGAAGTACTAAGAATTGCTTTATCACAAGGTACAACCAAGAAAGAGTACCTTTTCTTTTATCAGTGCAAAGATTAGTCCAGATATACTAGGATAAATAATTATTCCATTTGGAAAATTCTGCCCACCATATGTAAACGTGTCTTCCATTGTTAAACACCGCAAGGTTTTCAGATAGTGAAACTCCTTATCTCCGATTATTAGCATCTGGTCATTTGACTACACGTGAAGTTCATTGTGGGTATGGAACCTGTCGTTTCTTCAAAGGAATGTTGTCCAACAGCTGGATGTCAGGCGGTCCCTTTGTGAAGGCATATCGCTGACACTTGTTCCAGAGCGGTCCATTGCTAGGACGCATCATTGTTGATCAGATCCTACGTCATATGACACCAGAAATAAGGGAAATTTTGGTTGCGCGATTGGCAGATGGAAAGCGGATGTGGGAGAATGGAAATTGAGGAGGTGCACTTTGGTCAGTGATAAAGTGGCGGTTGGTTTGGGAAGAAAGGATAGAACCCTGGATTGCGCACTGCGATTTCGACGCTCCACGTTGGTAGAAGCTCTGGTACCCCCCTGTTAGCGTCTTGTGAAGTTTTTCTTGAAGTTAAGGGAGGACGCTTTCCCTGAACTGTTTTCCAGATAGAACTTCAAACTACAACTGTTATGTAAATAGCGAATATTTAAACTAGATTAGAACAATTGTTAGGTTGTTCTTCTGTAAATATATAGGGCTGTAAATAAAAGATTTATTTGGAATTCCCCTCTCCCATTTGATCGGCAGCGATCAAGTCATAACAGCGTTGTAAGAAAGTTACAGTTTGACGCCATACGCTGCCATGGATCCGATTCTCCTGTATGGCTTTTTTTATTTTTAAAATAAATTTAATTAATTAAATATCTTTTAAAACTGTATTTTTATGACAATATACATTAAATCAAAATGTGATTCCCTGATTAAGTCATCTTCTCAACCATTAACAATAAACGGTTAAGAAAGATTTTAATTCGTCAGATGTTTGTTTCTTAAGGAGACGACTTCTTTAAAAATTATTAAATACTATCGGAAAATTTAATATCCAAAGACAAATACTTATCATGAAAATGGTCATTGTAGTGATCAACAACCAACTAACCAAACGCCAGTTCTCTTGTCAAAGCGTGAAATAGGTTGCTGCTCAAATTTGTAATTACATTTTACCATATTTATCAAATGAAGAATAATTTTCTACATAATTCTATATATTTTGAGCAACAAACATAATTTTGATTTTTTAAATATTTTTCAATGAGTGTTATTACTCCAGAACTTTTGTTATTATGATGGTCCCTTAGTTAGATGTTTGCTGAGTTACTGAAAGTATATCGTATTAGGAAAAGTCAATCGTAATAGCTTTAACGCAAGTATGAATATTTCTATTAACTACACAAAATTATCGTCGAAGGCATTATGTTATTCTATTGACTATATTCACCAATGACATGCGGTTAGGCATCAAAATCACCAATGGCATGCCGTTAATATCCATTCCGAAAATGAAAAAAAAAAAAAAAATTACAAGAAAAAACTGATGATATATTCTCTTTTACTACGATTAATAATTATGATCGAAATATTCTAATGCGTAACAGATAAAATCTGAACTCTAATATTAATTTTGAAAAGCAGACGACTTTCCCTAATATAGAATTGAAAAATTAAACCATAAATTTGTACTTTCTATCATATAGCGTTATTTTTTATATTTAATTGAAAAAGTGTGATTGCGAATTATGCTTAATTTTTTTCCACTTTGTTTAAAACTCAATTAAGTTCTTTCTAAACTTCAACAGATTTAGAAAATAATTTTATAAAACTATTTTCAATAATATAAATTTTTGCTTTAAAACTTCACAGCTTTTTTTTTTTTGCTCGTAAACTTCACGACTTTTCAATAATATAAATTTAAAAACAAGCCTATAGATTATTACCAAATTATTTCAACACTTGTTACCTTAATATTATTTATTTTGCAATAGATATTGAATAAGGGATATTTTTACAACTAGCAGTTATATTTTTTGTATTTTATAATTTTAAATTTTTTAAAATTGTAAAAAACCCTTTTAAATTGCATAAATACTAAATAGTAAAACGGCTATTAACAGATTGTAATTTTTTTATTTAAAGAAAATAGATATTTAGCTAGACTAGAAATAAAAAACCCTTTAATAATGATTTTTCTTTTTTTTTAATTGCTTTTAGTTACCCGTCAGTTTATTTTAACTAAGTAATTAATTAAAGATTTGAAATTGTTTTTTCACGTTCAAGCCGGTTTTTTCCCAAAAAAAGGGATAAATTCTTGAACTAAAAAACCTTACATGAATGAATAGACTTAAGCAAGCAAGAATTTTGCGATAATATAGCAGAGATGAATTATGAAAGACTATAAATTTATAAATATATTTCATCAACTGAAATTTAATTTTGCTTTTCATACTCAGCGTAGATCAACAATTAATTATCATTTCATTTTCCGGACATATTGAAATCCTAATTGGTGAAACCTAATGATACGAGTTGATTGATGGAGAAGGATCTGTTTTGATTTTGAAAGCATCGTACTCTTTAAACCGCACATTTTTAAAGAAAAGAATTTCTTGATCTATAATGAAAGATTTTCATAAAAAAATGAAATGAAAATGCAAATTTCTTTTGTAATTCTCCGTAGACATTTTAAGTAGTTTATGCTGCTTGGAAAATGGCAATTCATCAAATTTGTCATAAATGAGTGATCGCCATGTGATAATAAATTTCAGCTTAAAAATAGCATTTTAAAATTTTACGGGCATCCAAAACTGACTTACCAAATAATCAAATTGAATATATATATATATATATATATATATATATATATATATATATATATATATATTAGATTCATACAGTATTAATTATTAAATTTCTCGACAACGACTCCCAAATAGCAGTTTGAAGAACAAACAAAATACACTGACCTTTCATATAAAACCAGAGGAGTGGTCTCCCCAAAATTTTCTCACATACTGTCTAATAAATTTGCCATCCAGGACATGCAAGCGTTACAAATATCAGCTTTTGGTGTGAATTTAGTATTTATTTAATCTATCGTATCTCCGCGGTTTATCTCCGGTAAGTGGTTAATAATATCCGAAAATCGAATTTGTGTTTCCGACACGTTTTTCCCAATAAACCGAAAAAAAAATTACATACAAAATGCATTTGTAATCACAAATTTCGATATCAAATATCATTGCGTTTAAGTCATTGCGTCTTTGAATTAACGCGTTTACTTATTAATGAAAGTACAGGCTTTAGTTTTATTATATCTATATAAAGTTTATTATATCTATATACTTTATATTACTTAATTGTATCTATATAGCTCTCTTTGTTTTGCAATTATTGTGTTAACTTATGTTTGAACAACCGTACATACGGACTTTCTCTGAATAGATTTTATTCAAACTTTAATAGAAATTTGAAAATTTGGTGAAGGACTGTATATCAAATTTCAAATTGTTTTGAATCTTTGTTACACAAATAGACAGGCAAGCATTTTCCACAAATAGGGTTTTCGAACAGAGAGAAGTCTAAAGCGTGGAAATTCGTTGAAATCCCAAATTTGGTTTTTTTTTTTTTTTTTTTTTTTTTTTTTGACGATTACTATACTTTTTCTATACTACCTATACGAAAAAGTAAAAAATCTTAGAGAAAAACAAACAAACAAACAAATCTGGCGATTGTGTTTCAGTGTTTTCATCTAAAAATAATCTGAACAATTATGTCTGATATCTTTAAAACTTTTTTTTCACTTTTACTGAGAGAAGTTTATATCCTTACTGATTTCTTTCTTCAAAAATAAAGTTTAGTTACATTTACGTCGCTTTTGAAGTAAAACTAGGACTTTTTCACAATGGATCTCACTATTTTGAACTGGTCAGATAACGAAAACTTCATCTGCATTGGTATCCCGTTTCCAAACACACACACACACACACGCGCGCGCGCGCGCGCGCCAGCGGGTGAACATTTGACTCATAAACAAAAAACTTAGCCTTTACATACATATATAGCAGAATTTTTGTAGTATCGGATCTTGAACCTGGAACTTTCCGGTACTTATACCAAGAATTTTATAATGTATTGCAGTCTTCCTTCATTTTGAAAATAGCGGAGTTGAAAGGGGCTCATGTAGGACTTATTCCGATTCTGGCTTAGTTAAAATATCTTGATTTTAATGAGAATTTCAGAAATATTCTTTCATTTATCTTATAGATGTTTGTGCTAGAAATAAATTATATAGAAGGATTTTATAGAATATTTTGGGAAAAAAATTTTCACGTGTTCAATTGATGCTAATTCAAATTTTAAGAGTGACACAAACGAAGGAAAAAATATATTGAGATTTGAATTTATTGCACCAATTATTATTTTATCAGTCTTGAAATCATAACTTTATATTGAGAAGTACATTTAGACATTGACGAAGAATTTTACATTTCATTGACGAAGAAATTTTACATGCAATGGTATTTTAAATTAATTCGATATAAAAAGCTATTTAAATTTCAAGTACAAATTGTCAGCAAGGTTCCCAGAATTTCTAAATTTTGCATGAAAGCTTTCATATAACACTGAAACTCCTTAGAATTTGATTCGTCTTATACTTCCGGACGAAGCATCTTAGGTTAAAGTATGTTCACGTAAAATATTCAATGGTTACCTTTATTATAAATGTAATATGGTTTTTATTACGAAAACATGAACCCCAGAAACTTCAGATGAATATGAGATATCATAATTTTTTCTTCTCTTAAAGTTTATGTGCCATCATAAAAAGTAATAACCATTTATAATACAAATTGAAGAGATTTTGTTCCGATATTTTTGATACATCCGATAAAATTGATTTAATATTATTCCTACTTTGTCTTTTAGTGTATTTGATGCTTAATGATCAATTTTGTATGTGTTATCCTTGATGGTGTAAGAACACGATAAAGTTCTTTGATTTACTAATACACTGGATATATAGTCCATTAAGACTGCAAATTTGTATACAATATAACGCTCTATACTTTTCACTTCATGCTTTTTCAATTTGCGTCCCAAGTTCGTGCATTCTAGCTCAAGTATATGATGGTCAACAAAGACGGAACTGTTTCTCGCCTCTTTTTGGCGAAGGTTCATTTCAGAAGAGGATGGTGTCGAATATTTTTATGGATTGTGCCAGGGACACGATTTCTTCTTCTGTGTATCCGGAAAGGGACCCTGTATCCGTAAATGTACGTGAATTATAGCGTTAAGTTGACTGCCGGGCTACTTTTCGTGCAATCGTGACTTTTCAGTTCAAGCATTTAAGGTGAAAAAATTATTACCTTACATTCTTTTCCTGCATTTCACTCACCGTATAATAACTTGGTGAAAGTACTGTGTTACCATCTTTAGAGGATGTATCATAATGCAGAATGATTCTTCTACAGTATATCTAAAAGAAATGTGACCATTTTTTTTCTATAAAAGGGAAATCAAACACTGGATTTTGATTTTATCTCTCTATTAAGTATATTCATTAGAAAATGAATTCGTATTCTTCTTGTCTTCAAAAGGTTTTTTTAAATACTCGAATTTCAATTAAAAAAATAATTTCTCTTGGCAACCTGCAAGATAAAGGTAGATTGCTTTATATATGTTACTGTCTGGCAACATAAATTGATGTTACAAAAAGTCAAAATTATAGTTTGGAAATCACTTTTCAACCCCTAACTTTTAAGATGTTGTAGCTATCGAAAATCTTGAAGCACTAATTCTGCTAATTAGGTTATTTTCTCCACCTTCAATATTAAGAAAGTTATAGTTAAATGGAAAGTTTATCCCCCCTCCCCACACATACTATTTCCGCCAATTTGAACTAGATGAGCCGTTTACGAACTCATCAGAGATTTTTGTATTTCTAACAACAAATTCCAATTAAGTTAAAATCCAAATAATATCATTATATTTATCAGTTTACAAGGTAACAGGAACAAAGCATTATACGCATATTATATATAAATATATGAACGAATGGTGATATTGTGTTCTAAGAACCATGAACGGTAAAAAACTGAAAAATTTTGAATAGTCTTGACATGAAAACCATTGCAATAGGTAGTCTTCATATATTAGAAATCTACCTAAAACACTTCACTGGATTTACTTAAGTTCCTCAATTCAGCAAATTCTCTGACTTTATTGAAATTCATAACATATGATAACATACTATAAATAATAGCCATTCATGACATATAACATAATATATATATAATAGACTAATTACTAAAAGTGTAATGATGCCGGATCTTGGCAAGTTATTGTCGATTCCTTGCAAAAATTTCAGCAAAAGATGCTGCCGAGCCTATATTGTCACCACTATTGATTGCAATATAACAACGTAATATAAATAATAGTCAAACATAGTACCCAAATTCAGTGTCAGACTTCAGTGCATTAGTCCCTTTGCAGTGCCAATCGAAAGAACAGCTTTGAGTTTAACATATCACTATGAAGAGAGAAGTATAATGAAGAAATTCGAAAACGCTTATCATTAACCGACTAGTTTCAAATTTTGATACGGTTCTAAAATTGAATCGTAATGAAAAATGATACAATTTCAGGTCTATCATAACAATGCTTTTAACACATAAGGAGTTTCATTCATTTCTTTCATTTTTGAGCTATCATTTCTAGGTACCGAAATAATTTTCCGAATTCTATAAAATTAGACACAAATCTACGATTCTCGTTTAAAGTTAGAGATTATCGATCATATTTTGTGCATTCAGTTATCCCTGCTTTTAAGATATCGTGCTTTCAAATGAGGGAGAGATTGAAAAAGACAAATAGATTCGTCAAAATGCCATTTTTGAAAGTTTTAAAGATGGCAAAACTTTTTCTTTTTTTCACAAACTTTTGTTTCTTTCTAACTTTTTCTTTGTAGACACACCGTAAAATAAAAAACAGCGAAAGCTGTGGGAACGACAAGAATCCAATAGATCAAAACTGAAACATCAAATTATTTTTTTAAAGTTTTGCGAACTATTTATCTCATAAATATTTATATGAGCATCAAATTTTGACTAATCAGAGATAAGAAAAATAAATGTTAAGTATTTCTAGCTGGAATTCCTTTTTACGATTTTAAAATTTATTTCCTGGAAAACCAAAAGAGCACCTAAGCTAATTACTAGTGAATCATCCTTCAATCAATTCAAAGTTTTGTTTATATTTTCAAAAAAGTAATTGCATTCTTATAATGCCTCAAAATTGGTTTCCACACATGCATATTTAATGAGCCACACCTTACAATCAAATCAATATGTTTACGCCGTCATTTAATCTGTTCAGACTTTAGACTTTAATTATTTAATCATAATAAATTAAAACCCTTATAAGAGTGTGGATCCTTTCTTGACATCCCGTGAAATATATTTTTTTTAGTTTGGAATTTTTAATTTGAATTATTTCTTTATCTAAAAAATAATCTTTTAAATTCATATATATATGCATATATATATTAGGTTGAAATATGCAATGTGTTTTAAATCGATAATTCTTATCGGCTAGCATATTATTTGTAAATTGCGGCATGCGACATCAATCGTTTAAAAAAAATAACTTTCAAAGTATTTTCAGGGCAAACCACTTCAAATAAAGTTTCTGTAAGGGATTGTGGATAGAAATATTAGCGGTTATTAAACCTCATAATTCGAAGAATAATTTGAGCTGACTCGAGTCCTGGATAAAATATTTCATCCTTTCAATTTTTCCCTCTCCTCTTTTTTTTTTTTTTTTTGGATGAAATAAATGCATCCTGACGCATGCGCAAAAGCATGGAGGGTTTTCGAATCCTAGCATGAAGAATAACAGGAGTTTTCATAACTATTTTTAGTTAATAGTACGTATTTAATACTCAAATACCGGCTTTCATTACTATATTAAAAAACCTTCTACTTTCATGTGCAGAACTCTGAACATCATCCGTAGTGTTTATAGCCTTGCCCAAGATACCAAGTTTTTTTGCAAGGCTGGGTGAATAATACCTTCATTAGAGAATTTATGAAAAAAATTTGGGCGAAATCCCTTTTATTAGTTTATCTTGCTATAAGATATTTTGAACGTCTATTTATTTTTATTAGAATACAAACAGAAAATAATATCATTTTTTAACTTTGTCTGTTTACATTGGAATAATAATAATGAGATTCTAAATAATTTTAGTAAATTAATTTCATGTAGATATAAGTTTTGAAAAAAAATTCACAAATAAACAATTTAAGAAAATTTTATCGAATTTATGGTACATTCTATAAAAATACTAATTAAACTTGGATTAGACTAACTCAAATAATGCTAATAAAGACTAATGGTTCTAATGTGTAAACAAATATTTTATAAACTATATTAAATTAATTTAGGACATAAAGTGTGGCCTCCTCTCAAAAATATGAAGCAAAGAGAAAGCAATTATTTAAATCAGTAAAAGAATTGTTCTTGCTATTATTAAAGAAAATTTTTATCATAAGAATAGCAACACATTCCATTATTAGAGATTCTTACAACTGTATAGTGATAGGTTTTTCAATCCATGAGCTTTCAATAGGCTACCAAATGCATTTTTGGTCCCTAGATCTAGAATTAAAAAATATATGAATCCATTTGATTTCATCTATTTAATTCTTTGTTTTATAATTACTTGAGGATTACTGAGGATAGATTTCATAATTGCGAATCATGCTGAAATGATAAAAATGAATCAGCTGATCATTTTTTAACATTATGACGAAGCGGAAATGTTTAGTCGAATACAAAACACTAAACACTATAACAAAGATCAATGAAATCTACCTCAAGACAAATATTGAAGTAATTTAGTTTAACTTACTTGTTAACGTAACTCTTCCCAACCATTTATTTCATCTTTGAATCCTTGAATGGTCATTTTATTTTTGAAGCTTTTGTATTTTTCACAATAATTGCTTCTCTTAAAGGAGTTTTTACTGATAAGATAATAGTTTAAATTTTATCTTAAAAATTATAAGATAATCGTTTAAAATAAAATTAAATAGATAAATTTTAAATAATAATTTTTTTTTTAAATTAAAAAGTTTAAAATTAAGATAATAGTTTTTTTATATTTTTAAATTAAAAAATCATTAAATTAAGTTAAATCAAAAAATAGTTTAAAATTTATTAAAATAATAAAAATAAAACTAAGATAATATTAAAATCTTAAAGTCTAGGAAACCAAATTAAAATAATAACATTAATATGATTTAATTTTGATATTACATTGTATTCCATTTTATTTTCTCATAGTTTCATACTAAAATATACGAAAACGGAATTACAATAATTTCGCATTAACTTATTATAAAGGCTAATAACAATCGTCGTGATTATCAGTTAGTCAATTCAGCTGAAAGAGTATTTTTAATGCAATCGTTATTTCATTGAGTCAAGTTTTAAAAAATTAAATTCAATGGCAAACAGACAGAATCTCATGCCTGGAATTGCACCAAACATATAGCAGTGTTTGTTCTACGAATATTTATAAAAAAAGAATATTGTTTTCCCAAGTTCTGAGAGGAGAATTAAATATTTTCGTTCGTATTTCAAAAAATATACGTTCGAATGTGTATAACTTCCATTTTATAAAGCGAATTTGGGGAAGCAAAATTTTTATAACCTTTTTTACGTCTTGCGTTTTTCGCCATGACTAATATTTCTCTTGTATATCACTAGGGATACGTACCGTGGTTAGAAACATCTGAGCAACGAATGAGAGGGCTGTAAGATAGTTTAGATTTTGAAAAAATGTGGATAAATGCAAGATGTTTATCACTAGATATTTATTTTTTTAGCTTCACAAATATTAGTGTAAGTGCACAATTTATTTCGGACAAATAGTAATAATAATAATAATAAAATTGGATGAATAATAATGTGTTTGAATAACAATTTAGATTACCTAATATATCATCAAAATTACTTAGAAAATTTTATTTATATGTAAGCAGGTTTTTTTTTTTTTTTTGCTTATGTGTGATTAAGTAAAAAAATATTTTAATTTTATGAAAATGAGAGTTACGAAGAATGCCGTTCAGTTATTTTTGATTGTGTTTTTTTCCCAGATTTATCTTGAATCGGAAAATGTCAAATATTACTTATTTGAAATATGTAAAATATATATAATATAATTTGAAATATATAAAATATATATAATATAATTTGAAATATATAATATCAAAGCTCTTAAATGGTAGATAAAAGAGAAACAATATTATAAACATAAAATTAGAAAATTTTTCCAATAAATCTTGCTTAAATTCTTCAATTATAAAGTATTTGGAGACAGTAACATTTTAACAGCAATTGGATTTAATTGTAATAGTGTCTCATTTAAAGATATACAATTGTAATTTAGAAACGGATCTTGTATTAAAAAACCATAGTCAGATAACAACGGACATCCGATCCTGCACAGCCGGTTCAAACTTCCATACCACAATTTTCATCTGAACACTGTGGACCTTAAGCTTTTCCAGAGACGGATCTTGCATACAATCAGAAACTCATAAGTCACTAATCTGTGATGCAGCCATTTCTTGCTTACTATACAATATCAAAGAATGCGTATGGTATTAATTTTACCTTAAGCGTTCGTCAAAAATAAAACATTTATGTGCTTGCATCTCAAAACGTTTAAACCCCACAAGCTGAAAAAAATTAAAATGTTGAATAAGTTTCCCATCCCCCAATATTTTTACTTTATTATATTGCCAGAATTATGAATCCATGATATATTATTAAAAGAAGTTAAGTAGATTTGAAATTTAATTTTAACTATATTTGATGAATAACCTAACATTTATAATAATAATAGTTGATTGTGTTATCATTTGCATCTGAATTTCTACGAGATTTCGATGTGATCCATCTGACATTTTAAGTAATCTGGAATTTAAAATTTGTTTTTAAAATTAAAAATTGAGACTTTATTTGCTTTTAGATTAGGAAAACCAAGTTGGGACTTTGAAATGCTAAATGTACAGATTATCATTTTGAAATCAAAAATTTTCGAATTGAAAATTTCAGCCCAATTTTTTAGCAAGAGTAATTTTTTATAGATGTTAGTAGAAATATAAAAATATATATATTAGATGTGTTTTTTTTTACATTTTTTAGCACTACGTATGAAAATAAATCTTTTAGAAACTGTATTTTAACAATTAAAAAGTATAATCTTTTTTTTAATTTGGAATTTTTAGATGTTTTTTTGTCATTTGCTTCTGTCATATACAAGATAGGTATATTTATTTTGATGTATATTTATTTTTGTATATTTGTATATTTATTTCCGAATTTCCCAGGAAATATATCTCTACCATCGATTCGATTTATCATATATATTTTTTAACAAATTTATGTCATTTTTTTATCGCTAGCTTTTGAGGAATAATATGATAATACCATCGCTCACAGAACGAAAGGTTGCATATTGGACACAAAATTTCCAGTTGACAAAGATAAAAATTGATTCCGTTTGTCTAGAAATTTATGAAATCTACTCCTCTGCCATTTTATCCTGTAGTTTCTTAAAAAGTGGAGCTACGTGGATGAAAGATGCAAGAGAAAAACGCAAACACTGAAAGTTTTTAATCAAGATGTGAGGGTTCAAATATAGATTAAAATGTTGTCGAAGTTTGGAGGTTGAGTGAAATATATTTCTCTGTTTCTATATTGAAGTTATAGCAAAACTTTTGTTCTTTATGATAAAGCGAAAGTATATCTAATTTGAAAAATATTTTAAGAGGACTTTAAGTGGTGGATTACTATTAAGACCGGAAATTACATAGGCATTTTGCGGTCTCAGGTAATGCATACTACATGGCCCTTTTCTACCAATTAAGTTTTACATCTCTTTAACATGTTCAGGATTTATTTTGAGAATATGTTTTTATCTTTTAACTTTATGGAAAATTAATAAAAGGTGTTATAGCATATAAATAAAAATCTGTTACAACCCCAGAGTTACCAGTATTTATGTTTGTATTCAATATTATTGAAGCAGAAGCTTCGTATAATAAATATCCTAATTAATTAATGACAATATAAAATACAGGAAGCAGACTAACTGTATTTGATTAAATATTAACCCTTTGCACTTGGATAGCTGTTCTCGGGCACCATTTAAGACGGCGCATCATTGTGACATTTTATATATTTATGTTTAATTTTGATTACTAAAATATCTACAGGATGGTAAGTAAATGTAGATTAATTCTTCGGAGAAATTCGACGAAAAACTAATATAAATATCTTTATGAATAACGTTAGTCTAATACTTTATAATACATAGAATTGGTATTTTTTACAAACTTATTCATTTGTATACTAGGAAAATTTCTTAATCGGTCTGCTAGTGACGCCCTATCAGTCTAATGGTCTTACGCAATTCCCTAGCTTGCCTACTTGGAAATCCGTCACTGCCTTGTTTTAACTGGAGACAGTCCATCAACGAAATCGTAGATATAGATAGATCTTACAATTAAAATGGTGGAAATTTTTACCAAAATTAGGTGGAGGGATGAAACCATGGAACATTTTTTTGCTTGCTAGTAATAATTAGAATAGTTGTTGTTTTCTCTCTTTAGTAGCGTATTAAGGTGACTTCGCTTTTCTTATAAACAACATTTATGTAGAGTTTACCTGGCATGGCAATCTTACACTGAAGGAAGGAAGAGAAAAAAGTATTTTCGCATCATTTTAATTTTTGAATTTCAATATTAGTATTTACATACTAATAGATAATCAGTGCCTTAACAGCTATTTCTGTATATACAGCTAGACCTCAATTACGGACCAGATGATTGCGATGTTATGACCGTTAAAAGTAAAAATCTAACTACATTTTTTTATTTTTGAGGAAAGTGCTGAGTTAAAGACCTTAAAAGCAAAGAATTTAACCATTCTTCCATAAAATATTATAAAACATCACATTATATATCTAGACAATTTGTGAAAAAGTATCATTTCGTATTCAGTAATCCTTTGTTAGTTAATAAATTTAAACCTATTGTTTAATAAAATAATTTGATGTTTGATGGCATGATTATGAAGTTATTATTATTCATGAAATTATAATTATGTCCCAGTAGCTTTTTCTTTTCATTTCAGATTTTGAGATTTTTATATACATTTATTTATTACACATAATAAATAAATGTATATAAAAAATTCCTTGATATTCCCTCTTTCACCGTATTCATTTTTCAAAACTGAATAAATGCTGACGATTTTCCAAACGAATTTCAATAGTTTATTTCAAAATTTGTGAATAATTCCTTGCTTGGCAATAATGAGATTTTGAACTAAACTGCCTTTGCTTGATAATTATGTTTTATTTTCTTGGTTTAAAGAGAATTCATTAATGAAAAATAAACCTGCATACCATAGAAATTTCCTTTTCCCCAATTAATTTATATTAAATAAGCTTTTGTAAATAAATTAATTTTGAAATTTTTTTCACATATGCATTAGATTCCATTGAATGCCAACATAAATTATTCTTATGCTTTCTCATACAATACATGATTAAAATTTTACTTACAGAAGTATATGAAAATTTTAGATACATTTTTTAAACAATTCGACCTAAATTATTCTCTAGTAAAAATTATGTAAATTTCATCATGAGCAATACTGGATATTTCAGCTAGTTAAAAATAAAGCTAAATGATTAGAACAGATTCTTTTTGCTGTAATATTCTATATATAACTATTTTTTACTGTGAAAAATATTATATATATATTTAAAAAATCAGCTAGTTAAAAATAAAGCTAAATGATAATAACAGATTTTTTTTGCTGTAATTTTATACATATAAAGCTATTTTTTGCTTTGAAAAATGTTATATATATTTTTAAAAAATAGATGACAATCTTTTAATTCCGATAGATGATGTATATATTAGTTAGTACTAATTTAAACTGTATAGAATAGAATTGGGTGTTATTGAGATGTAAGTGAATAATTTTTTCTATTAATATTTTGTGAAGTTTTTTTTTTTTTTTTTTTTCACAATCAAACTACCTAATTTGTAAGCTTTATGTGAGTCTTCTATTTATTATAAGAAATGTTTAAAATTTTTCGATAAAAGGTGTTCCTCCCTAAATTCATCTCTTCTCATGCATTTTATCGATAGTTATTATATAATGTTAATTAAATGAAAAAACACAAGCCTTAGGTTTTTAACTGTTCAAAAACTTTAGTCATTTTGTGAAATGTGTTTTTAATGACTCATGAATATTAAAATAGTAAAATGAAATATCGATCAAACTCGCTTATCAAAGAAACAGGGAGAGATAGAAAATTGCTTCATTTATGGACTGCCAGATTTTCAAATCAAAATTACTTTATTTACGGACTGCCCAATTTTGATATCAAAATTACTTTATTTATGCAGTCTTAAATAACGTGTTCAGAATTGGACTATGGGATTAATGCCAAAGGTTGGAGAATTTAAAATCTGTTTTATATTCTACTCAATTTAATTAAATAATTCCATATTGCTTCAAAGCTTCAAATTTATTTCATAAATTTAAGTAATTTCATCAACACCCACTTGATATATTTACTATCATAGTTTTGCGGCTTTTATCAGTGAAGTAACAATATATATAGACGGAATTATAGCCGTGGCAGCATTTTTTCGATCCATGATCGGATTCGAATGTCTATGTGTAGTATGCTCTGGAGGTCGGACCATTTGACTTAAGAGTAACCGAACTTAGCATATATAAATAGTAAATTTGACATTCCTAGAATGAGTTCTTTTGTTTCATTTCCTCCTTTTTAACTGCAGATTATCATTTTTTTGAAACTCCAAAATAACCACAGGCATCAAATCAAAATTTAACAAGTAATTAACTGTTAAATGAGGTCTGAAAATATTAAAATATTGTACTGCCATCGAAAATACAAAAATGCACAAGAAGCAGATGAAAAATCTATTACAAAATTCCATCTTTACAAACCTGAAACAAATCAAATCAAAGTGTTTAAAGAATCTAACGTCTCATAATTATTTTTTTCGCTTTGATTTCATTTCCAGTAACCTTTTGATTTCCATTTAACGCCCAGAGAACTCTATTAATTTTCGAAGCACAAACCTTTCTTCGTCTGAGGATCCAACCATCTTCATATAAGGCTGTGTTTATCTTTTGAAGGCAGGAATTAAAAACACTTCTTTTTTCCGTTTCGACGAAAGATTCTTGGTGATTTATACTCCTGACATGAGGAGCACAAAGCCACTCTCGACATTGGTATGCCAATAGCATTCCTCGTCGTCCACTGCAGAAAAAGGTTTGATGTCTTTACGATGATCCTGAGCGAGTGGTGAATAGCGGAGAGAAAAAGAAATATGGCTTGCATGGGTGTCAAATTTATTTCAATTCCAAGTCATGTTCACACCCAAAGCACGTGGAGATCAATATATCTAATTCTGAGATTGGATTTAGATGGATAGGACCGGGTCATTTAAACTGTCAATTTTAGATGGTTGATAAAGCAGTTCCACTAACGACCGGAAAGCTGACAGAAAGGCCAAGAGGTTAAGCCGCCATACTTTTGACAATGACATTTTTCAACCATTAAAAATAGGTTCTAAGCTTTTCTTGAAGGTGTGAGGAAAAAATACTCCAAATTAGCTTTCTTAAGTTTCCATTGGTGAATCCATTCGGTATTTCTTGCGGATATGTAGTCCATAAATACAAAAAGTCTCCAGATATCGGGTTTAATCGATTAATCTATCAGACTCGATTCTGTTAATCTAATATCTAAATAACTATCAAAGAAGAAATGCTATTTCTTCATTGGAAAAAAGGAAATGTATTTATAACATACTAATTTAGTGATAACAAAACCAAATTATTTATATTTTATATACTAGCTTGAATATATCTATCAAAGTCGATTATTTTGTATCTAATTTTTTTTACTTGGAAAATTTTGTTTAATTTTTTTTCAAAGAATTCCGGATAATAGGAATTCCGACAATTTGAATTCAACTGAATTTGTTTTCGAAACATATTGATTAAAAATATTCTTAAAATGGTACTCACGTTTGTATTGTATCTCTACGCAATTCTATTCGAAATACTTTAGAAAACAATATTGATTAGTGGTATTAAAACAGATCTCAAATTTTCAAACTTTACCTTAGTATAAGAATGAAATATTTTATAAATAATATTTTTTATTTCTTATATATTTTTATTTCACCTGATTAAAGTTTAAAAGGTGATAATTTGGGATCAATTTTTCATTTACTTTCTAAAAGTTAGTTTTATTTTGAATTTGGGTATTCTCGATGATAATATTCTATTAAAGTACTTTTAGAGTTCATTTTATCGGTAAGTAGCGTTACCTAATGAGCTTTGGAAAAGAACTGATTTTGAGAATTTATAATATTAGTTATAATAAATTACAAATTGGTCTAAAAATTAGAAAATAAGTAAAAAATTACATCTACTTTGAACTAAATTTATTGCACAATAATTTTTCATTATGTATTGGAATTATTATTTGTAGTTACAATTAATATGTTTGATGCTTTTTCTACTTTCTTCATATTCATTTAAACTTGATACCAATAAGGTAAATAGTTCATTCCTCTTCATTAAGCTATTTAAAAAGATCAGAAATACGAATTTGTTTTGTTAAAGAAATTTTTATCAGAAAAATTCAGTTAAAAATAAATTATACATTTTTTCACTACTTTTTAAGCAGCTTTTATTTAGATTTACACAATTTATGATAAAAAAATAAAAGATTACGCAATGAAAGATTAAATACGAACGAGAAAAAAATTATAGATCATGATTTTTAGCTCAAATATAATTGATATTAGAGATGAAACAAATAATCTAAATTTCAATTATAGTCTTTAATTGAAAATCCAGTCAAATGCCACCGTTTTCTTAGAAATACGTAATTTCGAAAAATACTATTTTTCAAATTTTTTTATTATGCTTTAAAATTCTTAAATCATGCAAATTGTATCATGTATACCTGTATGAGACAATTTATAAATCAACACAATTTTTCTTTAATTTTTATAGCTTTTTTAAAGATATTTTTAATATATTTTGCAACACTTTTTACTTCTTTTTGATTGATAGAATTATCTTATTTTCAAAATGTATTAAATACATTCCCTTCTATATGCGTGTTATTCCTGATATATTATTAAAAACAGATTTAAAAAATAATCTATACTTATAATAAAGCTCAATGTGTGTGTGCGTGTGTGTGTGTGTGTGTGTTGGCGCTCTACAGGCCAGACCGTTGGACCTACAGCTACCAAATTTGGTACATGCATACCTTGGAGGTTCGGAATGTGCACCTCGGAGCCCTTTTTTCAAATTTTTAATTAGTAGTTGAATTAATTAAAATTTAAGCGAAATTTCGACGTTTTTCCGTTATAACTTCCGAAAATATTATTGCACAAACATGATTTTTACATCAATTTAAAGATAAAAAAATTAGCTTTCTAATGGTATCAGTTTTTTTAATTTATAACGTAAGCTTCTATTTTTAATGAATTTTTAAAGAAATATTTTAACCATGTTTTTATCACGTGACTGGATAAAATAAAAGAAAACAATGCCGGAAGTTCAAATAAAAAAAAATTATCGCAAAATAAATCAAAAGAAATGCAACTGTCAGCACGTGACAGGATAAAATAAAAGAAATATAAAATGTGATATTTTCTTTAAAAAATAAATGCAAATGATTCTATGATCGTTTGCAATATCTGTATCATTAATTCCATAAATTATCTTTATTTACAGTAAACCTTATTGAATTTAGACAGGATATGCATTGAAATCTGGACTTAATGGCATATTTCTATAATCGTTTGTAATATCTGTATCATTAATTCAATACTTTTTTCCCTTTCTCGCTTTCTTTGAAAAAAAAAACATATTTCATATTTTGGCAACATCATCGAAAAAAACATTTTTAATATTTTGGAAGCATAACCGATAGTTAAAACTGATTGATTTATAAAATTAAAGAATATTATTAGGAAAAGGTGTTCTTTTAGAACTTTTCGTCCATCATCTTAAAGAAAATATTGCTTTCAGGCCAATCAATTCCCGGAATTACTTCTAGGCTAATGAATATGTGATTTAATTGAAAATTTTAGAACGCATTACTCATGGCGAACCAGCTGGTCGCCAAAGGCGGCTAGTAAAGAATATAAGAATTGGATTTAAGACATTATTATGCTTTTATGCTTCAGAGTAAAAGTTTAATTCTTATTTATTAGGTTGTTCGGAAAGTAATTTCGTTTTTTCCCGACAGAGGATTTAATTGTATTTTTCGCACCCAATTTCATACTTAAACCGCAAAATCATTTTATGTTTTAAGAGCTGATATAGCAAGGCTTGAGTGTGAAAAAGTGCAGCTGATTCTTCGCAGTAGTTTTTGGATGGTGCCCTTTTAAATATGGAGAGCAATAAACAGCATTTTCGTCATTTTT
>JAPMOQ010029835.1:2883419-2931672 GCA_026543055.1 Argiope trifasciata
CTACGCCATCCACAAGGATTTTTAAATAAAAAATTTCTTGGACAGAGAAAAGTACCGTTATTGGAATAGCGAGTATAACTATTTGAATATTAGTAGAGCTGCTGAAACTTAACAAATATGTTTTTTTTAAGAATGTTTTATATTTGTGAAGAATTATATATATTAAAAGCTGTATTTTCAAACTCTCTTCTAATGGAATAAGTGCTGTATTTTGTAAAAAGGGAATGGCTGATTTGTTTATGTATTCCATAGCACATCAACTGCAGGTTCAGAACGGGCAAAGATTCAATTTGAAATTTTCCTTAAAAAAACTAAAAAGGGAATACGAACAATATTAGTTTAGATGATTTCTAATCTAATGTTTTGAGATCCAAAACATTTTCTGATTTTAGGGAATCGTAAAAATAATACTTGTATTGTTACATGGTAATGCGATTGTCAAAAGTGGATTTAATATCAACAAGGACATGCTTGTAGAAATTCTGAAAGAATATTCTTCTTGAATAGGTCTAAGAATTGAGGTTTGATGCCATTAACCTTTGTGGAGGTATTTTCAATCTTCTGATCTTAAGAGATTTGCTACATACGTAAAATTAACGTATGTGAGGTATTATGAATTTTAGAAAAACTGGAAAAAGTTCAGAAGGAAAAAAGAAAAGAATCTAGCAACTTTTCAATAAACAACAAGCAACTTTTCAAATTATTGCAAAAGGAGAAAAAAATTAAACTGATCACTGAAAAAATCTGTAGAAGTTGGAGAAATTGATGCTCAAATTTATAAATCGGTAAAAAAAAGAGCTTTATAATGCTTTTTATTAAGTAATCATTAAATGGTTTGTATCATGATATCAAGAATGTTATTTTTTGTCTTATTTCACCCGAATCCTTAATTTTGCGTAACTTTAAATTAGACAGTATGACAAAATGATCAATATCTTTTTACATTTACTATGCGAATTTTTCTTGCAGAATTCTCTGTAATAATGAAGAGAAATTGTTTTTTTATACATGTAAATTTAAATACTCATTTAATATTCTATTATTTTAAGTAATGTTTAAATGTTGCTTACTTCTTTTTTATCATGGATAAAAATAAGTAATATTGCTCTGCTATTATAATTAGCACATGATTACTATCACGCGCTTCCTCTCTTTTAAATAAGAAAAAGAAAGATTTAAAAATAAACAATACTTCTTAAAGAGGATATATAAATGTACTAAATTAGAGGAAGAAATATAAATAATGCAATTAAATGTTAAAATTCTTATAATAAACCTATTATTTTGAATCAAAACTATGTACTTTCCGTGATTGATAAACCCGTTTATAGGACTAAATTCCAAATCTGAAAATTATAAGCTTATCTGTAAATTTCTGATAAACTGTTCTGTATTGTTACGTTTTTATTTCGTTCTTTGTCGTCATGTTTAATTAAAAATTTTATTGAGCTTCAAATTCTGATTTTTCTAAAATAGGTTGAAAAAAAAAGGCATATTTTTAACTATACTCTTTTAAATTGGCTAAAATCTTGAGCTTGAAATGATCGTGAACTGATTTATATATTTACTGATTAATATTATTTTTTGCTTTGATTTAATGGTTTCTTAATTTTTGATAGCATTTCAACCAAATAAAAAACGCACTTTTGCCAGATCGTCAGTTATAAAAAGGATGAGGATTCTATTATTATTTTCAATCTTCCTCTTTCGTAAAGTTTAACTTCAAGAAAAGACATTAACAACTTTTTTTTATTCTTTTTCGTAATCTCAAAATTATATTCTTTGTCTCTGTACCATACACTACATAGATCAGAATTACACTCTTTAAATTTTCAACATATTCCAACGTGAATATATCAGATCATAACGAAAAAATCAACATAATGAGTTACGAAATAAAATGCGACGTAAAAATCAAATTAATATGACTCGCTTTAACAAAAAAATGGAGGATATACTTCCATAACGTAGAAAATATTTGTAATACTGAAGAATGTAATTTTTAAGTCACTCATTTTGATGATAAACTAAGTAAATTTCTTTAAAATTCGTAATAGCTTCTTTTCCCTCAAAATTGTGAGCCTAAAACTAAATACCAGCCTCTCCTTTCCCTCCTTTTTTTTATTATTCTAACAGGTTTCTTGATGCATTTCATTTAAGAATTTAAGAATGCAGTTTTTTTTTTTTAATAATGTGATCATTAAATATGGTAGATGAAAATTTCAAATTTTCGGTAAACATTGTAATTTAACTTACAGATTTAACCAACAATCATCTGTCGCAAATTTAAGGCAGTCAAAGAAATGCATTTTTAAAAACTTTATTTCCTCTTAAATTATTAACATTTAGAACTTGAAATAGAATGTACTAATGTATTCTTACATACATTTTTTTCGAAGGGTAATCAGCAGTTTTTTGAAGTCGAAAAAATGAAGCAGTGTAAAAATCAATGATTAAAAGAATGATAATAACAAAAAACGGACAATGACTTAATATTTGTTTAGCCAGTGTCACTATCGTTTACTTTTATTTATCCTCACTAACTGATCGCAGCCGTCTAATTAATTCTTAAGACAATGTCGCCAGACGAGCGTTCACCAAGGCACGTGCTCCAGCAGATATCTTGGAGAAATCAAGTTACTATACAAATTGCTCGTGTAATTACGTTAGAGTAAAAAAGAACAATTAGAGCCGCTATGCTTATACTGCATCAATTGATGTTATTCACAGTATTGGAATACCATCCATTATTTCGTTCATGAAACGAAACGACCTTGAGATAAAATAAATAGTCTTGTAATGGTCTCGTGTTTCCTGGAAGAAACATGTTACTGTGTCACTTCTCCTCCATTAAAAGCGAAAGCATCTATTGTGAATAGGTAAATTAGATAGTTGGTTGCAAACTGGTTCGCCAGGCGTCGCTATGAATCGCGTACCAAACAATCAGCTGCGGTTGACTTCACATTGGGTCGAGACCTTCCGAAATAGCTTGAATGTTTTCGTAAACACGATGATGCTTCGTGATTGACCCATGACATGCTAAATATATACCTTAACCGGAATTTACAATTCCTCTCCACTCTTTTTGCATGAGTTGACACTCACGATTTTCTAAAGTGGGAATGAACGGCATGTCTCGATTAATGCCAGTTTGTGAGGAAGAGATATTAGGATTTCACTCGGTTCAAACATCTTTACGCAATGCTGAGAAATTCGCTCATTATTCTTTCCTAATTTCCGAAGAATCCGCAAGTTGCACATTCTATCAAATAATGAGAAACGTCAGCGGTCCCTTCAGACGTTTGTTAGAATGCATTTAATAATTCATATCGACTTAATTGTCACATAATTTGAAATGGGATATGTTTGGAATGAAAAATGCACTGGTAATTACTGTAATTTGTTGAAAAGAAATTTGTCCGCACTAAAGACTGCTCAGCTAGGAAAGATTGAATGTTTAAAAAGAAAAGCTACACATTTCATATGCATGTATTTTGTAATTTTTTTTGCATTTTATTGTTTTTTCCATTTTGTTGTTCATGCATAATCGATTTAATCTATAGCTTTTAATATGCTGCGTTTTGCTCACGTTTTTCGGTGTTTTCTTAAAAGCTGACGTCTAAAAAGAAAATTTTTAGTTTTGTGAGTAAACTGCATAAATCCATACAGATGTGAACTAAAAAGAAATAGAATTACAATTTTTTAAGTTTATGAATTAAATTTTTACATAGCTTTTTTTTAAGATTAAAATTAAAATGTTGGATTGTAAAGAGCTAAAATGGATAAAAAGTAATCAATAAAAAATTACCTTAATATTATAAATTCTTAAAGTATTAAGAATTTTTTTTTCCATCTTATGTGAATATACAAATTAAGGAATTTGAATTCTAGAAAATAAATAAAAAAAGATTCTATCGGTATTTTGCATTCAATGATGATGAATGAATATAAAGTGTTTTAATGAAATGCTCATAAAAAATGTAAGACAAGTTCAGATATCCACAGATATAAAAATTGTCTGCTGTAAAAAAAAGAAAGGTGGAAAAAATCTCATTATTTTTTTAATTCATCAAAGCGAGAAAATTATACGGTTTTCAAATTATGCAAGTAGTTCTACTTTTTTTTAATATAAATATTAGCTTTGTCAAATAATAAAACATATCAAAGCATGTCAAATAATAACAATAAAAAAACATATACATTCTATTTCCTTTTAATAAAAGCTTAAAAGTACATCATATTCTGAAACTGACTACTCAAAAATTACAAAAGAACTGTAACTTCAATACTAGAGCTTGATTTTAATTAAAAATATATGTATGTATAAAACGCTGCGCAGACATACATGCAAAGATAGAAGGGGGGATAATTTTTTGAGTTTTGATTGTCAAGGATAATTTTTTATATTAATTCATTAAATATTCTTCAAATTTAAATTAATGTTCAATTTAATTTAAATTGCTTTTCAATAAAAAGTGAATGATAATTATTGTCCAAAATAATATATGCTAATATTAAGTTAGTCACCTTACGAAAATGAATGATAAATCATTTCATACGAAGTAATAATAAGGTAAGGCTTTTCACCACTTTTATAGATGAAATTAAGTTAGAATGTTAATGAAAGAAAATTTTGCTTTAAGAAATATACCCTCAGAGATTAATCCGATTTGTGGTATTCAATTATTAACGGAAATTGTAGTAAAAATATCTTTTCCGTTAAAATTCATTTCCTAAGAATTCCGTAAAGATTCATTTGTCAGAAAGAATGCTGTATATAAAGAGAGGCTTTTTAATGAGTAAAATAATAATTATATAAATCGATATACATATAAATCATTTAATATTTTGCTAGTAAAGAAAGTTCAGAAACAAAAATTATAAATTAAAAATGACATTCTTTGATTTTATTTGTTGATGCAAATTTGTTCAACTAAATTTTCAATATTACAAATCAGCTAAAAGAATAATATTGTTGAAAAGCTATCATATTGATTGTTCCATCAAAATTTATAGCTTTTCTTTTTTTAGTTGTTTAACGATAGTATTTTACTGAAAAAATAAAGAGTAATTGCTTTGAAATTCTACAGCATTTTGTTAAAAATAATCATTCAATTAAATGAATTATTATAATTAAAGTTTCAAATAATAAAATTAAAATTAATATCAAAAACTTTTCCAGGAATTTTACATAAATCAAATATGTGATTTATGTTTCTTCGATTGTCAATCCAACATTTAGGTACTTCTAATTCAACATTTTGATATCAGCAGATTTATGATCTTATTATGTAAAGAAAAAAAAATCTAGAATTGACAGAAAATAAGTTATTGTTCTAACATTTATTTTATTAAATTTAAAAATTTATATAAATTTTGTTGGCATAAGGAAAATAATCTATAATAGTAGAAATTATTCTAAATTTCTGTCATAAACTTTAATTTCACGCATTCTTAAATACTTCGAATAAAAGGGATAAGAATTTCTCAACCTTTAAATTGAACGTTATCTTAAATTCTATTCTTTTAAGTATTTAATCTTAAAATAAACAATGGGACAGCAATGCGTGTGAGTTTTATGGGTTTCGGGTTTTTTTAAATGCATTTTACGGGCATGAGTTTTTAACCATTTTTTAGAAAATGCATATTTATAGTCATGGGAAGAGTGTTTACATTTGCCTGTCCAGAATTAAATATACATATATAAAAAAAATACTAGCTCTTAAATAATTTTGTGTTACTGCGTCCTTTCAAGGGAAATTTTTATAACAATACTTTTATTAAAATAGTTTAATGATAATATCAAGGGATTCCTTTTGTTATTATTCAAAAATTCATTATATTTGGTTACATATAATCGCCTTTATTTATCGATTAAAGTCAATTTCAAATAAATAAGACTATTGTTTGAAACTAGAAGAATAGCCCAAAAAGCAGTTATAAAAGCATTAGTAGTCCTTTAAATATCAAAACAAAATAATAATAATAACAAAAGAACATTAAAAATATCGAAAGATATTTGGTTCAAAAAGAATAGAAAAATATAATTATGTTTTTTACTTTCTCGTATACGAAGCACTTTTTACATATACAAATACTTTCTTATTGATACCATTTTGGCATGTCCTAATAATTTAAAAATATCTGCCCAATATCTATAAATGATTTTTAGTTGAATTTTTATATTGCAACAAATCTAATAAAAGATATTTCCAAAACATCCATTTCTTTAAGTGTGCGTATTTTAAATTTAACACTTTTAAGTTTTGTCATTTGATAAAACTTTAGACTAAAAATACTATTAATTATTTATTTTATAAAAGCGGTTGTATTTAATCAGAAAATATTTCTTAAATGAACTTCGGGCGTTCCCAATAGAGTTTATGCAAGGATAATTTTTTTTATCAAATTGGTATGTCATATCTATATCTTTAAGATATTAAATATATGATTAAAACTATTTATTTCGGAATGAAATGAGATGTAAATAATATTGTAATTGTTATTTGTGTATTTGGTTTTAACTATATGAAAGTACAAAATGCAGCATTAAAATTTTGATGTCTTTGGCAATTTTTTCTGCTTTCCCCGTCTCCCTAAAATATTTTTTCCTTTGTATTTTTTTTTCCAAAAACGTAGGTTATTTTCGAGTAGATAATTCCTACATACTTTTTTTTTAAATGTTTACCTAAGAAAAAATTGATCATATTGATATTTAACTATCTCTTCTTAAATACAAATTACAAAACATCTTAGATCTAAAGGTTTAAGTTAAGTTTATTAAATTCAAAAGTAAACAAAAGTGAAATAAACAAGATGGAAATGTGAGAGACAGAAATAATAAAGTCACCTATTTTGAAGAAGCAGGTTTATATGAAAAGTATAAATTTGTTAAATAATTACACCTTTAAAATTAAATCGCACTTATACTTTTTGTAGTTCCTTCGTCCGTCTGTGCCTTGTCTTCTTCTTGTGTCTCTTAGTTAAAGGTAAACCTTGCTGCTTTTTAAAAGTAAACTTTTTTGCCTTAGGGTAAATGCCAATATTTCTGAATCTTTCTAAAGCCATTTTTCTTTCTTTGGTGCAATTTCGTCACGTATACTGGATCTGCAGCATTCCCGAGAATAATTTTAAAAACTTAAACACAACGTTTCTGTACCAAGAATTCCGTGTTCCGGGGCAAAATACCCCAACTGATTTGTCATTCAGAATGAATTTTAATAAGAAAACAGTGCACTTTAAAAGCAAATTTCTTCTCTTCAAATTTTCTTCCTTCAGAGGACTAGCATAATATAAAATCACAATCTACTTAAAAAAAGAAACAAAAAATTTCAGTAGTTCTAAATAGTTTTCTAAAACAGATTATTTTGAAGAAACGCTTAAAAATATTTGCCTCTCATCTCCACGTTGTACAATTTTAATATATTGTGTTTGCATTGAATCTATAACCATGACAAAAATAAATTCGCAAGAATTCATGAGCTATTGTTTAGTATTTTATTATCCGATTAAAGATAAACACCTTCATTATACTTTGACATTCTTAGTTATTAGTAAATTCCTTTCTTGTTTTTTTTTTATTTATTATCTTTCTTTTTTTAGCCAAAATATTTTAATTTTTTCGTAACGTCCATCATTCTTAGATAAATTTTTTTTTTCGATAGTTAAAAACTGTCCAGCATAGTATGCAGCAGTAATTTACTAATGATATAAGTAAAATATGTCTAATTTTTCTCTATAACTTGTTCACTGAAAAAAAAAAAAAGTTTAACTCAGTCTTTCTAATGTAGCCTTGTTAATTGGTTGCTGAATGGAATTAAATAGGAATCTAGTCAAAGAGTTAATTTGGGGTTTTAAATGGTAAATCTTAAAATAAGAGGGCTTGAATATAATTTTCCTTGCAAAAAAATTAAAGAAGTAATATATAATTTCCCTTATTATTGGTTAGAAAAGGACATGAACACTCATTTTCGTTTGGAAAATGATTATTTATAAACATTACGCCTATGATCCAGACGATATTAGCAAGTATTCTTTTTGAGTTTCTAATCCAAAATCAATAAAATAAAAGGTAAATAATCTCTTACCTTTGCTGCCGCGGGTTCATCGATAAAAACATCTCTGTAAATATGGTTTGAAGAAAAAAAGTGCAGTTTCGGTATAATCCTTTTTTATTCCTTCTAGGGCACAGACATAATATGATAATGAATAATATTTACATGCATTATTTACAACGCGCTTATATGATCATTAATTTGGCCATCCTCCGACGTTTAACGATACGTCGGTCTCACACAAAATCTCTCAAGCATCTGAAACATCTGGCGGCAGGAATATCTACTGACGTCAGCAGAGCGCGTGGGCGCCAAGGTTATAACATATGAATCTGCTGACTCAGTTTTCCAACAATTCTACTTTTGATTAAAACTTTATTTGCAAACATAAGTTTGTATGATTTTATTTTCGAATATAGTTCTCTATGAATTTAAATGTCATTTGAAAGTCATTTGTTATCGCTGTTATTTGTCGTATTCAATATGCAGCATTTGGGACATTTTTTTGTGCTTGAAATCATTTGTAAGATTATTAAAAGATATATTGATAATACTTTATGATGTTTCAGTGTTCCATTGAATTTAGAGGAATTTGCATTTAATTTATTTTTTCAATAAATTGATTTGTGATTTGCTAGAAAAAATGTATTTACTAAATCTTTTAGTGATAAAAATAAGCCTTTGGCAAGTAATCGATAAAATCAAATTTCTTATCTTTACAAACTCTATATATCGCATGACGTATTACAAATTCTTTACCGTTATTTAAAATCCAAAGTCCAAAGATTATCTGTTTAAAATTCCATTGGAAAAAAGAAATACTCACCACCTACAGATAAAAATTTTAACAAACGAGAAAGAGATAGTCAGAAGAAGAAAATTGAGTAACTGCAATGTCTTACTTTGCCAATAACTTTACTCGATTTTAATGTATCTGTTTACTTATCAAACAGCCATGGATTCGATTCTAATCAATAGGTTTAGAATTTTCCTCGCCTTAGTAGCTACACGATTAATCTACTTAAAAATTTGAATTTTGAAATGGTTAATTTTTTTGAATTAATCATTTTATAAGTGTGATATTCAACGTTTTATTTAATTTTTTTCCTCTTCTAAAGACCATTAATTTTGGGCATATTTAAAATTATCCACATTCTTCCTCCCCAATATTTTCATTATTTATTAGATTATAATTTTTATTATAATCTAAGGTGAGAATCAGTTAAAGTGTATTGCACCGTGTAAATAATTTTCTTTTATAAATACTGATTTTGTAAACTACTATCCATTTTCTATTCTGCTAGCTATTCGTTTTATGAAATAAATAATAGAAGAAATGTTTTCTTACAATGAAGCAAATTGTTGCAAAACTTGATCTTCTCAATAAAAAATAACTTATCAATTCCCTCTTGCATTAGGCATGCCTTCAGCCATTGATTTCAATATTTTTTTTTCTTTTCTTTTTAACTTTGAATAAAGAATCCCCCTCGTTACTAATTTTAATTTAAAAAAATCCCTCTTATTTATAAAAAAAAAAGTTTCCCTTTTTAGTATATTTTTTCATTGATATAAATAAATGAAATAATCTATGAGAACAAGAAATAAAAATCTGTTCCTTCAGCTCTATCTTTTAAAAGTGAATCTTATGTATTTAAGTACTTGTAACATGTATCCAAATAGATAAATCAAAATATTGATAAAAAAAAACATATCGATAACGCTGTGAAGAAAGAGTTATACATTTTGAAATGAATATTAAACCTGATAAATTTATTTTGTCAGTGGTAATATGAGTTATATAACAAAAAGTAATAAAAACTTTGTTTTGAATACTATACGCAAGTAATGTTAAAGAAACTCACGAAAAGTAAAACAAAGGTTAATGCTGGTGAAATTGAAAATGTATTTACTTGTGAAATTTGATCAAAAATATTGTTGTTACATATCTGATTGTAAGAATTTCCTTTAAGTAATATGTTATTTTCAAGCAGAATAGCAATAGATTTTTTTATCATATTATCGAGAATCAAATGTATAGCATAATTGTGTAGGCAACTTATGTAACACATATAATAAGGATAAATCGGTTCTCATCATTAATTAATAATCTTGAATCGCATTCATTGTTTGTGTAGAATTACTTTCAAAAGGACCTGGGGATATTTTCGGTATTTTAGGAACGTCAAATGATTATTAAAAAAAAAAGCCCTAAGATATTCTTCCGCCTGCCAAAGCGTCACCACAAGTAAACGAGAGAAAATGCTTTTCCCCGAATAACAGACTTTCTGTTGCAAATCGATCCTCAAATCATTATTATTAGGGGCTTCCGAACGTCGCATGCGGTGCCCGAATTTAGGATCACCTGATCAATTTTAATCAATCACCTTGTCAACTTCTGACGTTTGTCCCCGGTGAAACAAAGTTACATTTTTAATAACAGGGTATGGATCTGACTACAACAGGGGAACGAAACAAACTAGAGAGGCAAAATAAGATGGAAGAAAAAAAAAGAAAGAAGCAAAAAGGCCCACTTGCCAATGCGGCATACCAACGCAGTGGTGGCCTGATGTGAAATGCAACGTTTTTGGTATCTCCCTCCCTCCTCCACCCTTGCATCCATCCACAACCAACACTTGCACAATATTTCCCGCGTCGCCAAACTTAAAGATGACGTCGCCAGTAATTAGACCAATTTGGCAGAAGTAAAAAGCGAATAAAAAATGAGCTAAGCCCCGACATTTCGTGGGAAAACATAGCATTCCTTCCTTGCCCAATATATCATGTTCCGATTCGTTTCTACCTTTACATTCCTAGTAATTCCAATCTCTGCTTAATAATTCCGTATGTTGTTATTATTACAGTTTTTTCTTTCTCTTCTCCTTCTAGGTCGGACGGATCGGACCGCCTAGGGACGAAAACGTGGCGCTGAGGGGGAAGACAGAAACACAGGAGGGGAAAGAAGTGGAGTCCAGTGAGTGAAAACAGCCTCGAGGCGGTGAATCGAAGTTGTGCCACTAATTACCAACGTTTGCGCGCTGGCAAATCTTCGGCTATTTTTTCCTTCTTTTTTTCTTCCTTTTTTTGGGGAGTCCTAGAGAGGACCTCAGTCCTGCACAGTGCGTCGGGTGGATTGCATCTGCTCGTGGAGGCATACCACAACACCCGCCTCGAGAAGAGCAGTATCTCTTTTAAGTCACTTCCCCTCCTCTCCACCGAGATCGTCTATCTCATCAAAGTGAATATTTCCCTTCTCCCCTCCCCTTCTTTCCGAGACTTGCTGCAAAACCTTGAGAAAAAAAATAGACGCCCATTCATTGATGTGTCTGCTTTGCATCTCTAGTTGTGGATAATTGGTGTTTTCTTCCATAGCAAACGAACTGCAGAGGATTCGTCAACAATTTGCCTTTGCACTAGCAAGAAGACCGATGGATTTGCCATTTAAGGATGAATGTTGCATGTGATTTCTAGGAAGAAAAGCAGATCAACATTTTCAGGGGGAAATTTTATGACATTTTTTAAAATAGAATATAGTAAGAAAATCATTGTTTGGGAGCTTTTTTTAAGCAAAAATCAGAACTTTTCAAATAAATTATTTAAGAAAATAAATTGAAATCAATAATTAAAAAAATGATCCAAGATTAATAAAAATCCTTTTTTTTGACCTGATAGTTTTTTTTTAATTCAACATTCGATTCTTAAATGAGGGTTTGTTCGAACTTCGGAAAATTAAAATGAATTAAGAAACAAAATATTTATAAAGAGAAAACTGTGTACATTTCCATATTGATTACTTCATTAACAGATTTATTATCAAAAATTTTGATGAACGCACAATTATGGTATAAGTCATTTGTTGTTTTCAAATAATTGAAAACATTATTAAAATGCAAATCGCTAATGGTTGATCTCGAAGATTAATTGCTTTTATCGTCCATTATGTCATATGACAATCCATTATACGATAAATAAAAGTGTGCTGAAAACCTTACTTTCAAGGTCATGTTTTCTCCATTTTTCTCTGCCAATTACAAGTCATTAATTGTAAGAAAACTGCAAAAGAAATGAGTCCTCCTGTGCTTGCACTTTTTTCGAAATAAATCGATGAGAACTTGAACAATTTACTACCTACATAATTAAATTAAAATGCTCAACACATCTGTGACTTAAATTAAGATCAAAGCGAGCACTCAATAATTATAAACAATCAGATATATGAAGATTGACACTTCTGGGAAAAAATGATTCTTAGATTATTCGAAGCATTAAGGGAAGAAAATGAAGCTGAAAGTCCATTTTGAACCCGGTTTTAAAAAATGGTAACAGTATCGAGTGCCTCACCTCAGCTGTCACCCACTTCGTTGTTGGAGACAGAAGAAGTGGATATAACAAAAATGGATGGACTGTTAGAAAAATTGAAGACAAGCATGGTAAGTAACTTTTGTGCAATTCCAATTTTTTCTATGTATGCATGGATTTTTTTTTCTTGTCCAATCAATTCATTTTCAATTTGTTCCTACAAGAGTAAGGCAAAGTCCGTTTCCTTAATATTTCAAGTTAAACTCTCTCTTTTTTGCTAATATGTGATGGAAATTTTATTTATAATTTTTTTTTTTGTTTTAAGAGCTATTTTCCATAAATACAATACCATATTTTTTATTGGCTTTAAATTAAAACATGGCTTGCATGGCGTAAATTGCCTTCGTGTAAATCAACACGTAAATCTATTGTAATTTAAAGTGTAAATAGACTTCCACGAACTTTGTAGCCTTGCATGAGATTATATGTATATTCTGGTAAAAGGAATTAATTATTAAAATTGTAATTTACAATTTATAAATTCCATTTGTGAAATGGGAATTTTTTACCTTAATGTTTGACAGTTATTCTTTGAAGGACATTGAGCATATGGGTTAGAAAATGCCCCATTCTTTCTGGAAAGAACAGACATGTTTCTTATTGAGTGTCGTAAAAAAATGTTAAGAAGAAACTTGCTTAAAAAAATTCTTCAAGTTATGGACCATTGATCCAAATAGGTGGCTGTTTGTTAAAATTGTCCATCTCGTCTATCACAATTTGATTGCAATAATTTCAGTGTATATAGACTTCGTTTAAAAAGAATATTTTTGAGTTATCCACCTTAAGATTATCAACTAAAATATTCTAAAATAGCATGGCTTTTTCCGTGGGAAGGGCAGGAGATATAATAAAATTTGATAATGTGCTGAACATATGTTCATAAAGTGCTGCAAATATATTCATATTTTAAAATACATATTTGCTGTTAATTTTTTTATCAGTTCCAAATGATTCCAAAAGAACTAAATAAAACTTTAATTCTAAATAATCAGATTTAATTATATTTTGCTTTCCTCTTATTGCACTGTTTTAATACTTCTGGTATATAAATCAACAATTAAATGGGATAAATAATCATATATAACATTTGCCTGCTGCAAGTATTTCATTGAAAATCTAATGGCGTTTCATCAATGTAAATTACTCTGCTCATATTTTCTTCAATACATTAATTCCTCCTTCAATCCAGTTTCTTTAGCACTCAGAAAAAAATTAAGCAAAATAAAATTATAGAACTTAAGGATGTTTTCGACGTCCCTTGTAAATAAAATCTAATAAAATCCTGTGTTGGTCTAGTTACTGATAGAACGACTGTAATGAAGTTGATTTGTAAAACTACTAAGATAGAACTAAAAATGTTTTTTTTTTTCTTTCATATAAAGTAAATTTTGGAATAACCGAGATATTTTCATTGAAAAGCCTTGTTGCTAATCCTTAACTGCAATTCAATTGTATTATTTTTGTTCCGTACTTTTGTCGCTGGTTTTCCATACACGAAAATATATACGTTCGGCAAGAATTTTCTTCTAAGAACTTCGCTTACTAAGATCACCTTGAGCCTGCCCTTGAACCTGAATACGTGAGTCAAGCCCTTCCGGGTATAAGGATTTGCGTTTGTTTAAGTTAGCTAAAAATGGTTTGCAAATTCTTTTCTTCTTGTAATTTATTTATTTTTTATTTTCAGGAACATGTCTAGATATCACATATTTGGTACGCAAACCTACACATTGGTTTAATCATTTCGAAAATGTAGAAAAATAATATTACTCTTGAAAAACGATTTCAGCTTGATAACCTACCTAGCTTGTACATAATGCGCATTCCAGACATTAGAATATGTACATTCTAAAGAAAAAATTTATAAAATTTCAATGCGAAGCTCAAGAGCTGAAATTAATTTTATTTCCATTTAAATTGAGATTTCTTTCACTTCCTAGTTAAAACGAAAAATTAGCTCATCTTACTTCCGGAATCCCTTGAACTATTACTGACTCAGCAATGTAAATTTGTTTGTTTAGCAATGCATCGAGATTTAATTTAGTAGTGGAAATATTTACATTTTCTTGTGATTTGAAAGAATACAAAAAGTTTTTTAGGAAGTAATGAGCAGGCAGTTTTTTTAGAAATAATGAAATTTCAACTCTCATTATTTTTTTATTTGCATATCATATTATTATAAACGTTTCCAATGCATTTTAGATTATAAAATATTTACATTTAATTTTAATTGTACTGTAATTTTTCTTCTAAATTTAAATTTCTGTTGAATGATAAATAAGCAGAATTTAATGTTTATTTTCCCCATATTTTTGTAGAATTTTATAGTAAAATGCAATGGAATTTAAAGAGGTATTAGTGATTTTTTTTAATTTTAAAATTAAAATTATTTTTATTTCTCTTTAAACGGATTTAAACAGTTTTTATTGATCATTCTTTAGCATTTTTTAAATGTAATGACATCTTTAAGTCCACTTGAGTTCATTGCATTATTTACAATAAAAAATTGGACCAAATGAAGATCCGTGATCACCAATTCGTTCAACACTACATATATGATGAGTTGGCGGCTGTCAATCAATTTCAGGAAGTCGAGTGAATTGCTGAAAAGGAGAGAAAAATTTGAAACGGGAAGCTGGTAGAGAAGAAATAACAGGGTTGTAATAAATACAATTATGTTGAATTATGCGCAACTCTTGGTCCGTTTTTATTATTAATATACTTTAAACCGCATATTATAAAGGATCGAAGCGGAATACAGCTATCTCCGATTCACAGTCATCTTTAATTGATCAAAATAAATATATCAACTATTATACAATTCTGACTCCACATCTGAGAACTAGGTTATAATGATCTTCATATATATTAAAATAACTCAAAAACTGCTGTATAGAATATAATAATTTAGATTCAGAAAGACCGCATGACATCAGATATTTTTCTTTATGAGTGCAGAACATTGAAAATAGTAAATCGAGAAAAGATTTAGCAGAAAGTGATCCCATCTTTGGGTATAATTTGCCCACGTTCCTTTCCCTTACCCTACCTTCTCATTGCCTTTGCTATTTCTGTTATATACCTAAGAAATGCAGATAACTTTTTAAAAGCAACTTTAAACATATCGATTTTGTAATCAGGGGCTATATTTGCAACGTAATTAAGTAGTTCCAAAAACATTCTTCCTTACGCTTTATCGAAATAGTAGTGTTAATTATGTATTTCAAGTATCAAGAATTTTGTTAATAAAAGAAGTACTATTCCAGAGATCTGCGTTAATTCTTTGTTCGTAACAAAAGTTACAAAAAATAGTGTTATTTTTGTACCATATTCATTAAGAATGACTTTTATGGAGAATTCAAGAAATGTATAGTGTTTCGTCAAAAATTTGTGCCTAACTAATATCATTGTATCAAAGGATAATTTTAAATGTATTTGAAATAACAAAAATACCGGCGAATAATAATAGAGAGATGAAAATAGAAAAAAAAATCCCAGGCCGATTTTAAAATAAATTTATGACATTTATTTTGAGTGGAATATTTTATAAAATAGCATTCAAAAGTAAAGGATAATAATTTAACATGCGAATCATGAAAGAATATTCATTCTATTAGAGTTCTGAGAGAGAGAGAAATCAGAGCAACAAGCGAACGTATGTAGCCTCTTTTATGAGATAAAAGGAAAGTAATTATTAGGTCATTTACTAAAATAACATATTTCACAAATTTGAAGGTTTCATTTATATATCTTAGCTCGGTAATTAGAAGCACTTTTAAAGCAATGCTTACTGAAATTCTTTTCTTTATTTCATTAGTTACTTATGGACATCATAAAATGACAGAATGGAATATTAAAAAAATATGCTATAAGAAACATTGATTTGTACATCAATATCATTACTTGACATTCCAAAAATGTCAGATGAACTTCATGGTATGTTTTGAAACTTCGATCTTTTATTTAAGTAGCAAATGTGTTTGAAGTTACCTGGTGTTTCCTGAAATTTTAGAAGAACTTTTATTCTTCTGCTGCTAAGGTAATTTATTGCAATGGAGAATATACTATTAGGCTATTTTCAAAAGTTAAAAAAAGGTGAATGAGAGAAATAGAAAGTTAGAGAGAGAGAGAAATCAGAGCAACAAGCGAACGTATGTAGCCCAAATTTTATTCAGCCTGTTCACAAAAAATATTTGCTATAAAAAATGTGTCCTTATAACAAATATAATGGATTTGTTGGAATTCTTAAATTTTCGTATATTTCACTTTAAGAATTCTTAGAAAGAATGCCTTCTATATATTTAATGACATATCAGTACTTTTTCAAATTCATCAAATAATCTACTTCTTACTTGGAAGTATTTTTTCACTTAATGAACTATAAATTATTAATACAATTATCTTGTATTCATCATATCATACTTATTTATATTTGTTTGAAGTAAAAAAGTGGTTTTAAACAAAATTATTCATTGTAAATGCTGAAATTTTTTTATTTCATCCCGCATTGACAAGCAGAAATTGAACACATCTACAAATTTAACCTGAAAAATGGGAAATCACAGAATAATATTTACATTCTTTTTAAACTGTTGAATAAGTTATTTCGGACCTATTTTATATTAAGAATAAATTTCATACTTTTCCTAAATTGCGTCAACACTTGTTCAAGCAAATTCGGAAAAAGTATGTCATTATTACTTTTCACAAAAATGGGTAAATGACCAATTAAACAATCACTCCTCTTGCTTATTTTACATTGACAAGTTTTCAATATAACGCGGTGAAACATAGTATTGTATTCATAATATCATCGTGTTTCTCTTAATTTAAAAACCAGAAAGGAGAAAATTTTTAATTTAAATTGATTTTAATAAATCTTTGGTTTGTTTCACAACGTTTATGTATTGAAATGCATGTAAATTCCGTCATGCAAAAACATTAAAAGCGATCTTTAGGCTAGGGAGCTTGATTTAGAGCTATCAAATTTAGAAATAAATTTTATAATTATATATGTATATAATTACCATGCGACAATTGATTTTAGTACTTACTATACTGGCTTTCCTATGATTAAAAAATATTTTAAGTATATTTTGAAATAATACTTCTTATTATTTTAGTTATTGGAATTATATTTCCATGATTTGCGTCAATATTAAATGCATTGTTTTTGGGTACATGTTATAGTTAATTATATTTAAATGTGAACTTTAAAAATAAAATAAAGACTGACGAATCAGGCCCAAAATATTATCCTGCAGTAATGTTTGGATTAGGAATTTAAGTCTTCTTTCCCTTTTTTTGTTATAAGTATTTGGCAAGTAAGCTATACATACTACAAAGAAAGAGCAAACATAGAATATCCATTTAAAAAAAAGAAAAAAACATATCATTATATTTCTATTTACAAAATCATTTTTCTTTCCGTAAAATTTTTTTGCATTATTTTTAAAGTTTTTCAACTGCATTTTATGAAGTGACTTTAGTCACAAGAATGAGAAGTAAAAAAAAAAAAAAAAAAATCAAAGACATGAAAATTTACTTTTAAGTGATTTCTCACTGCTTATAAATGTTATCTTTGTCGCAATTCAAGCATTTAAGAATATCCATTAGTATGGGTTTTTCCGGAGAAAAACTGACCATCTTGTAAAAAAAAAAAATCATTGGAAAAAATCCTACTATGCAGGTTTGACTCCAGAAGCAGAGATAGAAGAAGCAGGCCTGATTGGAGACTGGCAGGCACATGAAAAGTCATGAATTCTATTTTACGACTGTTCTCGTCGCCCTATGATAAAAGAATCCAATTAAAAGTTAATTGGTAGTATTTTTTCCGAGACTGTCCAAGGATTCCATTCGTATTGAGAAGTGAGGAAATATTTAGGTAGTCCGGCTCTTCAAATGCTCCGCGTCCCCTATAGCGAATCGAGGAGTCATTCGAATTCTCGAACCGTTTGCGTTACAAATGACATCACATTTTTCATCGAACACAGCTACAAAAACAGATATCCAGAGCCGAACGATTTGAAAAAAAAAAAAAAAAGTAAAGAAAGAAATTAAAAAGGCATAGGAGGGAAGAGAAAATGAACAAAAGTAAAATACTCTTCCACCCGCCAAGTCGTGAGCGAATGGAATTTTTTTTCTTCTGTCGTTACTTATTTTCTTTTTAATGTCAGTGCTTTTATTTTCTAAAGCCAGAGTGCGTGTGGAATACTTGGCGTGCTTTTCCTTCACATTGTAGCTGAAGCTAGGCCTAATTGCGGAGTGCCCGAAGGCCTTTTACCTGCATTCTTGAGCTGCGCGGCCGGATCGGTTTTTTTTCACACCTCCCTTAAGGATGTTAGAATACGGCTCACTAGAAAAACGTTTTTTCCAGTCCTCAGTTTACGTTAGTACCGGCACAGAGGTTAGAGTGGAGTTGTGTTGTACACAAGGAAAGGTTTTGGTAAATATTTCTGGATGGAATTGCATTATATCTCAGTGAGAGTTGGAATTTTACGACTAATGGACTATACTTGCGGCCATTGGATAAATGTTTACTTGCCAGATGAATGAAAAGTAAGAAAACTCTCATTTGCGTATTAATATATTTATTTCTCTAGATGACATTTCAATGTATTTCCCCGGTTGACTCAAAAGTTTCAGAAATTTTAATTCTGCTTGACCATTGGATTGTTTTCATGTAATATGCAAACAAAATGTAAAGTTAGTATTTGAAAAGAGTGCTCATTTCAAGTTTGTTATTTTTCCTAGTAATTCTTTCCTTAATTCGTTGGGATTTTCCCCCTCCTATTTCCATCCTTTAATTTGTTTCTAATTATTTTAGAGTAAATTTATTGTTATATAAAATATATTTTTTTATTTCACTGTCAATCTTACATTTCCTTATTGAAATTTAATTTTTTAATGATTGAGTGCTTTCTTTTGGAAATGTAAAATCAATTTGATGAGATACAAAGTATGATGATGAAAATGAATATACTACATTATATTTATCAATTGACATTTGATATCTTAATCTATTATATTGCTTAAATATGTCATTTTAATAATTTTATATGAGATACATGTATCGAAATTTCTGCAATATTTAATATATTTTTTCATATTATTATCTTATTGTTAATTAAAGTTTTTTTTCTCTCATAAATATACTAATCACATGTTTCAAAAATAAAAAAAATTCAAAGAAATCACTTCATGAAAGTTAAACTCATATAAAAAAAACTATAAATATCAAATTTAGTTTTTCAACTTTCTGCTCGTACTAGTCACTAAATGATAATTCCTACCTACGTTCTTTTGCAATAAATTAACTTAGAGCACGACGACATTTAAAGCCTTACCAGTTATTTGAAGAAAGAAAAGATCTTACCATAATGAGATGCGTAATTGAAAAAGATGATCATTTAGTGGTAATAATTTTATTATGTTAGTGGCGTAAGGGATGTTAATTATTTGTCGTATTTTTTTGTTGTTGCATAATTACCTAAATAATAATGGGGTCAAAATATTAAATTCACGGAATCTGAGTTTTGCTGAGAGTTAATTTACTGTTTACTAATTTGCTTGATTTACTGTTATCTTAATTAGTAAGCTGAAGCTTGAAATAAATTTTCGGTTCTTAAACATTTTTAATTCACAAAATTGTTTTATTTCCTACATTAACTTGGTAGATTCTCTTCTAAACGCCTTACACGCTGACCAGAGAACTGTTAAAATGAAACAAAGCATATGCAATAACGAAAAATGAATAAAATTAATGACTATATTTTCGGTGCTGTTGTAAGTTTATTAATTTTAAAAGGCAATAAAGACATTTTAAAAATATTAGTTAAAGCTGTCATCTACGCATAATTATTCTTTTTAAAAATGTATCTTTCAATTAATAAGTTTGATTCTTCCGACTGAAAATTTAGAAATTATTATTCGAATGAATGCAGTTTTAAAAAACAGAATATTATATGCTAGCTACCTATATTGGCTAGTTGATTTACCTGGAGTACATTAATTTCTGTTAAATCTGCTTTGTATGATTTGATAAGGATGCCTCCTTCCCCCGAGTGATATAAACAACTTTTAAACATTTAAGCCCATATTTTTATAATTTTGAATGTTGTATGCATGAATCACAGTATGATACTAAGTTGTTTGATGTTACAATCATGTGCAAAACGTCATTGTCCGCATCGTCTAGTATCTAACTCTACATTATCATACGCAGTGCTTCAAATTTTTCTCCTTCAAACAAATTAAAATCCCAACATCAAACCGAATCGTCTCATTTTGTTTGTAATGTGTAACTCTCACGTCTAACTTGAAGTTGACTAATTAAAAAATATTAAAGAATGGCAAGCATAATTATTCAGCATACTAGATGTAATATTCGATACCTTAAATAGCGTTTTTTATAGATTACATAATAAAAGTATAAAATAAAATAGAAAATAAAACTTTATAACGGCATTGCAAAAAAATATATGAAAAAATAAACAAAATCTTCACTCCTCAATTTTTGTAAATAGAAAAAAAAGTGCTGATCAGGTACTTGTAGAAATAATGCGAATAATTTTTAATTTTATTACACACTGTGTAAGCATCGTTGCAAATAATGTATAAACGTGTTTTTAAAAAAATGGCAAAATTCAGTTCGGAATTTCACCGCACTGCTACAATTACTAACGAGAAAACGCCAAAAGTTTGGCCAATTTTTAATAAAAATTCTAATTATTAAAATTTGCCTTTATACATTTCCACATTTCACAGTATATATGCGCCGAACTTGATATATCTAGAAACAATAATCTGCTTTGTAAAGCGCCTAGCTAATTATTATTTAATCAAAGCTAACTCACAATATATTTTATATATAAAATATTTCCATTCAAAATATATGTGAACTATTTTCTCATAGGATTCAAATTAATTTCGATGTTAAACATTTTGTAAAAGCGAAACAAATTTTCTTTATTTTTTTCATTCTCAGAAAACGTTTTTTTTTTTAAATTGTATTTTAAAGCAGGAAATGGCTGTCAAACATATAAAAACAATAGCATTATTCTTTCAGGATAAAAATCATATGATAAAGTGCCGTTCTAGGATCTGTGCTGGTTTGAGTCTTAACGCGAATAAGAGCAGCCTTTAAATTACACTGCAAATTTTTGCAAGATTTAGATGTTTTCATCATGAAGTGAAATATTTTTACCTCTTGATTTTCTTTACTATTTAAAGACTATATTATAATTTCCCGACAAAATTTTCTCATTTTTAAGATTTAAAAATAGAGAACTGAAAATATCATGCCGTTAGTTAATTGTTGAATTCATGATGGAGTAAATATGTTTGAGATTAGCATCAAAACACTCTTGCTTTGATATCTTTTGTGTAAATGAATCGAGAATTGTTTAAAGCTAACTATTAGGAAAAAAAGTATTAAGATTTTCTGATTGCATAATATAACAATTTCATGTTTGTATTTGCTTATTTGTATCAGACAAAATCTACAGCTTATATCTTATTTATTTCATCCCAATGACTAAATGCAACGAACGTATATTTCCTAAGCAAATAATATATATTACTAATGTAGACTGTTTATTGTAAGCGATTTCAGCTAAGATATTGCATACGATCTTTATATTATCAGTATATAACATTCACTCATATATTCTTCTTTCGTTTGAATGATAGTGCTGTATGACAACAGAGTAATCCATTAATTCAATTTCAACGTAGGTGGCCTGCATTCTTCTATTACTTTAATAATACAAAATTTGCATGCTTATCTTTAAAAGATATTATGAATTTGAGCAAGGTTAGATGACGCAGAGAAGAAAATTCAGTTGGATGTAAAGAATTTTTATCGTCATGGAATTAAAAATTTTCGTTTCTCAACTTATTTTTAAAATAATTGGTTCTTTTTTTTATCTTCAAATTTTCTATTTTTTGTGCAACTCGCGAAAACTTCAACTGCTGTGATTCCCCCAGTCCCCCTCTAGAAATTTAATAGGTATTCAAATATTAATTAAACGAGTTATACCAAATAACGAATTTTTTTTTGTTGTTATTATAATGTTTATACGCTCTGTCCTAAAACTGTAGATTAAAGTATGAAACACAATTCGAAGTAAAAACAAGAAAGGAATTATATATTTCATACGTGCATTATAAAAACTAGATGATACATACGTTAAGAGTTAACTCACAAGAAAAACAATAACAAATGCTGAATTATTTTAGAAAATAGAAAATGCGGTATCCCATAATTACAGATAATATTTATTTAATGGGTTGTATGTAAGGTTCAGGAACACAATTACAAATTTTAGAATTTAATCATGTTTCCTTTATCTTTGATCGTTTCAAATACACATTAAGAAAGTATTAAGTTTTGCATTATCTCTGGGAACAATTCTTACCACACTTCATCTATGCCTACTTTGAAGTCCGTATTCGAAAAATGAAATGTTGTCCTTTTCATATACTTTTCGTTCTGGTTGTTCTCCTTTAGAGTAAGTCAGGACAAAGCGATGACCATTCCATGGCATTTATAATATTGGTGTTGAATTACATATATGACCAAGTAGACATATGAAGAGGCCTCCTGTCTCTCTGAAATAAAACAGTTTGATCCTTTCGGTTAATCTTGTAATGGAATAAAATGGCCCTGTAATATTTGGTGATAGTACTTGGAACTAACTTTCTTGCTACTGATTGCCAAAAATGGTGGTTCACTAAATTCAAAACTATAATAAGTTATTCATAATTCTTTACCTTGTCATCTTGAAACTTTTTAACTCGAAACTTGAATTTTTAAAACATGCGAATAAATATCCATCTGGTTCTTCCGGACTCTACTTTTTCTCGTCACTAAATATTATTGACCGCCATTTATCATCATAAGACATTTTCTTTGTCGAGTTTAAACGATCAGTTTTGTGGTGTACTTTTAAGCAGAGTTTCTACAGCATTTTCTTGAAATTTACTTAGTACGCTTTTCTATGAATAGTGTTTTTTTTGATGCTCCAGAAGCGTTTTCATGCAGGAAACATAATAGATTGCATATGGATCGAAATTCATTCTATGTTCTTTTAGAAAAATACTAATGCACATTGACTGCCAATCACAGCACTTGGCTCAAGTCTCTGATCCGTTCCTGCAATCTAATTATATGATTCTCTCATCTGCTATAAATAAGATGTAAGAGAGATAGTCACCTAATGTAGGTAAAATGCGTGAATCATAGACATGAGTAAAATATTGTCAAAGCTAATTATAATTTGTTAGTAATTATGTAAACTTATGAATTTCAAAATTTAAATTACGAAATTTTTATGAAATTTTACATATATATATATTTTATAATTATTGAGCTGTGGAGATATTCAGCTGTAGATATGTCCCAGTGAATGTGACATTTTTGGGTTCCTTTATACTCTAATGCAAATATACTTTAGGATAGTTGTAGGTATGAATAGGTAACACCGTGGCTTTAGAGAAATAATAGACATACTGTTCTTAATATGTTAATAATGTCGATTTCGCTTTATTTCTATAAAATTATTTGGTCAGTATTTACTAATTTCCGCTTAAACTATTCCAATTTGCTCCAATCAAACCATTTAAACTGGTATAATGAAAATAATAGTGATAGACTACTATGGTGTTATCAAGATAAAAATGGATGCCAGTAGTTTCATTGCATTTTAAATTATTTATTAATTTATTTTTGGTAGAAATATAATGATGTAGTGCTATATAAAATAAGTTTTTGTAAAGGACTTAAGTTCCATATTTCTGTTCGATAAATTAACATATGTAGTAGATATCTCTCTATTATATCAGTTGCAATACATATATGATATCAAAATTATCTGCGAATAATTGGGAGTATAAATCTTCTTATTCACATAAATCTGAAAGTATCGTAAGAGTTTCAGAAATGTTGGAAATATAAAATATTTATGACTGTTTAAAAATTTACTTTCAGCATTTTTTAAAAACTCTAAATATAAAATATAAAATTGCTTTATGGATATAAATTTTAAGTTAGACTAATTTAAAAAAACATTCTTTTTTATTATTTGCTTATATTATCAATTTTTTTGAATAATAATATTTTGAATATATAATTTTTTTTACTAGGCAGGAATTTTTAAAAATTTCGTATCCTAAAACGATTCACTCTTTAAAATTTCTTTAGAATAACAAATATTTGACTTAAAGAGTCTACTTTCACCTTAGAAAGTAAGTTTTTTACTAATAGAAATTTAGAAAAACTGATTTATTATCGGAGAAATAATGATATGAAAATTAAAATGTTTGCTTAATTTTCTTTCAGTTCTCTGTCTCTTAAGGTATAATCATAGTTTTCATCTAAGAAAACAAATTCTGATCTAAAATGCAGACTTCAAATATATTCCATCTGTTGAATTTTGAAATTTTCCATTCAATAAAAAGTTTTCCCTCACATTTTTTTTAACTAGTGAATTTTGCTTAATATTTTGAAATTTGTTTTTATGTTCAAACAAAATTATTTTGCTTCCTCTCGCTGATTGTTTTAAAATGCAAAGCAATTTACTAGAACCAGATTACCGAACGATCGGAACATCTTACACTGAAAAAATATATGAAAATAAAACCACCAAGCAGCTTTTCTAATAAAGATTTATGCTTTGGTATTTCGATGACTTTTTTTTTCAAATGCAAACATAGATGAACTTTCATTTTCGGAGTTACAAAAGAATTTTTGTTATTTTTCAATCTTATACAAAAGTGCCTCAAGTTAGCAACCTTAAAGAGTTTTGTCTTTGCTGACATGATCTTCAAATTTACAAACTTCCTCTGGGGAAAAAAGAGTGAGATACTCTTTCTTCTTTTTTTAAAATTGTGTAACAGTTTCTGAGCTCTCATTATTATTTCTGAATTCTAACGTGTTATTTCAGATTTCTAACAATTCTTGCATTCAGGAATAATAATGTCGAAATTCTATTAAATAAACAAATAATTTTTTAAATAATTAATTATACGATAATATTAAAGTTACAACATTTGCATTAGTAAGAAAAAAAAATACTTGACAAGTAAAATAACCTTTAAATAAAATTATTGTAAAGTAAGGAAGTTTCATCAAATAATCCAATAAATTTCTTCCACACATTATAATTATCTAATATTTTATAAAGTTCTCTTTTACCGGAATTTTCAGTAGTAAAAAAATTTGAAGACTTGTTGATTTTAAACTTGGGAGCAAAATTAAAATAGCTGAAGGGAAGTATTACTATGGTTTATTTTTTCCCTGAGAAATAATGATTTAACGAAAACTTTAATTATCACTAACCAGTTTTTGATGTCTCTTTAATCATATGTTCTATTTTCAAATGATTCTATTAACATATTTTTCAACAGAAAGTGCAGGCTTTAAATATATATTTCGAAGGTCTGTGAATGAATTTTAGATATATCCGTGAGTTCCATCACATATCTACTAACTGAAATGTTTTATTTTAAATTAGTTTTCTTTAAAAAAAGAATTTACTTCCTGAACATTTTATTAACATTCAGTTCAGTCGATGATCTTGTGACACAGACAAATGTGCTACACAAATTTAATTCTATAATCCACCTAGCAGCAACGTTTAAAAAAGCATGTAAAATCACAGGATTAAGGAGAGGGGGGGGTAAATAAAGTTACGAGCGTGAGGAGCGAGGGAAATAAAGTTAGATGACGTGTGCTGTAAATTTTGTCATCCGATAGTGACATCACGTGAGTTGAATTTATTGATACATCATTAAGAGTACAAATTTAGATTGTTGGAGACTTTGCAGTTATTTCCAAATTTGCATTAATACATCTTTTTTCTTTTACGATCTAGTTTAAAAGTGTGTAGGCCTAATGTTTAACTTTTAACTAGTTTAAATGGGAAACTAACAGAAATTATACTTATAGGCTAGCATGTTATATTAATATTAATATTGGGAACAGAAAAGACAGAAAAATTCATTTTAATTACTTTAAAGGGCCGAGTGCTATACCTAAAGTTCAAAATGCTGGCACATCATTTTCCCGTAAATGCTATCTCCTGAGTTGTAAGTAAAAAAATTGAATTTTTAAGGAAATTGATTTTTGATTAAAATTTGACCATCGTTATGTTTTGAAAATTTTTAAAAATTAAAATTGAAGCTGCTTTTACATTTATTTAAAATTCTTTATTTTTATTAAATTGGAAAAAGTATTTTGAAGTATGTTTTGTAACATTAATTTTCATTGTTTTAGTTAATGAATTTATATTCGTGATGCGTGTATAAATATTAAATCCTTTTTAACCCTGCACACTATCACCGTTATATAATTAAGACCAAACTTAAACCTTGAAATTACTAAATTTAAGCCAAATCTTTGGAGTGAATTTAGCATTTTTACTGAATTTATAGTGTTTCTTTTTTTATTATTAATTAGCCATGCACGTGATTAAAAGTACCCAAAATTCGAATTTGGATATCAGTCAAGTTTTTCTTAATTGAAACAAAAATTTGATGCAAAACTGCACTTATAGACAAATCTTTTTTTTTTTTTTTTTTTTTTTTTACAAAATCTAATATATTTAAATCATTGTGTTTTTGAATTTTTCGTCTACATGTTTCTAAACGTACGAATCGACAGACAATCAATCCATCGTTGAATTTGGCTCAAAATTGAAAGAATTTCATTTGTTCCTTTATTGAACAAAATTTTATAAATTTTTTTTTTCAGAAATATAAAAATGCCTCATCTTCCTTCCAATATTTGTGCCACGTATATATCGCAGTGTAATATTTAAAATCTCTTGGCACTAATTAATTTATCTTTCAGATGTGTATATACTTTTATTTATGAATAATTCTTAATAACTTTTTATAAATAAATTATCCTAAATTAAAATTTAATCTTCTTTATATTATGCAAAAAATGTTTCACCCGGTCTAAAAATTCTTATATTCACCAACTGTCTTCTAAAGTATTCTATAGTGCCAATAAATATATCATGATTTAAAAAAACATTAATTATGCTTGAATCTTCGACCTTTCACGGCTAATTATCGCTTATTTTATTCTTCTAACGAGTTAGAATTAGGTCATATCAAAACCGAATATCTTCATCCCTTGACCTCATTATTTTTCTCCCTTATTATTCTTCTGATTTATCTCTAACTTCTTTTAATTGACTAATTTTCTAAATAAATTTAGTTCTAATCTGTACTGTAAAAATAGCTATTTTTATATTTGAATTTAATTTTTTTTCAATCTATGACATAATTTAACGTAATTTATATATATTAATAAATATTATATCTTAATGTGTGTCATTTATTCAATGAAAGCATTCATTCTAGTAGTTATAAGATGCATTTAACTCATCTTTTAGCAACAGTCTATTCTAATTCGTTTAAGACTCCTACCTCATTACTTCATTCCTGTGAAATATAAAAATAAAATAATTTTTATTATTAAGTATTAATGTTAGGTTTTTTTAGTCAATCAATTTAACATATCTAATTTTTTAAGGAAAAAATATTCAATACACTTTTTATAACCATTTTAATTAAGCATGGAAATCACTGGTCAAATTATTTTGTTTGCATTATCTAATTTGCACCTTTTACTTTATAATCAATTATGTATACAGTTTCAAGTTTTTACTAAGGTATTTTAATCATTAAAAAGCACTTTTAATTTTCAATCTAATAAAGATTAAAAACAGTTCAGCATTATGATGCCTTTTTTAACAAGAGTATTTAATTCAAATGGGGGATTTTTTGAAAGAAGGGGGGGGGGGTTAACTACATAATTCGATTTAAAATGTATAACATTTTTTTAAAAATAATACCATCAGAGATTTCTAGAAAAATAAGTCTATATTAAATAAGGTTCACAATCTGAAAAATTTTAGCTACATAATTCGATTTAAAATTTATAGCATTATTTTAAAAATAATTCCACTAGAGCTTCCTAGAAAAATAAGCCTATCACTAAATAAGGTTCGCAATCTGAAAATTTTGTGCCACACAAAGGAGAATCAGAATTGCATGCATCATCGTTTAAATATTTTCTGTTTAAGAATCTATTCATCATATATAACGGTGAATTAAATTTGTAAATTAAATTTAAAATAAAAAATTTACAATGTTATAAAATATTTATAAATATATATTGTAATAAATAGTGTTGCCATACATGAGGGGAAATGTTGATATTGAGAAAGATTAATTTAATGAATGAACCTGTTTCAAAAACCTCTTCTAATGTTGATTTCAAAAAGCCTTAAACCAGTGTGGTGCAACTCAATATCGCCTATTTATGGGAAGACGAGCCAAAAGTGGAAGAAAAACATATTTATATCTCTCAAAACTAAAGATTAAAATAACACGTTAAAAAGAATGTCATTTTACATTGTCTTAAATTCTATGTGAAAAAAAACTGTATTATCAAAAATTGTGCCGTATACCATAATGATACATGCACCATAGTTTAAGAAATTCTGTTATTGAAAATGTGATAAACGTCTCGACTATGCAAAGTATTCGATACTCGAAATTTCTAGTTAGGAATAAAGAACCAAGACACAGGTGAATTTTTAAAGACAATTTTGCTTACAAATATAAAATAAATACTTGAAACGGAGGTTCCTCAGTATTTGCCTGTACTTATTTCCAAGTAAAATGCATTCTTCCGTATGACGAAATAGATATTCTGCTCCATACGGATGAGCTCAAGGCGAAGCAAGTTGTAACTATAGGAAATAATGGGATGCATTTTCTTGAGCTCTCTGAAGAAACCGCAAAGGCAGCATTTGATACGAGACAGATCAGAAACAGGCTGCAACTCGAAACCAAACAACCTCACCGCTGTCGGCGCCTATTACTCGATTGTATCAGGAAGTTGACTCCGAGCAGTTGTCTCGAATTCTGAGAATTCATTTCGCAACTTTTGGTTATTTCAGTAATGAATCGCTTTTCCCGGTTACCTGGTAGCTGCAAACTTAATCATAAATGAACTGCGATCACCCAAGCAAAACATCATCAATTTTGGAACATTATTCCATAAAGTTCATGATAATTGTAAATTAAACAGAATAAGCAAAAGTTGGGTGCTTTTTAATGAGTGTCAGTTACACGACACGTTAACGTACGCGACACAGAAATAACTTTGATTACTTATTGTTGAATGGCAACAATCAAATATAAACAAATAAATGAATTAAATGAATAATAAAACGAATTTCAAATTTCTTCATTGATGGTTTTTACAGTTGCGTTAAATTCAGCGCTTCTCATTGCTGCAAAAAAATTATTAAAAATGTTCTGGAGATGGTTCAACAAAAAGTGCATCTAGTCAGAGAGAAGAAATTATAAAAAAATCAAAACATAAAATTCTAACAAAGTGTATTCAAGCGCGAAAATGGACTTCACAGTCGTCAGATTGGTAATTGCTATGACTTGTTCAAGGACTTTAATTATTAGACATCTTACGAAAATATTATATTACCTAAAGCCAAAAAAAAACCTTTTTATTGATATTAATTTAATTTTTGTAAATTTCCCTCCTTGACTCTAATAATATTTCTAATTCAGTTTGATATTACAACTGGAAAATTGTTTTTAAATGGTCTGATGGAATTCAAACTCATCCATCACAGCTATCAAATGCTGTTTTTGCCAACCATTTACTCTATACTAAGATTTTCACAGTCACTTTTATTTCGTAATAAATACACTTTTTTAAAATTTGCAATAAACTGATTAACAAATATTGATGTTTTTCAGTGATATCAGATAACAAGGAATATTTTATTTATAAATATAGTTAAAATGATTAATAATGTTAAATTAATCGTTTAATAACCTAAAAGACAAAAGATGTGCAAAAACACACTGGTTGCCAAAAGTGGCTAATTATATCTAAAAAAATTGTTACAGACGGATTGCTAAAAATCAAATCATTACACTTTGTTAAATTATGTATATTTTATCCTATAATCTTTCCTGCTTTCCTAAACTGATATAAAATATTCTTAAAGCTTACGTAACTCTAGAGATGTTTTTTTCACACGATGTTCTTAAGGTTTTCGTTTGGGTATTTATTTATTTACTGAACTCAAAAATAATATTGGAGTGAATATGTAAGCGATTAATATTTTTTAGTGGTTTATTTGTAATTTAATAAATATTGGTAGCATTTTTATTAATAATACAGATTATTTTAACATAAATTGCTTTTATTTCTTTACATTATACATTTTCAAAGATTTATTCTTTTTTGTGTGCTAATATCTTTTAATTCTTTTCATGATATTTAAATGATAAAATGAATGTAATGCCGATAGGCTGCTGAAGATGATTAAGTAAAAATAAATGAAAACAATATGCTCTCGCTGTTTTAAAATATTATTTTCTTTAAAAGCAAAAGAAAGGACGCATACTAATATATCACTAGTGTACAATATATACAGCACATATTTAAAAGATGGCATTTCGAATAAACAAGAATGCATTAGGTCATTTTTCTAAGGCTTTTTAAAAAATTGTTTCAGCAGTACACACAAGACATTAAAATTGTAGATGTCTAACGTCAATAATAAAAAAAGAATTAAATTCTTACATTTTCCATTCAAAAATAATTTAAAGTATTTATAAAAATTAACTCAAGTTAGAGTAACTTTAATTTTTCACTAAAAGTCAACATCATTTATTTGTTAATTGATTGTTATCATAAAATTTGGAATATTTCTCAAAGCATTTGAAACTTATTTTTAAATAATGCATATGTTTATACTCTATTTCTATAAACGCTTATTCATACATGCTTTTTCATTAATTAAGACAAAATTATATGAATGTATCATCTTACATCTTTTAAACCGCTTTCAGTTTGATTCGATTTGATGATTAATCTCAGCTGAGATTCTTTATAAATACACTTTAAATCCACTGTCTAGGAAGATTGGGTTTCGGTAACTTTTCAATGTTGCCTGTTTCCAATAATTATTTTATGCATTTTAAAACTGATTATCTCTAATAATTATTTTTGTCAAATCATTTGCTAGTATGAAAGGATGAAAAATGCAATACTTTTTTTTTTCTTTTATTTTCTGAGATTTTAATGATGATAGGTAATTATAAACAAATTTGCTTTCGAATCAAATAAATAATATTTAACGCATACTTATTTTTTAAATTTAATTGTTTATTTTTTCTTTTAATCTCTGAAGGACTTAAGCAATTATTATTAATTTTTAAATAATTAGGCTTGATAAACTTTTGTCCTTCTAAAGAGTGTTCTAGTATCCAAAGTACCGCAGTACCGAAAATACCCAAAGTGGAATGAATTACAAAATTCTTTTTCAGAACATTGCATACAAAGAAGTTATAATAAATAAACGAATCAACAGAAATATTTTTTTAATTTTTTTTGTCAGTTATTATACTTTTATTAAACTTTTTTATAATTATGTATATAAGGTGAACACAGCAAATGTTAAATTTTGATGCAAAAAGGATCAATACAAAAAATTTAAGTCAATTAATATTCTAGAACAGAGTTTCCCAAACTTTTTTGTGTCGTAGACCCCTTGCCATGTTTTTCCGTATTGAATAGACCCCCTACTTACCTCATATTGATTTCCTGTAAATTTCTAACTGTAGTGAAGTTTACTGTTAAAAACTTAAAGTAAAAACACATGTTAATTTATACATTTATTAATTGAATTTAAATTTATACTACTCAAAATAAAATTTCGTATCTGTTATGTAAAATCTATGTAACATGAAATAAACATAAAGTAAACTAACATAAGCAAAAAGTCAATATTATTAATGAGAAGGATGAGCCTTTAACAATAAATTATCAACATTTGGCGTCAATTTTGTAAGGGTTAATCTTAAATCACCTCGGCTAATGATGTCCAGTCTGTTTCTTTTATTCGTTAAGAGATTAGTAACAGCGCTAAACCCCTTTCCCACTAGGTATGACGATGGAAAGGAGATTAAAAATTTCCTCGCTATATTCCATAATACGGGATAAGTAACGGGTATGTTGCAAAGAAGCCAGAATTGCAGATATCCATTTTTAAACTGAACCTTAAGTTCTTCGTTTGTACTTAGTTCTGTCAGTTCCTCCAGTCATTTCATGGACCCCCAAATTTTTTTTTCGCTGACGTAGACCCCTTGCAGGTTGTCATAGACCCCTAGGGGTCGATATAGACCACTTTGGGAATCACTGTTCTAGAAGAAACTTTTCTTCCTCATTTCAAGACTAGTTCTTCTAAATAAAAGTCATATAAATGTCGCATAAGTAGGGCTTCAGATTTTCTTCCGTACTTCCTGGCTTCGAATAATTGTGTTTATTTTATGCAGGATATTTAATATTCATCTCGCTGTATCCTTGTTCAGTATTTTACGCAACCTTATTAATAAAAATACCGCTTAAATGGATTATGAATTGGATTTAAGTTGTTTAAAAAGTTTTCTTACAGAAATGGAATATAATGTAAATAATACTTTTTATAAATCTCAATGTTTTACAGTGAAACGATAGATTAAAAAGCAAGAGAAATTATTCTGCATTTCCCTCGTTATTATTAAATTCATTATTATTTTATCAATTAAAACTCTTTTGTTATAAGTAGTGATAGATAAATTTAAGTACTCTCCATTTTCTGCATCCTTTTATTTTTAACATAAAAAAATTACTTCGTTGTCTCTTAAATTTGATTTGAAAATAAAAATACTAACGTAATCATAAAAATAAAATTGTCTTTAAATATGAAGAATAGTGTTATGACTTATAGGCATTCATTTCAAAATTTTCAGTAATTATGTATCAAAAATGAATTTTTCATGAAAGTAGCATGCCAAATCCGTTTTTAAATTTTTGTCGTTATTTTATTTTTTTCCAGCTCTTAAGAACAATGCTATTCATTAAAAAAAGTAAGTTTTTCGAAAGAAAATAAGGTCACAGTTTAAATTTTCTCCTGAGTAAAGGAATGAAAAAATAATTCTTTTTAGGAAACATTTTCAAACATGTCGTATACAAGAATTTTATTATCATATTTCTAATCTGGTAACTGTAACTATAAATATGTGAATTAAAAGTTGGTATTTGTAATCAGAAATTAACTATTCCATTAATTTTTTTTTATTAATTGGAAAAAAGTAAATTTTTTTATCGATTTTCTTTAAGAAGAAAACAAATTTATCGAAGTAGCGCTTTCAAAATATTTTTTCTAAATATGAATTCATCATTCTCTAACCAAATTGCCTAATAGATCACTGGCTGGTGTTAAAAAAAGATCTGATGTTAAAAGATTATTAAGCATCCATGATGATCGCAAATTGTGGTCGTTGATCTGGAATTGTAGATTGTGATCGTGAAAACAAGCAATCATTAGTTATATTTTAATTATAAAAACTTGACCCGGATTTTAGGAATGAAAACGAAAAAGCTGTTAATATAATCATGGTAGCCTCATTTACAAATCATCTCTGAAAGAAATGGTTGATTAAAAGGGTTTTTTTTTCTGATGCTGTTAATGAAAGTAAAATACTTTAATTTGCATTATTAGTTTCTGTATAAATTGTGTGAAAATCTTAGAAGGCCAGCAAGAATTTGAATAGTGAAGTAAATTATAGAGCTTTGTAATCAGGAAGTTAAAAAAATCATCATCATAATTTTATGGAATAATCCATTTAGTTGATGTCATATCTGAAGGCTACTATTAGTACGAAAACAATGCCTATTAAATTATAGCTCCAGAGAATGAATCGAATTAAAATCGCTTCCTGCAATAATTTCTGCTCTGATGTTCCAAACATCAAAGACCATTTGCGGGCAAAATAGCGAAATCGATTCTGTATCATTCAAAAGCAAAAGTTCTCCGTCTCTTAACATGGATAAATTTCGATTTACTATCAATTTATCATTATCGGGACACTGCATAGCGTATCGCAACCTTATTTCCATATTCATTCTACTTCCGTTCTTAGCCGTTATAATTTGCATTTTATTTCCATTTAGAACTTTCCTTACTTACTTATAGTAATCTAAGTATAAACAAAAACGAGAAAAAAGATGAATAAATTATTTAAATGAAGTAGTAGAGATCTATGGTAAATTTCGGGTCTTATAGTTTTCGGACAGTTATCTAAACATGTTTTGGAATTTAATAAAATCAAACATCATGTATTTATTAATATCGCTTGGTAATTAAAGATAATTTTAGAAAATAGTATTCTATTTAGAATTGAAAAATTAAATTAAAATTAACACACAAAATAGGACTTTAACGCTTACGCATTCGGCTGTATATCAGGAATGCATGTAATGAAATCGTAACGATGTTTACTTACTCATTAATAAACATTAAAAAATTATCCCGTGAGATTTTTAAAAATGTTTATTGATTTTAAATTTGTTTTATCTAATAACGAAAGAAAGAAATATTTTATAGAAATCTCATTAATTTATTTTAAGATTGTCTATTCCGATATTTTTCTGTGCACTTTCAGATATTTTTATTTTTATTTTGGCAATCTAAATTATTTATATATTTTATTTTTTATAACCGGGTAATTGTTTATTCTAAAACACATTTTTCGAAGATTACGCGGAACCGGTGAAATTCCTGTAAGTATTGAATTCGGTTTACTTTTAATCCCGGAAAAGTGATGACATTGGATTTATAATAATAATAAACGATGAAGAAAGTTTTGATACCAGTTTGGATGTCATCCAACGAAGATTTAAATTTGCATGTAGAACAAAGTCAGAAATTTTTGACCTAATATTTAATAGGAACTATTTGGCAACGGGAAAGAAAAAAAAGATACTTTTTATCGATTTTCTTCATGGACACAAATATCTCTTAGTGCTTTCAATTCACTAAATTAAAATGCAATAGAAGAAATAAACTTCATTTTTATAATAAAAAATTTCATATTAAATCAGATAAATAACTGTATTTCCAAAATGATATGCAAATTCGATACTGTACTTTCACCTAGTTATCAATATATTTATCTTATAATTTTATTCCCTAATTATGCTATCATTTGCTATTAGTTAGTTCGCCTTTTTATTTGTAATTAGCCTAATGTTAACTGAAAAGTAATTAACTGAATTGCATATGCATCAGATGTAGAATAAAAAAAGGATATCTCACTAGCCAGTCTATTTAATTTTTGATTTTTTTTCATTTATTTTCGATGTTACTTACTATATATGTATCAGCTGTTTTATTTACGATAACTGCTGAATATAGGAATACAAGACCCAAAAAAAATCTTAATTTGATTACTCCTTAAAATGTTAAATGTGGTTCAAAAAACCCTTTTTCTTAAGCTCAACATTTTTAATTGCATTTATGGAGCTTCATATTCCGTTCACGTTCCAAAGGATACGAATCTGTTTTAATGAATTTACCAGTTCTTTCGAATTAGAAATATATATTATATTCACCCATTAGGGAATACGAGAAGGATTTTTTTCCCTCTCACAAGATACTTTATCTTTTATTATTCTTTATTTATTTTATGCCCATAGATGTGCTATCTTTTATCGCTTTTAGTAAATACATGTGGTAGATATTTTTCTATTTCTTATTCACAAAAATCTAAGCAATTTTTCAATTGTCGAAGCCACACACTTCTCTTTCCCATCTGCATAATAAAAATAAAAATAATCTCTGTAAATAAATACTTAGAAATTTTCTTATTTATCTTTTATATTATTTTAAACATTAACCATAAAATCCATATTCATATGTATTCTCAAAAAATGAAATTTATGCAAAAATGTGATGTTTGCATTGAAGCATCTAAAGTCATTTTATTTGAAAGCTTATGAATTAGTAGTCTTTTTCCCTTTCAGACGAAAATCTTATAATATTGCATGCAAATCTCAATACTCTACGATGATGTAAATCGCTTCCAAATATTCAGAAATTCTAGACTTACAATGTAGTATTATCTTCCAAAAAAATATCTTGAATATTGCATATTATTAATATCTTATATTTTAAATGAAATTTTTATCGAAGTATTTTTTTCTTTGAGTGAATTATTGGCATTAATAAATTTTTACAAAAATAACTTGAACGAAAATAAAAATCTTTTGATATGATAATGTGGTCTTGAATGATAACCATCTATTCAGTGGATATTTTGCAATGCTATGTTTATACACTAAATTATTTGATGGTAAAAAATCTCTATGATTATGATTTTTTAAAATTATAAATCGCTTCGAATTTAAACATTGTATTTGATTTGCTACTAAATGGTACTGTAGATTTTCTCTAATTTACACATATAGAACCGGACGCCTGTTGAATTACAAGATATACTTGTCGACTAGATAATGTTTAGCTTATGAAGCATCATAAAAACATCCCTGAATTAAACAATGATAGATTTCTTATGTCTGGTAAACTAGCCAACAATATATTGGGGGAAAAAATATCGAGTTAAGGTGTTGAATAGAAGAACGTTAAATAAAGAAATCGTGCACTGAAAGGATGAAGTTTTCAAATTTAAAAATAAAAGTGCTTTTCTTCGAATAGCATGTTCCATCAGATGGAAATGTCGAACTAATGATTGTTGGATTAGAGAGAACATATTGTATTTATAAAATTATCTCAGTCCGTCAAATTAAAATTTAAGTGAGCTTAGCATTTGGATTTTATTATTACAGGATTTTTTTTTTTGAAAATATATCAAAATTTGTGTATATCACTGTCATTATTAATTTTTATCACTGAAATAATGCATTATGAGTTAGATAGGCTATTTTTGTTCAGAATAACAAGAAAACAATTTATCAGAAAAACAACGACTGTTCTTAAATTCGTGTTACGATTTGACAAATCGTTCATCATGCAGAATTACTAAAAAGCAGAACAACAATTCTTTGAAATATAGGAAGACAAGTAGTGTAAATTAGACGTCTGAAATGACATCATTTCCCTTTTGACCACATTTTTCATCACCGTTTCTAAATTATTAAAGTGCTCAACAATTGAAGCATAAAGTGAGAAAGAGCGGGAGATTAATATCTCTGTTTACAGCTACGAGTATGATTGAGTTCTTTAACAACCATTTCCATTATTTTTAAAAGTGTTATTCGTGTGTGTTTTCTCTGAAATTAATGTGCTTAAAATATGAAGCATTCTACGAGTCAATTTTTCAAGTCTTTATATTCCTCAAGTTATGACACCTAAGACATTTATTTAGATTTTGTAAAGAACAGGAGGTACGGCCTCTCTTTCCCTGATGTTAAAACTGAGCATCTTTGCACCAGAGAAAGGAAGATTTAAAAACAAAAAGCGAGGAGTGAAATGGAAAGGAAAGAACGATCACGATTAGCCATCTATCACATTTGAGCGTGCCTTTTCTTTTGCCCCCACCGCACGATTTAGCTGAAAAAATGAAGAATGCGAAATTCGAAAAGAAAAAACACGAAATAAATTCAGTAACGACGTTCAAGGTGGAGGTTGATGCTTGCCACCGTGAAATGCAAGGAGGTGGATAAAAATCTTTGGAAAACATCTCACCTCCTATGAGCCGGTTAATAAAGATGAGCAGAGCTAGTTTAAATTAAAAATAAAACTGCTGCAAAAGTCTATTTGATATTAAATGAAACAAATTAATTAAAGCGGAATTCCTTCTTAAAGTAGAAACATTGTTCAGTATTGATAATATAAAACTGGCAATGACTTTGAAATGGCGAATGAAGGGACGACCAAGAAAAGGCGGATTTTGAAAAAAAAAAATTCCACTGCAGATGGTTATTTTTCTTCTCGAGTTTCCAGATCTTTCCTTTGACCAGCAGCGTACTTTCTCATGCATATCGTGAAAAATGATAAATGATCTCGCTTATCCTTATCCGTAGCTAGAAAATATCAATAAAAAGTACTCATACTAAGGCCTTCTTCACCTTTACATTAGCACATTTATTAAATGTTATTTATTTATTTTTTCAAAATTTACATGAACCTTGCTTTTGTGACAAATAGAGACACTCAAATTTGAATGCCTCGAAACAAAAATATTTTTTTTCTTGTTCAGAGTCTTTTTATGTAGGCACGCGCACACACACAAATGAATATTTAAATCGAAAATTAGAAGAGTTCCCTCTGCACATGGATGCATGTATGTTCCCATTCATTCATACACACACATATAGAAGATATTTAAACAATTTTTTAATGACTCTTAAGGACATTTTTTACTTACTTGGTTTCATAAAAGAATTTGGGGGGGGGCAAACACCTATTGCGAATCTTCCGTAATTATAAATATAATTTTTCTCCCAAAATATAAATAAGATAATTAGAAATTAAAATTTCATTTATATTTGGTATGTTTACCTTTTAAAACAAGTTGTCAACGACAAATAAGTAACAAAAGTGAACCTGTGAATTAAGTTTTTAAACTGTCTTCATTTCGAGAAGCTGCATATTTTTGAAAGATTATGTAACATATGCTTCCTCTGCTACAAAACCTTTTAAGTAAAATATTTTCTTTTGTGTTATTTTCAAAGAAAGATACCAAACTTTTGCACTTATTACAATAATAAAAAAGAAAGAAAAGTAAGATAATAGCTATAAATGTAAAACAAGGGTTTTTAAAAACTGGATTTGATAAGAATACTTGCTCACGTTAAATTTGGATTATTTCTAACAACTAATTTAAATATACGTTTTGTAAATTCAAAATTATGATATTTTTACATGCTATTGTAAAATTCACTCGGTTAAATCTTTTTAGATATAAAAGTTATTTTCAAAAACTCGTTTATTGAAGGCTTTGTAAAATAAAAATATTCTTATTAACATAAAAGCAAATTTCTTGTGGAATTTTTATTATTTTTTGTTAAATTTTTAATGTAAATATCTCTCGTATTTATATTTTTTTCCCTCGAGTCAAAAATAAGAAAGTCAGGGATTAAAAAGCAGCAAAAACTTCGTTTTAAAGAAAAATTTGTGAAATTATTTTTTGACTAATAAGAACACTTTGTGAAAAGTCACAGCAAAGAAATTAAATTTTTTATGTCAAAATTTACCTAAGATGGATTAAGAGATGGAATTTCAATCTCTTGGACCTTAATAAAAGCATCAACTGTATATTTAAAGATGTGATTATTTTTTAGTGTAACGGTCATTTTGGTAAATACAAAGATGGTTATTTAGAAAAACATTAGCGATTTACATTCCCACAGTTTTGAGATAAACAAGAAAGTAAACAAAAATACGAAAAATAAGATATTGATATAAAAAGAATTTAATATAATTAAATGTCAATATTTTTTAAATTTAAATTTACAAATGATGAAGAATTTTTGAAATTTATCACACTCCCTAATATTTTGATTTTATACGATTCTATTAAAAGCAATGACACGCTATTTCTGAAGATCTGACATTTTAAACAAGGGAAGCGTAAAAGAAAATAGCTCGAAAGAGTGAAATTTTTGAAGCACTTAAAAAAACGCGCACACGCAAAAAGCTAAGACTTTTCCAGACATAAAATCAACAATTAAATTAATTAATTTTCTAGACAGGAATCTATCAACTTAAATCAACTTTAAAAAAACTTTAAGCATTTTCTTGAGATATAGAACATCAGAATGTAGTATTTTTAATATGAATTCAAGGTAATTTCAATAAATGAAATACTTTTCAATAGCTCATATATATCAAGGAAACTAACAGAAGTAGTCTGAGCAAAACGTTCTATATTCTTTAGTTAAGATCTTATTCCCTACCCTCCGGATAAAACTGTAGACCTTGGGTAAGGACGCAAAATCCTTGCTTGATATTAGCGAACAATAATCACCAAAACTAGGTCTTCAGTGTGAATCTAACATTTCTCCTGAATTTATTTTAAATGCCTTTTAGCCCATCAAATACTATTTAAATTTAACATGGAACTATAATTGTAGTCACAAGATAGATAATCAATCGAATTTCATTGATTCAAGTCATTCCTTTAATGAATTATTGCATTTACATTCATGCAAATATGACAGATCGGCCAACTCTTTCACAAAAATCATTTCAAAATTTGAAAAGAATTTGTATTTTGGATGTTAAAACCTGCGTACCAAATTTTATTTACCTAGCTCTTTGTACCTTTGAATTCTCGAGCTCTTTTAAAATAGAACCGACTTTCTTTTGATGGATTTCATTTAAAATTTGATAATAATTTGCGAGTTTAGCCATTTATACATAAACTAAATTCCATCCATCTGGCTCAAAGAGCTTTTTGAGCTATCGTGTTCACAGGCAGGTAGACATAAGACCATACGCGTGTTCTTAAAACTTAGGGTGGTTTAAAATATGATGAATTCGTCAAAATTTCGATTCCAAATTTTTTTTAGAACTAAAATTCTTTCTCTATACTTTTTATCTGAGAAAGCAAAAAGATTGATCTTCACACTGGAAACAAAACAGGAAGAGTTTTTTTTTTTAATGTTAGTAAATATACAATATGTTTAATTTTATTTTCCTCATGCGATGAAATTTTTACTGTAATTAATTACGGAAATAGCTTAGATTCTTTATTTATTTTAATGTTGCAATGTGGGATTCTTTTTTTGTTGTTGTTGTTCGCTATAGTTTCTTAAGTCCATATAAATAAAAACAAGAAAAATAACTTTTGAGCTTAAAATGCTGATGAAAATAAACAAGATGTTATCTAAATATTAAATTATTCAAGATCGATTTAATAAAAGGAAAATTTATAAACTACGCAGCCAAAATATTAACATTTTTTCTACCTTCCCATAATTACAGTGCATGAGACTACTATTGCTTTGTTTATAAATTATGCATTCTGATGTAATTTCATGCAAGATTCTTACTGCATTTTTATGTGATTTTTTATAATCTTATTTAGTGCATACTCAGTTAATAGTCTTCTGATTTCTCCCGTTTTCAGATTCACAATTTACGGAATAGTTCTTTTATGGTTTTATATATTTTATTTATAATTAGCTAAATAAACTTGCATCCATTTTATTTGAAATTATTTAAGAAATTTTCATTCCGATAAAAAAAATGTCTGTTGAGTTCAAATTGCTTCTTTCCAATGATAGCAGGATTCAACAACATATCTGTCATTTGTAAGAATTAAATATTGCTTCCGTATAATTTTTTTCTTCTTTTTTAAATTTTGCAATATTTAGATGAAAATTATATTTTTGTTATTATAATTTTATTTAGAACTGAATTGTTAAATTTACTAAATATCTTATTCTTAGAAATATTCGTTCGCCTTTCCTTAATAGAGGGTTAGTATTCTTTTTCGAGTAAAATAGCAATTTTAAATTATTTACTTCTGTTAATAAAACTCATACGTATTCTGTCTTTATATATTCTAGTTTTGGGGCTTTTACTTTTTATCCATTGATTATTTACAGGTGACATTTTCGAATTAAAAAAAATTGGTATCAAATGATAATTTAAAATTCGAGAAAATAATTAATGAAATAAGTATAACTCTTTGAAAAAAAGAACCTGTTATATATTTATTTAAAGGTTTTCAAAGTATACACAAAATAATTCCACAAAAAATTAACTGATATTAAAAGATGATTCAAGGTCTTGACTCATTAAATTGCATAACTCAACGAGCTGATAATTTTAAGAATCACTGGTCTGTATTTCTCTTAACAATGTGAAATTTTTTTATGATGGTCTTTTTAAAAAAGAATGAAAATATCTTTTTCAAAATTTCTTTTTTGATTAAATTAACCTAATCAAAGAGTTTTATAGCCACCAGTTGTTGAAAGATCATTCTGAAGGCTTTAGTTGAAGTGGTCTTAGATAGTGATTTTCAAAATTTCATAATCAGATTAGCTTTAATCACAATAGAATGGAATGGAATCAGAGGTCAAAAATATTTTACTAAATATGTCTAGTACATCCGGAAATTCTTACAAAAATTTAGGTTCTGTAATTTTTTCAGAAGATAGTTATCGAGTTAAAAAAATGTAATTACTTAGTTGACTTATTGCCCTTTTTCCATTTGAAAATATGTGTCTGCTTCTAATTTAAAAATTAGCTTTTAAACTCTTATTAAAGCTGATATCATATATAAAGAATATTTGAAATTCTTCGAAATTATCTGTGTATCAGGTTCTATTTTTGGTTATTTGTGTTTTGATAACGGTTTAATGTAATTTTATAGCATAAAACCTTTATCAACTATTAATGATTTTTACGAATAAAGGTCTTTTTCAGTAATTTTTTTACAATATTTATTTATTCTCTTAGAATTCAATTCACATGCTTGTTTTTAAAATAAGGATTTTAACAGGATAATATTTTGTGGTTGGCATATCATATGTAAATTTTATAATGCATCGAAAAAAAAAATCTTCATTATAGGAGCGCCTTCTACAGATGAAACTAAATTTAATTCATACTATTTTATTATTATATTCGTACTTGTTCTTGGATCTCTTTCATTAATTAAAAGGTCATAAAAATTTAAAAGAATTTCCTTTACACACAAGGTTTAAAAAATCAATTTCACATCCTTTAAAAAAAATCAGTTATACTGATTTTATTTCCCTTAAATTTTTTTTCTCTTTTATGTAACTGATGCAATACAATTTTGATGTTAATTCGCCTTTCAAATGCACAGGAATTTATTTACTTGTGGAGTTCGCTTTCACAATATAGTCTTAAATAATAATGATGAAAATAGTAAAGTTGTGTTGCAAGAGATTTAACTTTGTTGTAGAAAACTTACTTCCATTTAATTAAAATTAAGTTTTTAAAACCTTCCTTGACTTTCTTTGCCTTGTTTAATATTTTCTTAAAATTTTTGTTGTAAGATATGCTGATTCTCAAAATTTTTTTTGTCACTTTTCTCAAAATAGCTTTTTTTATTAGACACAATAGTTGGTTTACACGCATTTTATTTAATTCTGAGCTGTAGAGCCAGGACTGATTTTTTTTAAAAAACTGATGAAACATTCCGATGCTGCAAATTTACTGCATTTTAATTCCTATTTCTGCAAACGATAAGTCGCTTGTTTGTTTTTTGACTTACTAGTTGGTGCCGGCGAGTTGCTACAGCCGGAAAAAAATAATATTAAGTGCAATCAATCAATGATTTGGCAATGTTTCATCGAAGTGGTATGAACGGTACGACAGTTTATAAAATACGAATAAACATATATTCATTTTTTATATAATAAATTTGTGTATTCTTTTAGAATTGTAAAACTTCATGTTCTTTTAGAATGGTAATGAAAGAAACTGTTTATTGTATCTCGTGATTCGTTTAATATTCCTTCAGAATTCTCAAGTTTAATTTTAGAAAATGTGATTAAAATATTTTCTTTTAAAATTAATTAAGCATAGAAAGTATATTTATACCATGAAATCGTTAATATGGTGGAAAAGATAATTTTTGAAAATTAAGACTGCGCAAAATCATTTGTACTACTATATTTTTGGTAGTTACTGCGGAAAACGCCAGTGTTGGTCTCACAAACCTTTCTCGCATAATCTGTAATAAAGTTGTTACCTCTAAAAATGATGACTTGCATGACATTTACATACTATAACTACAAAATATTAACCTTTAATTTGGATTTAGCCTTTCTACATAATTTATTGTCTCCTCGCTGAGTTACTAGGTGATTAATTCTTGGTAAATAGATGGGGCACAGATTCGAATTTTTTTACTTAATTTTAAATAATTTTACTGTTTAACCAATTCTGTAGACGTAAACAATAAATTGACCAAGTTTCATTGGAATCGGATGAAAGGTTTAGAAAGGCATATATACAGACAAACGTTCATTTTTATTTATCATTACATCCTGGTGTTTCACATTTCCCTGCATTTTGCAAGGGAACAATTATAATGCAATAAACAATATTATGTAATTCTTTTAAGTATAATAATTTGATATATTGTTTTTTTTAAATTGTATCGTATCCTTTTAAATTTCCGAGCAAAAATTACTATTTTAATTACTTATATTGATCACAAATCATCTTTTAGATTTTTACTTCATTTAATCTAAAAGTACAGAAATCTGTTCTGAATTCAATTTTTTTTTTTGTTAAAAAAAATGTTAGTTACACTATTTTCACATCTACCATTCCGAATCAAAATTCGTTATATCTGCCAAACCTTCTTACAAAGGCAATGTATAACGTGATATTCTTGCACATGCAAATTGTTAGATTAAGCGTTGATGCTATTTGTCTCTCAGTGTTCTAACTAACAATGCCTACATGATTTGAAATAAATTTGTAGTCCTTTTTGATCTAATTATTTCTAAAATTTGTTTCCATTTTAATTGTTATGCTCCTACATATTTTTTTAACTTAATGCAACTAAATTTAATAAATCTTTTCTTGACGTTACTGTTTAGTATTTGTTCTCCAGAAGACATTATATTAAAACAGTAATAACTTCCTAGATTTCCTTTTAAATGGTATGATGTCATAAAGTACGTTCATTTAAATCGACATTTTTTGATACAAAATGTCTGCAATATCAAATGTTTTGAAATATTAGCGGGATTTTGAAAGTCCAAGTATCTAGCTCCTCCCATGCTGTCATTATCCCTGTACCCATAAAAAATGAGTTTTCTGCATTTAATTATTATTCCCTTTATAGCTATTATTTCGTATTATTTTTTGAACATAAAACAGTATAATAGCGGTATTTCAGCTATTATATAGTTCTTCAAAAAATTTCGAAGAATAATGGCAAAGAATATTATTTCAGGCTTTTAAATCGCAAGAATATTTTGCTTTAGAATATCCATGTTGAAACAAGTCCATAATAGAATGTTTTATTTTATTTTGTGAGGTAGAAATTCCGCTTCTACAGCCTCAAATTCTCTATTATTTTCCACTACTTTTTCGCTCACTTATTGCTATAATATTTATGACTTAAATATCAAGAAAACATTAGAACAAACACCATTACCTTAGTTACTTAATTTGTAAATAATCTCCAAACTAATGGTAAGTCAAATTAAAACATGCCAATATAAATCTAAGTGAAATGACATCTGTACATGATTTTTACAATCTATGATTCTATTATTATTGGTTTCCATATTCCAACTTTTTATGTTTATTTGTATAGTAATACAATGTAAATGCAGATTTGTTACATTTGATAAAATGATATAATTTCCAGGCATGGGTTTCGGATTAGGTAATTAAGGTCTTGGATAGCTTGGCTATAGGGGACGAGGCAAATCGATTAAAAAGATACTAGCCTAGTTGCCTAATAAATAAATTTTATGAATGCATAAATTTTATGAATTAAAAAAAATTGTAGTATAATATTAACATATTTCATATAAATATGATTTTCTGAACTATTTCTGTTCTTTTGCTTTGTTTTTACAAGATTTATAAATAATTAATAATAATCAAATATAAATAATGAAGTATACAAACTTGGATGCAGCATAACTATTTGTCACCACAAATAAATAATATTTTGTTCACATAGTTACTAAAAACTTTTTTTAAAAAATGTGAAAATATAAACTGAACAATTTATTAAAAGATTGACCTCCTTATGCGCTCGGTCTAGGACCACAAAATGCCTGAAATTACAGCCGATCGTTTTTTCATTTGATGTTTGAAAATTTATGTATTTAAATATCATATCCGCAGTTTATTTCAAATTATTTCATCGAAGATAACCATATTATGAACTGAAAGCAGTCGGATGTGAAAACATTTCGTGTAAAAAGTAAGAAATAAAATATTTTTAAAGTATCAATTGTTCAAATATATGAAATTTATGTATATCCTTCAGGTGGAGTTGATTCTGCAAGGTGATGACGTAACACGCCAAATGTGGCACATGTATTCTGTCTTCGAAGAGATCTTTGGCCGCCAGACGATGACTACCTCAAGCAACCAGCCTCTGAAACATGTGGTGGTCGGAGACAGAATAAAAGGATCCTCTGTGAGCCCATCCAAGCCCACGCGCACCACTCCTACTAGTCCTCTAGTCTCATCGCCCGTCTCCAAAGTGCCGGTTTCTTCTATACCTACGCCTGCAACTGTTGTTACTACTTCGGGAAGTGAGTTGTTGCAAATGCATCCTAGAAATATATTGTTTAACTTTATACAAACAACTAAAAGCCAAAGGAAGGAGCCATTGGTAAATCCAGGTCGCCTTCTTTCAACAATACCTCCTTTCCCAGGTTCTAATCCCTTTAACGTTTTTCAAGATCAATCATTTGTTTCTAAGCAGGGAATCACGTTGATTTTTTAAAAATAATTATAGAAATAAATTGAAACTGTCTACCGTCTTGTTGTCTGTGTAGCGTCTAATAACACACTGATCGAGAAGTATTGAAGAGGATATAGTCCGTTCAAAGACAATCACATGATAACGACCCTGAGCAGGTTGAAATTTTAATATTTGAGTTCAAAATTTATGTATATATGTGTTTGTTATTTAGCTTAATATGATTTTATAATTTCGTTATCTTTTTTTCGATATATTAATAATTAAAAATACACACAACTATAAAAACAAAAATACCGTGACATTTTAATACTAATTAAACTCTGAACAACTCTTTAGTTCTCCAAAACGTGAAATGATGCTCTAAAACAAACTAAATGCCTGAAACATATAAACTGGAATATTCTTTTTAATTTCGTTTGCCCTCTCTTAAAAGTAAATATCTTTGAAGCATAATGAATGCCATATTTTAATTATTCTGTCTTCATGTTTTTGACACAATAATTACAGTCTTTGTAAATAAGATATTTTTCGTGTAATGTTATGTAGGTCAAGTATTCTGTGAATCTGAACAAAAAACAGTTACAAAATGAAAAAAAAAAAAAAAAAACATTAACGTTAAAATTTAAAAAAGAATTGCCTGGGTGGGAAATATTGAGCAAATATTTTCGGCGTTTAATAAAAGTTGCTTTGGCAATCCATTATCATCTTTCTTAGTATATTTTGATGTATTATGACATTTGAAAAAAAAGTTCGATTTTTGCGTATTTGGCATGTGTTATTTATTTAGAGATCCAAGTCATCAATAATATTTTATAGAACCATTAGAATGTTAGCAATGTGAAATTCACCGACTGTCTAGTACCCTCAGGAATGAAGTATCGATAAAGTGGATGACATTGGAACCTAAATTAATGCATTGCAATTGTGACTGATCATAATTAAGTGGATTATAATGAAGGACTATGAAGGCAGCTTATGCAGTCTTGTTTTTGGGAGCGAACAGTTCGTACAATGAATTTTAAGCATTCAACAAATATGTACTGCAATGGATTTTCCATCATTGTAGAGAAATGGAAATTATACCATTGCAGATCGCATTTTGTGTTATGTGAATAACTAGCCCATAAAAAAAGGTTTAATTCAGTTCTTGTTAATATTCTCATTCCAGCTACTACACTTTCGAGTCCGACGAACTCTACAATCTCTGCTTCTTCACCAAAGGATGTAAAGACTGTATCGTCCGAAAGCAATCAATCATCAACATCGCCTCAGCAAAAGGTAAGGTAATAAAGCTTATAGGTTAAATTACATATCTTAAGCAATCATAGGGCTACCGAAACTACATTGAAATCGGCAAGAAAATAACAAGTTAGCAGAATGGCTTGGCTGTAGGAATTAAGCACTAAAACCGAACTGAAATGTCGCATATACTTTAACTAGCTGTTATTAATGTTATTATTCCTATTTGTATTTTTAGAAATTCATATAATTTTATAAAGACAACGTTTATTAGTGTGTGTGTGTGTGTGTGTGTGTGTGTGTGTGTGTGTGTGTGTGTG
>JAPMOQ010029835.1:2931682-2966270 GCA_026543055.1 Argiope trifasciata
GTGTGTGTGTGTGTGTGTGTGTGTGTGTGTGTGTGTGTGTGTGTGTGTAAAAGCATGAAAACTTAGATAAAATCTTATTTTCTTTTAAATGATTTCGTTTGTTTGAAGTTAAAATTAATTTTGCCAAAGTGTTTTGTATTATTCTATTTTATTTTATCAATGTTCTCTGTTGTGCATTCGTTCTATTGCATTTATTTTTAAATATTTCTATATATATCGAACCTTTTTCTTCTAATTATGGCAAAAAAGACTGACAAGTGGTTAAGGATTGATTATAAAATATAAAATCACTCCTGAAAAATTGAATGAATTAATTTTTCGTTAATGATTATATATTTTATAATCACTTAAATATACTAAATTAGTTGTACTGTTCCAAATATATTGATTCACTGCTTAATCCTTGATTCCAACAATACAAACATAATTAAAAATCATAAAGAAAAATAAGCAGTTTAAATTATGAACTGCAGTATCAAAAATTACATGTCTGTTTTTAACTTCAAACAAAAAAAAGTTTGAAAAAAAAAAAAAGATTTTATTTGAAGTTAAAAACAAACGTGAAATTATTTTTAATACTGCAGTTCTCAATTGAAAATGCTTATTATTTTTATGAATTTTAATTACGTCCTTCTAATCAAAACAAAATTATTTTAAAACATTGTATGCTTCTATTAAAACTGCCATTGCGAAACTGGGAAAATTGGAAAAGAAAATTTGATTGCTCGAGTAGATTAAATTATGCATGTATATGCTTCTTCTTGATAACAGTAATGACAATACACTCATCAGCTATGCAGAGTAGCGCACCTCAGTTGGGAAAGCAATGCATTGCATGTTATCATTAAGCTGTTTGGAGAGAAAGCTTTTTCAATAATGCATCTCGGGTTTTTTTTTTTTTTTCTTTCTGATATTTAAAAAAGGCTTTTTCTTTTTCAACAATGTTTACTATTTTCTGCATCAGCGATACCAATCGGGAAATTTTCTTAAAAATAGTAAGATAATTCTTTCTTTCTTCTTCTTCTCCTTTTAAACAATTTTTTTTTTTCATATACTCTCAAAATCCGAAACACAATGACTATAACTACTTATCTGACTACTCTATACCTTAAAATTAAAATTTAGAAAAGTTTGGAGATTAACCTTTTTCATGCTGTGGTATTATCTTCCAAAAATGAATTAGTTATTGTGAAATAAGTTAGTTGGAAGAGTCAGTCCTGAAGAGTGGTCATGTTTGATTTAGCTCAATTCGTGTCCCATTGCTCGACTAGTCGAAAAGTTTATTACAGAATAAAAGCTTCGAAATACAGAGATTAAGTGGATGTTTTTAGCTATTGAATTCCACTACCACCAGTTCTCCTCAAGTTTTAATATTGATTGAATTTTCAGCTTATAGTAGGCAAGTGAGCAAGGGTATTATATCGCTGCCCTATGGGAAAATGCTGCTTTATCAGACAAACGCACTTTATCTTAATTTATATTGGTAATAAGACTAGAATTCTTTGATTTAATCTATCATAATTTTATTTCATATTGATACCGGCTTAATTATGCTGTGGTGAGACTTTCAAATAGACTACCAATACTTGTATTAGAAGGTCATCATCGACAACATTATAAAATATCTGCAGAAACTATTTATTTGTATGGACTAGATACTTCTATTCATGCAATCTACTTTTGCATCTGACACTTCGAGCAACACAATGTCTCTTACAAAAATACACGATTGCACGTAGTTTCAGGTGCATGATATAAAGTTCTACCACTAGCAAAATTTGCTTGATCTTTGTCATTGATATCATGAAACGGTTATTCTGAGTTCATGCATTCAAAAAGCCTTCTGAAACATTTGATATGCTTTATTTCCTGGTCATACTACAAACTCATGGAATCCATATTCTTACATATTTAAACTGTTGTGTAAATGTGAAGTGGACCAACAAACTTTTAGACGGGTGGTTATAATATTTTAGCTGCAAAATGTAATTTCGATAAGAACCTATTCTCTGCAAAAAAATGAATACATATGCATTGAGTCAGTGAGAATACTTCTTATAACTGAAACCGAAATTGTGAAATCCATTTTTGAGTGGTTTATTGTAATTTTAAACCTAAGTCCCAAATAATCTTGTTTTACTCTATTCATGTTTCTGCTTTTAGATTACGTATTTGTATGTATGAAAAGTGTTTATTCTTTTTAATTTATAACCTGAATTTTATTTGTCAATTAATAATAAAATCGGAGAATTTTTCAATGAATACATTAATAAATTGTTTCCTCTTATCACTAAAGTAAAATTTAAAAAAAAAACACAAAGTAAATCTTTTACTTTCCCAGATTTATTTCAGCTGAAATATATAAAAATATTTTTACTGCTTTTTTATGGCTATATCTATATTTGATTGGATCTATGGTTAACATATCAAAATTATTTAAATTCATGAAATTTCTAATAAGCCTTTTATTTAAAAAATTAATAGTTCCCTTTTCTTTCAAAGCCTTCTAAACATACACCTGTACCTCCACAAGTACCAATTGCCAAATCGACTCCTCCATCTTCAGACAAGACTCCAGAAAGCCCAAAGGTACAACTTGATACATCTCTGCCTCGAATTCAGAAGGATTCCTCACCAAGTAGCAGTAATCCGATGACGCCGGTTACGTCTTCCATCAATCCTACATCCAATCCTCTGTTGGATACCATAGGAGTGTTGGCCAGTTCGAATCCAGATTCAGATGATTCAGACCTGGACATTGTCTATCAGCAACTCAGATACCGGGGGAGACAAAGAAAACCAGAGCAAATGAGGATCAGGACGCATCGAGCACACAGACATCACCAACAACAAGTTAGTTTTGTTGGATTCATTTATTGCAACATTATTGTGAGACTGTCTACTTGACTATAAAATAAAGTCGAAAAGAGTAATTTAATTTCTGAGTTTCTTTTTCTTGTTGAAAATTTTTAACTAGAACTGCAGATCATAAAGTAGCTATAACTTTGTGATCTGCATTGGTAATCAGTTTATTTATAAAAAACTTATTACATTCATTAAAAAATATTGAGAATCTTCTTTAAAGTTAATATGTTTTCGCTGATATAAAGTAAATGATGTTATTGGATATTAACATATTGCATTAGGATATTATCATTACTCATTCCCCTCACAGCTGATGATATTAAATTTTTTAAAAGAAAAGAATGATATAAAAAGAAGTTGCATATACATGAAACAAAGAGATGGTTTCCTATCATACTGTACTTCTTGTTTATAACCAAGCATTGATATAAGCTTTAATTATGATGTTATAATGGAATTCATTAGTGATTTCAGCTTTATTTTTTATTTATTTATTTGTATTCAAATGCAAAGTAAAAGTTTTTAATTATTAAAAAGTTTCACCCTAGATTTTGATGAATCTTCACTTTTTAGAGATTCCCTGAGTGTGAAAAACACACATCCTATTTTAGTATTATTTCTTAACTTTTCTTAATGTGTATTATTTTAAATTGTTCGGATAAAACTAGTGAACAGTATATAAATTTAAAAAAAAAATTGGAAAAAGTTAAAATTTATAAGTTAAAGTCCCTTTAAAGGATTTCAGGGCCTTATCAATAATAATTATTATTTTGAGTTATTCTGAATTTCAGATTGGTGGCATTCTTAGTGGCAGTCTGTAACAGCATTCTTAGTGCCAACATTTCATGCATATTTGTAAATGTTGTTTGTAATACCCTCTCTTTAATTAAATTTGATCTTAAGAGAAAGACGAAATTTCTAGATTGATGCAGGCAAATTTAAAATGAAAGATTTCATTGTTATAAGAGAAGACAGCCTAAAGTTTTCCTGTTGGGAAATATTAATATTCGCTCGCGTGAATAGAAGGTATAATGACACACATAGACATCTTAATTGTCTACTGCAATTAAAATAAGAATTCTAACAATTATGGTTATTCGGATAACTCTAAGAACACTTCAAGCATTAAACTGTCTCTCACTTATTTGCATATTAAATACCTTGCCACATGTTTCTCAAAAGACGCATTTGAAATAAGAATTTTATCTTTGAAAATTAGCTATTTTTTATGAGCATATGCAAACAATGAAATTGTTACCAATTCCAACTAACCACCGGATTATTCTTTACTCTAGGTTGCCAGCAGTGATCCGGAATCGATCGGTTATGCAGGTTCCAATTCGATCGACAGCGGCTACAAGAGCTTGTGCGCAACACCAGAAGTGTCCGATAGTTTGAGTGCACCAGAGGTACGCCGAAGTGCGTCTGATGTCAGCGCTTCAGATTCGTCGACTACATCTGGTAGACCTCGAAGTCTGGACGGGCAAGATGGTAAATCTTCCAAGATTAAGATGGGGACCCGATCCATCACAGGGAAACTCAAAGCGATGGACAGGTCGCCAAGGCATGTCCCTTCGAGTTCAACCATGAATGATGTCAATTTAGATCACCTGATGTACTTGAGGCAGTCACTTCGTAAAGGTAAAAATAAGACATCAAAAGGGAAAATAATAAACAATTATTCGTTGTACTGCGATAAACTAGATGGATTGTAGCTTCCAAAACCACAATCAAGATCGAATTTTAAAAAAAACGGAATGGCATTGAAAATGATTGCAGTTATATATATATATAAAAATTATAATAAGAAAGACAAAAACTTAATATGTTACAGTTTCAATAAATGAGATGTGTATAATCTTTATATTTATATAAAATAGATTTTTTTTTACATCCCATAACAAATTCAAACGAAATTTGGCGTGCATGTTTCTTGACTTTAAAAACAATAATTACGTGATTTGTATATTCATTCGAAGGGGATGGATTGGAATTAAAAAGTTATTTCTTCCTCCATAACTTCGAATGTATCATCGTATAAAAATTTCTTTTACGTAATAGTAAATTTCAAACAAATTATTGAATTTTGCAACCTCCATTATTTATGTAGATATTATATGTTTAATCATAATTTAAATTTAACTATTATTTTTCTTTTAATATCGAACATATTTTTGTAGTTAATGATGTCCTTCACGCGCTTTTATCAAAGCTAATGTTGCTCCCTTTGAATATATTCCCTTTTAGTTCAGAATGCAGGAATCTTTGACATGTAAATGCGACAATTTACTTTTCATTACCGATTTTTAAATTGTTATATTATTCGACTTTATTTTGCCTCAAAATTGAAGACTTCCAAAGGATCCATGGGTTCACCTTGCATATCATAGCTTTTTAATTAACCGTTTCTAGCCTGGACTTTTTACATAAGATTATGTTTTATGCGATACGTTATCAATTTTTATTGGATTTATGGTCACTTGCGGCGACCAGTTGGTTCCCTTGGCGTAAGGCTTCCAGAAATTTTCAATTAAATATTTATATACTGAAGTCTCTTAATAACTTTTCCTCAAAATATTTTTATACAAGTTTCAATAGCCACTTTACTCATATTACCATTGAAGCTTTAAACCTTTGTTCATAATGCTATATATATCTCTAATTTTCGGTCAGCCGCCGCAAAACTTAAAATTTGAAATTAAATTTCAATAAATATGAAAACTTTTTTGCTGAAACCAAACATATTTTTAAAACATATGACTACAGACTGGCTTTATAATGTAGACACCTATCAAATTTGGCAAAAGAAGGTGCAAAAAGAAGTTGATCATCTCACAATCATTACTTTCAGAAACATGTAAACAGGCTATTTTTAAAACGCACTGACTTAAACAATTGTAATTTAAATTTCGATCAATAAACATTATGTAGTATTTTAATGTTAACATTGAACAACGAAATATCAGCAACATTTTTGTTTTGTTTTTGCAATTGTGCAAAAGTTTCTAATAGAATGAAAACAATCTTGTTATTTTGATGAAATATGCTGAATATTAATAATGCCCTGGAGGTAATTAAGGATCTTAAAATATTTTTCTCGTATATTCACTAATTGTAGATGAAATTAAATTTAGATCAGAAATAAAAGCGGATTAGATCAGATCAAATCAGAAATAAAACAATGTTTAGTTTCAGTTTCAAATGAACAAAGATAAATTCAAATTATGAAAAATATTTCAATGTTTTTCCTATAGGAAATTTAAAAAATCAAAGTGCCAAAGAATTTAAATTAAAACGTTCTAATTATCAAATTTCATGAATTTGTTTATGGATGTAGGAAGACTGAAAGTCTTTTTAGAAGCTAAACCTTGTTTCTCTAATAGGATTTTTTTTGCACTAAAAATAACATATACTTCCGTAGTAAAAAAATAATCAATAACTATGTGTTATTGCAATTGAAAATAAAAGAAATATATATATCAAAAGTTGACTTTATTCCTCAAACTGAATTTTAAAAAAAGCAAGAAAAATATTGTACATAAATAATATTTTTCTATTTCGTTTTCACTTACTTTGACATAATACCTTTAGCATAACCTTCGATATAAGTGTTGAATATTTTTAAACCAAATTTTTCTAGTTATTTCAATAAATTCTATTAATTATCGAATGAATATAGAATAATTAATCTTTGCGAAATATTGTTTGACAGAAACGATATTTAATCATAAAACAAATACAAGCGTCAATGCATTGCCCTTTTCAAAGCATAGAATGCTCTCTGAGTTGTTTGTGGCATTCGTCAGACTTTTCTGTAAGCCTGTTTAAAAATACACTAATCCATTTTTCTTGCTGTAATATCAATTGCTATGATTGAATTATCTCAGATTAAAATTATTTCTAATAATTTATTTTTAAAATGCCCGCATTATAGATAATTTCAGTGAAATGTATATTTCTAGGTCTTGATTTTCATATCCATATATAAAATTTTCAGCAGAAAAATATGAAAGAAAAACAAAAAAAAATTATCTACTGCTTTGTGCTATTTCTCAGTAAAGTCCTGTATATGTTTAATCCAGGTTGTACATTCTTGTTCTCTCGTCCGCGATTAATACCAAAATAAATGTGTTTCTTAGTATTTTTCACAAAGAGAATCGTATTTACTAGCTTTATCTATTTATACAAAACCAATTACTTATGCTTTAGATTTAACAAATATTAAAAATATCTTTGTAGATCGTCCAGACGCACAGCGCTCTCCAAACGATTCCATACCTTCTTCTGCGACTTCGAGTACTTTTCGAGATAGTGATCTGTCCCCTCGTACAGTGCCAGACGACGACTGGAGAGAACAATGTCGACCGTATCCGTTTCGTAGTGCTAGCTCATCTTCCGAGTCCACATTCACAGTTCGGGATGGTAGGAGTTCGAGAGAGAGTTGCAGAGGCGAGGACATCGATCAAGAAGGAGGTGGTGAAAGTTCCTCGGATTTTTTATTAAGTGGAGTCGAGTACTACGACCTAGAGAGCATCCAAGAATTTCCTCCTGGTAACAATTATGTTACAATGTTGGAAGAGAAAACTAGATGTGCGAGATTCCAACTTGTTTCAGGTAATTTCAAAAAACCTGTGATTATCATTGTGTAGAAGGATATAATGTAGTAGAACATTCTATATATATGTTGCGTACCTTTATTTTTATTATTAAATGATATTAAAGCAATCCTATGTAATTAGTGATGTCTTCACTTGGTTACCATGGATTTTTATATATCAAATGATGTGGTTGGTAATGTTTGCCTTCTGTAAATATTTTCGTATCACAATTTTGCATCATTTAACTCCTTTACTCTACCCCTTGACTGTACATTAACTGAATCTTTCTTAATGATCACGACGTAAGCACCAAATGCAGGTGCACTGTAGAATAAGGAATATAAAACAAAGATTGGCATCACTGAAATGACAATTCTTTGGATTTTAAGATTATATAAGAACTGTTTTGATGCCGTAATATTTTAATTTTTACTTATAAACTTTTAATAATAAACAAATAATATAAAAAATCAATCAAGATACACTTTCAAACATTTTCTTATATATACACCAAGCTTGATAGCTTTATAACGAATTATCTGGTCAATAGAACATCAACACGAACATATACACTTAAATTTTATCAAATTTGGGGGGTAGAAATGCACCGAATATAAATTGATTTATTTTGATTAGTAATAATGTATATATGAGCGAAAATTGCATTTTACTGTAAATATTCCATATTTTGTTACCTATAATATCATATCCAATATTCCTTTATTTAAAAATTTCAATAAAATTTTACAAATTCTCTTAATAAGTCTTTATTTAAGTTGCTCGTTATTTTTTCATATTTTATTTCTCTTTCCATTTTAAATTCTTTTTTTATAAATTTATCTGAGGGATAATGATTTTCAATTTTGATGTTCTTGCAGCTTCAAAGTGCGCCGAACCCCTCAGTGAAAGCCATTTAAGTTCCTTGTACAGAAAAAGAAGTGAATCTGCCCATTCCGTTGAAGGCGACATGAGAAGCCAGCAGCAGCAGCAAATATACGGTGTTCCCGGACACACATCGCGATCGACGCGGACTGCTACCAAATTACTCTCTAGGCATCACAGAACGCAGCACCATGCAACTGACTCCAAACTAACAGAAGCTGCTATTCGTGTCTTGGAAATGATAGAAGACTTTCGCATGGAAGAGGCTATTTCTCGTTCCAGCAGAGTTATTCCTTATCGTGCACCTGTGGAACATTCTTCCCAAATGCTACCACCCAGTGCATCAGGTGCATCTAGCAATCACCCGTCCGTTGACATGATACATCAAACAATCCTCCCAAGGTACAGGAGGACAACGGGTATGAGGTCGGCAGGTCGGCCGGCCTCCACTGGTTCCTTGATGGAACAAGAAATAGATGCTCGCAGTGTGGCCTCTGCTTCATCATACGCAGCATCAGCAGAGCACCATGTCTACGAGGAGATTATGTACGACCTCGTCTGCGAAAGAGAAAGAGCTGTGCCACCACCCATACCACCCGAAAGAATTGCCAGGAGCCGTCTCTTGCCTATGCCACCATCTCGGCACCAACAAGCTTATGCAGCATCTATGTCCATGGATCCACGCAGAGCTATGGTCAGAAGCCACAAGCACCGAAGTAGTAGCAGTTTGTATTCTGTACTTTCTAATTCTCACGGACGAAGCAGTGTGGATAGGTATCTAGAGATGGAATGGCACCTCGCCCAAGAAAGACGTGGTAACTTGCCACCAGATTTTCCTGTGTAATAGTTGTTGACCAAAACGCATATCAATCAGAAATGTGCGCAACTTCAATCATGTTCTTTGGAGGTCAATAAGCTGCCAGTCTCTGGCCGGTCGAAGCTTGTTGTAAGTAGACGAGTCCTTATAGCACAGTTGCAGCTGATTCAAATGGTGTTGTCACAAATAATAGAAAATTTTCTATTGTTTTTTTCCGTTAGGTGTGCACCAGTGATATGAGCGCAGATAAAGCTATATGAGTATTATGTACCGAATGAAAAAACAACATCATTATTATTAGAGAGTGGTTGATAATAACGTTGATGTTAGAATTTAAAAGAAAAAACGCGGCGCATATTGAATGTTAAGGGATAAAAAAAAAATAGGAAGTGTAATTAGATTTATACTAGTTCAATCAAAATATATTGGTGCTTACATTCTTTTTCTCAGAGAAATTAGTCGTGCATAACAGAATTAAAAAATTCCTATGTACAAGTTTTAACTTGAAATAAATAGGAAACTCGACTTGAACTTATACACAAATTCATTTGTCCCTAGTTTGAAAGAAAAGTTTATAGCTTTTTGAATTCTTGATTAAAAAACATTATTTTGACATTTATTTTAAATTTTTATAGCACTTTAAATTCAAATTTGAAAAAACAAATCAAGCTATGATTAATTAAGCAGTGAAAGTTTAATTTCTAATTTCTGCAATGCTGAATGAGTTTGACCCTCTCTATCTTGAAATGATATTATTTTAACATGACTTAGATATTCAACTACTTTTCTTAATAATAGCAAAAACTAATTTCAGAATTCTTACAGCGAAACTGGATAATCAAATTTTAGATAATCACGTATCGTTTATTTTCACGTTACATATTTATAGGTCACTAAAGCAGGGTTAATAAAAATAAAATGTGTTTATTATATTTTTTTATATAAAAAGACTTCTGTGTTTGATTTTAAAAGGGCTTCCAGATATTTTTACAAGTTAAGAAGACATTAGCAAATTACCTTATAAATTAAAAATTACCTTAAAGAATCTTTTCTTACTCTAAAAAATTTATTTCTGATGTGATGAAAAAAATGTATCGTCCTGCAACTCTTGTTCTCTTTAAAAAAATTATAAGATTTTTTTATTTTGATTATAATGGATATTATTTTGCAATAAGAAATAACGTCTAAATAGAAATAAAAATTAAGAGTCACTATTCGGTATCTCGATATTAAACATCCATTGGGTATTAATATTTGACAATCATATATTTTTCAATTAGATGCAAGGATTTAAAAAGTATTTTGTTTTAAAAAAGAAATTTGAATTTTATTAAACTTTTTAATATTAGGTATAGCTAATCTAACTTTTCTTTTTTAAGAAAACAACAGCAGTTGATATATTTGTTTCTGAAACTCTTTAAAAGTGAAAGTGTTAGTATTCTTTTTAAAAAGAAATTAATATAAACTTGCCCTGTTACTTCATCAAAGATCTTTAATAATTTAATTTCACTCAAAAGAACTGGTAGAATTGAAATTCAAATATTTTCTAAGAATTGTATTCCAACTATAAACAACATATTCAATGCAACAATTTGTAACAGTTTTTTTTTTTAATTTTAATTGATAAGAAGATACTGAATGCTTTTGCAATTTAATTAGTTAAAACTATAGAAATTAAAAGATAGCTTCTTTTTTGTTGTAAATTAGTTGCAAAGCTTTAAATAGAAAATTAAGATTTGATTCAGAATGTCTAGATATTTAATTACATTTATCTAGAATATTTTTGGCTAATATATTGTTATAAGTTGTTGCAAAGTTAATCACCGAAATATTTGGTATCTTGAATGATATCGGCATCTTATTTCGGAATATATTTAGTAGCCATTAAAAATTCTTTTGTGTTCAAATTGCAGAAGTTTTTTTTTTATGTACAAAGTGCTAAGAAAACTTTATGATATAAGCATTAAAATGCTTTGAGTTCATAAAGTTTTATGTAGTAGTTAACTTTTTTTAAAGTTATCACCAAAAATTATTAATTAAGGAGAGTCATAATTATTTATTTATTTTTATCAAAACTTCCGTGTTTAATAGAATAAAAAGGAACAGAATTTCCGAATCTAATTGATTTTTATCTTGCATAATTATATAAAATTATCTGAGATATTAAAATCATGTTAATACAAAGCTAATCTTTTATACTATGAAAAGCATAATAAATTGGGGTTCATTAACATTTTTTTTTCATACGAATAACTGAGCAAGCTTTTTAAGACTGATTGATAAGTTTGAAAACGTTTCATTTGCAATACAGATTGAAGCAGAGAAATAAATTCTGTTTCAAACATTTTTTTTTTATTCTTTAGAGTAAACGTGCCTCGTAAAATTGAGAAAGATTCCTACAAAGGAATTGTATAAAAAATGACAGAACTTATTATTTAAAAAGAATTACAGGCATAAATCGGATATAACTTTTTTTTTAAAGACTAGGCGAATAACTGTTTAAACATGGTTTTAAAATTTTGAGGAATCATAAGAATGCAAGTTTCGTTCTAGAAACTAAACATTTCTTTCGAAACTACTTTTTTTTTATCACTGAGGATCGAAATATAATACACAAAAAAATGAGTATAATTACCCTTGGTGCTTCTTTCATCATGAAGTTAATGCGTCCAGACTCGTCTGAAATAACATTTTTAGAAAAAGAATAAAATAGCTGTAGTCTTAGAAATTTTCATTTGTATTAATATATATATTTCCAATCAAAATTACTTTATTTATATTTCCTGTATCTTTTGTAGAACAAGAAAAAAGACTTGATTGTAAATAGACAGTTTTTTTCATATTGATAAAGACATCTTTCGTAGAATTCTTTTTTAAGCTGATGCTTTCTATTTAGGAAATGTTTCATGCTTTATAACTTTTGTTTCATACCGAGTAAATTAGTCAAGTTACTTCGAGTATCATTTAAAATTAGATTTATACCAATCCTGTTATCAATTATATCTGCCTCATATTTTAAGAAAATTAACAACAATTTGTTCGTTTCATAGATGGCTGTAGAATTTAAATTTTTTACTCCAAAGTCAAATTAAACGCGAATAGAAGGATGAAAATTGAATCAAAATTTGAAAACTTTTATTTATTTAAACCTATCCAGTTCTCTGGAGTATCACTTTTAGAAGCCTATTTATTTATTAAATGTACTTTATAAATATATGTGTTGTTGATGTATAATATATACAAAGGATTTCAGCTAAATTTTAGAAATATGTGTCTAGAATGTGTAAAAGTATCCTACAGTTTCTCAAATAACTACCAGATCTGTTTGAATTTTAATTATATATGTACTACTACAGTTTATTAGGTAATAAATACCCTGAATGTTATGACCGTACATATGAATCGTAGTCCTTGCAATGTTGTAAACGTATCGTTAATCCTTGTGATAATGAGATTTATCTCTCTTTTAAGTAGAGAATGTCTTTACCGTACTGATTTTCAATCGTATTGAGTTTTGCAGGTGGTTGAATGTGACTGAAGGACTGATATCTGTATTCGATGAAAAATATTAACTGTGAAAAACTGCCTAAAATGTCTAACATAAGTGCCGAAAAATTAAATATAGCTTATATTTTGAAATACAAGCATACCAGAAAACTTATAAAAAAATTCTAGAAGAATCGTGGTTCAAAAATCGAGCTATTATATAAATGTAAAGTTATTTAGATTTACAATATTTATTTACTTGTTTTTCCGATGCTTGTTTATTATCATAACTATGTTGGCGAAGTTTGGCGACTTTTTACCGAAGAATGTGATAGACAAAGAAATCAGATTTGGCAATTTATTCATAGTTTAGCTCATGGTTACGATAATATTCAAGTACTGGGTTATTTTTTTTCTTAGTTAATCTTTTAAATAAATATTTTGTTTTCTCTAATTAATATATGATACAAAAAGTTATAAGAATGTATTATCATAATGTAAATTTTAAAATGAGAATAATAATGAACTATTGTGACATTTTTAGAGATGAATCCATCATCAAATAAATATTCCTATTAGCAATTCATTAAAAATTGACCAAAATGAAATACTTTGAAATCAAATAAATCTATGTAAATATTACATTTAATTTTCTCATGAAATGTTTTGTAAATATTTCTTCATTTAATTTGATTTGTGAATATAATATATTTTAAAATGCATCTCAGAGAGAATGGATGTCTTGGTATGCGTCAAAGCATCATAATAGGACCTGATACTGCTGTGATTATGCCAGAGGGAAGAAATACGAGCAAAATATAACATTTGATGTAAAACTAAATAACAGTTGGATTTTTTATAAGTCATTAAAATTCATTGTACAACAAATAATTATTGAAGTAGTAAAATCGTGGATATTTCCGTCAGTCTACGATCGTTACAAAGAACTTTTGTAAAATTAAAATGATTTCAGTAATTATTGACTAGGAATTTTTGTACTGGTGAAACATATCAAGAGTTTTTTCTGTGAAACTCAGCTTTCATCCGTAAAGGCATATCATTTGAAAACGTTTCTTTGAATGCAAATAAATTATCTACACTCATCAGTTAAAGTATTTTTCCACTTTCTCATTCTTTATATTTCACTTCGTACATGAACATTCATAAGTGCACATGATTTAAGATATTTAGTAACATTATTGTTATCCTCAGTTGCAAGCTCAAAACGAGATTATTCCCAGTGTTTTGTTCGTGTTTTCAGAAATTATGTGCCTTTTTTTTTCTTTCTTCTTTTTTAAAGTTTGAATCCCCCCCCCTTGAGATTTCAAATTTTTATTTTAACGCATTTTTTCCTTTCCTTTTATTAAAAAATAATTATAACTTTTCCTTTGTGATTTCAGACTAGAATAATACACCGAAAGAAAACTATTTTAAATATACTTTACACTTTCAAAGCTACCGACGTGACAGAAACTCCATGAAAAGACAAATATCAATTCTTCTGGTTATGGGCATTTTTTATACAAAAGTGAAAAAATAAAAGTATTCTTCAAATGTGTATTAGAAATTTTAACTTTGGCATAAGAGACAAATTTTAACCCACAGGAACCTGTAATGGCAAGTATCTGAAAGACGAGATATCTCGTCGGTGGCGTTGAAAGTGTTAACTATTGAGCTATTGGCTCTATTATTTCTATTAAAATAATTTTTAATTGATTTCTGGTTATATTATGTTATTAAAAGACTACTAGACTAGTATTCTGCGCAAGAACTAGCAACACTGGGCATAATTTCGTGCAACGATTTCTTTGGTACAAATATAACATAATACCGAAATGTGGTCATAATTGTGCTTTGTAAAAGTCATTTATTTTGCTCAATTGCTATGAGTATCTTTTTGTATATATATTATTGAACCTACCTCAGTTCTTTGTATTATTTTTTCAACTGAAGTAAATTAATTCATGAATAAACTTTGTGATTAATGTGCTTGTGTTGTGACATTTTTCTCTTCACATATTCTGTGTACAAAATATTCTCGCTTTTAATCGTTAGGACATTAAAGAATGATAAATTTTCAAATTAATTTCTAATTTTTTTTAATAAATTTTTCACTTATTCATTGCACTGAAAATAATTTTTGAATGAAGCTATTTTTAGTAAATTTTCATATACCATTTAAATTTTATCAAGTGATATTTGAATTAGAATCCAGTTTCCAAGAGAAAAAAGAAATAATACTATTTTAACTTTTCAAAAGATGCAACTAAAATTATAGAATTTTAACACAAATAGGTTAAATTTGTCAATTTATCTCCTATAGAGGAAAATTTTATGATTCGAGTTGCTGTAAACATAAATTAATTATCATTTGAAAATATTGTTTTATGTTAGAATATTAAATACTTGGATACTCTGAAAACTGTATTGTTACTTACAGCACATGTACACATCTTTAACATTTTCTAACATTACTTATTTAACTTACGTACATTAACATTAAGCTGCTTTAATATATTCGTGGTTACTTTGTTTGTATTTTGCATAAATTTTTTAAACCTACATAATACCCTAAAAATCATTAGAAACATTTTTTTAAAACTATTTTTAACCTTTCATTAAATTTTTTTAATGTTGCGAACCTCAAAATTTGAAACCTGAAAAATCGTGATTAGTTCGTTTTCATTTTAAAGCTATTTTATTCTATTCTTAAAATGAATAAATGACATTTTTGAACAAATAATTCATAAGAAGGAAATGATATTTACAATTTCAATTTTCAATATTTAAATAGTTTTTCGTTAATTTGTGTTCTGTTTTTTTCCCCTGATCTCTTTGTTCTCTGACAAATATTCATGGAAAAGGGCTTTTCTAAGACCAGTATTAGATTTTACATATTTTTTATTTAAAAATTTTGCATTAAAATATTGTGCTATTTATATCATTTTTTCTGTCTACAAACTACCGTAACCGAAATTATCTGAAGTTTGCTAAGAAACATGTTTTGAAGTGATAGTAGATAAGCAAAAACAATAATTCTAAAAAAATCAGCCTGCTGCCGGTATTAATGCCGGACTTAACTATATGTTTTTGAATGCAAGTATTGCGGATGAAATTAAAGGTAAGATATCCTTTATATTAAAATATAATATTGCGGATATTGAAAATAAAATCTGCGAATTATAAAATCGCAACAGAAAGTCAAATAAGTAAAAAACCACGGACTTGAAATTTAAAAAAAAGTAAATGCCATGTACCAAGTTGGTTATTTTTAAATTTAATGTATGATTGATTTTTATAAGTAAAATACGTACAAAACTTTAATGAAAATATAATTAAATATGGGTTGAGTTGATAATATGCGTTATTATATCCACTGTCACTGATATTTTTCATAATATTTTCAATAAGATTGAGTTAAAATAGTGTTTTAACACATTTTATAAGACAAAATAAGCTAATAAAAAATTAGAACGATACAAACATCATTAGGCTTTGTTATTAAGTGCATTTTTTTCAAACTTTCATTCTTAAAGATGTTAGTTTTTCCTACTCTCTAATACCTTTTTTATGTTCAAAATAAGGTTTTAAAAAAGTTTCGCAGATACTTTGGAAAACATTTTTCATATATATGCAATTAAAAGAATAAACATTTCCAATTTTTTAAAAAAAATATAAATATTATTCAGTATTTTTTAAAAATGACTTACAAAAAGAATTATTAAAATTAAATAGTCGGATCTTTAATTCCATCTAAATTTTTGTTTCTAATAATTAACGAAAGGTAAATTCTTTGAAATAACTAAAAATATTAAATACTATTTTATAAAATTTTATAATATAAACGAATAAATATTTAACATCGGAAAATATTAGTGAAATCCCTTTTGAAAGATTTTATAAAAATTCCAAGAATTTTTATTGGCATTAAAAAATAGTTATTTCATTCATTTCTTAAGATTAACTTTATTATTTATCAAATGGCTTTTAAAACTGAAAATGAATTAATATGTAAAAGTAAAACCAATTATTTATAAATTGAGGGAAAGCCAAAATAATTTCAATTAAAATTCAATTAATTGGGTTAACAAACACGAGGATTCTGATGATAGATACATTGTTAAAATTTCGATATAAAAATATTATATACAAATTTTATAACTAATAAAAGCATTCTTACATTTGAAAAAAAAAAAAAAAGATAATTCTAATGTTAGAAATAAAATTATACCAAAAAGTATACTATGAAAAAAAGAAATAATCCCTTCCACGAATAAACAAATTTTCGGTTTATACGATTTTTTATAGCACATTTTTATCTTGTTTTGATTATCTATAGCTCATAAATCGAATATTGCAAATTTTGCTTTAGAGCAGATCATTTGACATTTATCACGTGAATATGAGTTAATTAATTCTGTTACAAATAAGAAAATATATTTTCAAATTTTCAACGTTCGCCGTCAAAGAAGTCTTGGTTTTAAGCTGGGACATTAAAAAATAATGCTGATTTTCTGCTGTAAAAGATGTTGGGTTGATAATGGTACCAAGATATTAAATTGCATACTTTAGGGTACAATTTCTCACATTTCTAACATAAAAATGTGTATCAGTTGTTATCTTTAACGTGTTTTACTTAATTTTGATAGCTGCAGTTTTCCATGATGAAAAATAGTTCAAGACATTCTGAAGGGCAGACGATTTGCTCTATAGTTACCAACTCTGGAGTAGTTACTTCTTGGAAAGTAAAAAAATTATTATCGTTAAATCTTATTTCAAATCCTTAAACAATAATGTTTTTAATAAAAGGTGATCGAGACAAAATATCATATTATTATCAAAAGTAGAATTGCATAAATAATTATAATATTTTTATAATTATACTTTATCAACTAATTAATAAAATATTTTATATCGCTTAAAAAGTGGAATTTAATTTGCTATGACATGCTTTAAAGCATTTATTTTACTAATAACAATTGTTAATAACTTTAAGAAGAGAGGTACAAGCGATTTTTAATTAGGTAGCTGCCGCAGGAAGTTATGTTGCTTGCAGGTCGAATCAAAAATTTTATTTCCATAATTTCCAATCAAAAACTTTATTTCCATAATTGCCAAGTATATAAAGAAATACAAATTTCCTGAATGACAAAATGTTGGGAAAATAATAGTTTTATCGCATATAATTAGTTATGCTCTGATATTTTTCATTATATTAAAATATCTATAAAATCGTAATATATGCTTCAATAATATTAAACATAAACCTTTGTCCCGGAACATTGTAGCATGGTAATGCCTTTGATTTGGTTCGCCTACTTTCATATTATTTTTTAAAATTTCTCTTAATTCTATAAAAGAGAAAACAAACATAAAAAATGTAATTAGTATTATCGTTACGCGATTGCGCATTAACATAGTTAGGAAAAAAATACAAAAAAATTGTTATCAAATATACTTGAAAATATTTTTAATTTTCAAAATTAGAGGAGAAACCAAACGAAATTAGTACTACTGAAAACTAGTTTCTTTTATTTTTAACGTGTTAAAAAAACAGATTTTTGAAGTTGAATTTATTTTCAATTAAAAACCTTTTTAAAATATTGAGCATTCCTTGGCAGTGAGGTAATATTACTCAAGTTTACTACGCTCTCACTTTAGTAATTCTTAGTGATGGGTTCTAGCCTGTGGACTTTTTTTTTTTTTTTTGTCATGCACGTCGCAATTCACAGATAACTCAAAAATATATGCCAATTTAAAAATATTATTCCAAAAATAGATTTGCAATCACAAGAATTCAAAGTTATTTAAGAAGTACCTGAAATAAGAATGATTTTATGACATATAACAATTGTTTTTATTGGACATCTGAAGAATTTTCCTGGAGAACAAATATTATGAGTTCTCATGTTTTCTCAAGTACTAAATAAATAGTAAAAAAGTACGAAGAAAAATAAAGTTTTTATCAAAATTTTTGAGGCTCCTTCTCAGCCTGACTACCGTAAGTAGCTGCCTAATCTCTCTATTTGGAAATCCACATCTAATTGTAGATCATTTCCCTCCAACATGAACGCTTTTCATCCGAAGAAGGAGGTGAGTCTGAGAACCATTTACTCCTATCAATACATTAATGATAACCAGAAGTTAAAAAAAAAAAAAACCTTTCTCTAGAAGCCCGAAAATATCGTTCGTATAAGCGTGAAATATTTGAATGTTTAAAAATTATCTGTTGCTGGCTTTTTTATCATTAGATGGCTGAATTGTGTCTCAAAAAATGTTAGAATTGCAATTTTCTTGATCGAAATAATACAATTCGTCTTTTGAAAGGAATTACATAATTAATTTTTAATTAATTTATGAATAACATAATTTGATAAATTAATTCCAAATATCATAATTTTTCCAAAAAATATCATTTTACCACCAATTTCAAGATTAATTATAACTGCGTGATTATTATGTCCTTTCCCAAACACAAATACTCTCCAGTAAGCAAATTATAATGTGCTCTAAGTGTTATGTGCGTGATTACGGAACATTCTATAATGTTATCATGTGATAGCGATATAGTCTCTAAGCCACCTTGCTATTTCACAGGGTCTGCTTTGCCGTCATTGTATGCATTAATCGTAATATAGATTCCACAGTTAAATTTATTTATTAATTACCCATGCCAACTACAGCGACTCAAACAATTGAGAGTACACCTTATTTTTATTTTATAAATCTAACTTTTATGAAATAACACATTACCAAGAGATCCAAACATCTTTTTAATTTTACACGTAACAAATAGTTTAATTTAAAGTAAAAATAAAGAGCAGTTAAAGAAAAAAAAACTTCTAAATTGCAAATTTTAGAAGCATTTTAAATAAACAAATATAGAATTTTGCCACCAAAAATTCAGAAAACAGAGGATGTTAGCACTTTTTTAACTACCATTAAATATTTTCTATTTGACTGATACTTAAATATAATTTTGCATAACTGGAAAAAGGCCTTTCGAAGACAAGCTAGCATTGATGTAAGGAAATTTGTATTAAGATTACTTAAAAAAGAAAACTCTTTTCATGAAATGTCTGAAATTGTTGGCAGAAGTAACACTTGTCTTCAGAAAATTATTGTAAAATTCAAAAATGATGAATTGAGTAAAAATAAATGGTGAAGTGGAAGGAAATGTGTTCCGAGTGATGTCACAAAAAAGATAGTAATGCTTTTATGTTAGTAATCCAGATTGATCTTAAAGTAAGTTCTGTCAAACTTGCTGCGAAAACTTCTCACAATGTAAGCAAAAGTGCAAGTGCTGAAACTGTGAGAAATGTAATCAGACTAGTTAGTTCGAAAAGTCGAGTTGCTAGAAAGACTTCATTCATCAGCTTACAAAATTAGAAAAAGTGTTTGAAGTTTGTAAAATTTCACAATTTATGTGACGTGCATGTTATATGCATGCTGTTTGGGTCATTGTCCTTCTGAATAATGGAATTCCTTTCTAAAACCAATTTTTTAACCCTTTTATATAGATTACTGGCACCATTTGGTTCATCCAACCTGCTGCAAAAACTTTTCAAATCATAGGCAAAAGTGCAAGCGCTAAAACTGTGCGAAATGCCATTATACAAGCTGGATATAAAAGTCGCATTGTTAGAGAGAAACCTGTTCACAAGCTTACAAATTAAGAAAAAGCAATTGAAGTTTGAAAAAACTCATCAAATAAAGACCAATAACTTTTGGATGAAAGTTATATTTAGTGATGAAAATAAATTATTTTTTTTGGCAGGGACGACCGTCGCACCGTATGAAGAAAGCCCAATATTGTTAAAAAATTTACATCCTACATTAAAACATGTCAGGGATTCCGCTATGGTTTGGGGGTTATATGGCTTCAATCATGGTAGAAAATTTAATTCCTGTAGAAGGTATCACAAATCATATGGTTTACTTCAATATATTTTGTAACAATCAATAAAAAAATGCTAAAAACTTTGAGTTTAGATGGAAAACTCCTTTAGCAGGAACACGGAACCCCGAGAACACGGCACAGAACATCAAAATATGGTATTTTTCAATGTAAACAGTAGTTACACTCACTACCACAGTCCCTCGACATCAATGTCATTGAAAACCTGTGGACCACAATTATAACAATGATTCAAAAACATAAAATTAGGAACGAACTCAATGAAAGAAAATATTACAAAAAGAATGGGTTACAATATCTTCAGATCCTACAAAAAAGTTGGTAGAATCGGTGCCCCGATGTTTAGAGGCCATTATAAAAGTCAAATAAGGACATGCAATTAAATACTGACACTGTATGCGAGATATTGCAAAAATTTCATTGATTTATTTTGTATATGTTTATTTAAAATGTTTCTGAGACTTTTCAATTTAGAAGTTTTTTATTCATTGTACTTTATTTTTACTTTAAAATAAACCGTTTGTCATGTGTAAAAATAAAAATATGTTTGCATTTCTAGGTCATGTGTCATTTATATTGAAAGCAAAATTTATTAAGTAAAAACAAGATGCATTATTCATTTTTTGAGTCACTGTATGTATAATCAAAGGGTAAGAAAATTCGAAATGGGTCGATGTGGAAAATTAAACTTTAATTAGCGTAGCATAGTGGTTGAATAACATCGTATGACGAATTGATTCTAATGGAATAAATAACTTTCAATATAATTTGCTTTTATGTTTAATCATAAGATTTTTCTTATTTGCATGCATATTATTATTAAGAAAATTTTTTCGTTTACTTAAAAGCTATGAATAAACTTCCGCATTAAAACAAAATAAAATTCTGTTGATCAGTGGCATAAAACACTTGCTTTTTCTTTCTTACTTTTTTCCCCACTTTACGTTTATTTTTGGTTTTATATCTGTTATTTTATGTTTAAATATAACAATAGGTTTTTTTTTAGTTTAACTTGAATTATCAATAATTGTTAAAGTTTAACTGCCAATCACAAAGAAAGATTTATCAAAACGACCGATTAAAATGATTTATTTCAGAAGTGCCATCTATTGATAAAAAAATGAACAACTATTCAAAAAATGTAAACAAACACAATCGCTTATCGCGTTTATTTTACTATCCAAATTAAAGCAAGGTCAGGATATTTGTAGTAGTACAGTCTGCTCACATGGACGAAAATTAGAATAATATAGAGAAGCAAACATATTAAGTGATGAAATTTAGTTGTTGTGCAGTTATTTTTTTAAACGAAGAAATGTTCTAAATTCTTGTTTTTGAGATTTTCATTGAAAAAAAGATATTTGTTGATTGCAATGCATATTTTACGGCTAAATTCTGTTTTATTGAGATGCTTGTCATCTCAAGTTGTTGTTCATCATTCGAACAAATGTTTACGAGCTGGGTAAGCTATAATATTATATATTTGTCATTTGAAATAAATACATATATCTCCATACATTAAAACTGTCAACAATTTAAAATTGCGGATATGTTATTCAACTTTTTAAACTTTCATGCTTATAGTATATTTTTTGTTGCATTCAAACATATTCAGTAAAAGTAGATTTTGTAACTTGAGAATTTTGCACATTAAAATATTCTTTTGTGTACTGAAAAAGAATTTTCTTGCCAGTTGTTCATTAACTATAAAATACTGAGATGTAATTATTTATTGCATTTTGTTTAAAACGAAATGTTTCACTTTTTACTTTTTTTATGTATAAAGGTCTTTGAAAGACAAAGGTATTGTTATTTTCAGATCATGGAATTGTATGTCAGCAATAAATCAGAATCCGATTGAAAATAAGCTTACAAGAAAACATTTTTCTTCATCATCAGAACAGAATCATCATAAAAAAATTTATTCATCTGCATTGTTTGGTGCTTGTGCTGTGTCATGTGGTGTTGCTCTATGGTGCTTTAATAATTTAAAACTCTATGCTGATAAACAGGCAGGTAATGAATTATTTTAAATATTTATCCGTATATATTTACTTTTATTTCTTTCATAACTATTATTTCAGATTTAAAGAATAATTGGTTTTCCTTACTTTTTAGTGAACTTACATGCTTGTTGTTAAATATATATGTTAGGACAATAAATTTATTTTCAGTCAAATGAAACAGAAAAAGGAAAATGGCAATAGGAATATTTATTAATTAAAGACATGATTTTTTTCTACTAAGAGCTGAAGCATCCATGAAGATAACAATAAGATCATTAATTAATTAAAGAGGTAATTAAATACTTAAGTTACTGAGTTTGACTCTCTTTGATATCTATTAGGCTATGCCATCTGTTCATTTCAATTGATATATTTTATTGAAATGCAATTCTTATTATAGTATACTAAAATTGCATCTTTGCTTCAAATTTTATTTAATTCTTTAGATGCCAACATGTAATTACATATGTTTATAAATATAAGCACAAAAGTATTGATTTTTTTTTCATATAAAAATTTGCCATTATTAATATTTGTTAATTACATATTTAGAATCTATATACATAATTGCTTACTAATGAAAGTATTCTAAAAAATGCTTCCTGAATTTTTTTTTTTTTTTTTGGTATTTACTATGACTGAAAAACACTTTTCTTTATAACATTATATGAGGCTGTGATTCATGGTTAAAGGAGTTTTTTTTTTAAACCGTTTGATTCATGTTATTTAATATATTACTAAAGGGATCTATATAATTGTAATATAGTTATATACAATTTCTTTATAAGTTATGTCATTTCTTTTATAAGTAATTTTAATTATACAATTCATGTTTTTGCTTTTGTTTTGTTTAAGATATATTCTTGGTCTAGTTTTTATAGTTTCTGTCAGTTTAACCTAATAATATTCAAATTATTTAAGTAAGTTTGAATGAATTACTTTAAGCCTATTTGTTCATATCAAAGACATTAATAGTTATAGAAATGCATTTAAGCATTTGAAAGAGTCATATCATACTTTGATTCTCTGCATAAAATCAATACCTAATTTAAAAAAAAAAAATTGTTTATAATGATGTTCTGATATTATTCAAAAAAAGGATATGTATATTAATTATGCAAAATTCTTTTTAATTTGATTACTAGTAATTTAAGAATTTTAATTTGAATGTTTATCGTTTTCACCTTATCAATCAAAATTTTCCCTCTGTTAAATTAATCATTTACATATTCGCTATCATCTGAAATAGATGCAACAAAAGTTGAAATGCCACTCTGTTTTTGTAATTATTTTATGACTTTATTGAATTTCATAATATATTGTTGCATTTGAATAAACACAACAATCAATGACACATGTGTTAATTTCAGGATGAAATTCAATTCTTCAAGCAAAGGCAGATTTATGTCTAAACAGCTGTTAAATCTATTATACTTAAATGTCACTGTTATTACTGAACAAATAAATAACTGAATAAATCTTGAAATAAAAATAATAATGCTACAATGTTCATATAGATTTAATCTTCAATGTATATGTATTTCAACTACTCTGGTTGTAATTGTTGTTCCGTTAACTTTTTCCTTTTCTTTTTTTCTTTTAAAAGAGCTTCAAAACAAAGTTTAAGCTGTACACAATATATAAATCAAGAAATATATTTCTACTGAACACACAAAATGGTTTTATTTTTTTTCTTAAATTAAAATCATTTTTCTACTGTCAGCTGTAGTTTCCTTTTTTAAATTTCTTTCTTAAATCTTGGATTTATCATGAGGCAACCTTCACTTTCTTTTACTTCGTAATTTGCTATTTTTTTTTTTTTTATGGTTCATAGTTACGGATTAATGTTTATATTTCTAATTTCTGCATACTTTTTGTATCAAATGTCTTGAGAAGAATTTTTAATTAACAAATTTGAGATGCAATGTAAAAAAATAAATAAATAAAAGATTTTTAGGAACATTGTGTATAATTTGTGAGTAACATCAATACCACGTTTTTTTTTTTTTTTTTCTTAATTTGTTCTTTCTTAACCAAAAAATCGGGAATTTCTTTGTTTTGATTAAATTTGTTATTTTACTAGCATTTCTCCTGCATATATATATGTGTGTATGTGTCTTATTTTAAAACTCTAAGTTATTTTTTTATTTTATGATTCTTTAAATTTTTTTTAAAGATTTTAAATAGGAAAATAATTTTATTTGTCTTTCTTTTAACTGTTTTGTGACTCATATTAAAAGTAAGCAAATTTAAGGTAATTATCTTACTTAGTTTCCTTCGAGACCCTTCTTTCGATCAGATTTTCGTTTTTTTCCCACCCCTATGCTGTGTTTGCTTATGAACGTATAAGAAAAATACTCACCCAAGAAAAAATTTGTAATGTCTATATTAAAACGGAAATAGTATCTTTTTGATATTTTACACCAAAAGGGCATCGAATTGTTTTAATCAAAAGTTTTTATTTTTTTTTTTTATTTTTAAATCTAGTTATTTTCGATGGCTACCTTTAAGCTCACTACGTTAGCATAATTAATGTAGTCCTGTGTATTAACTTTAATCAACAAAGTTTTATCGCAATAAAGGAAAATACTCTTTTAAATTAAGAACAATGTGCATAAAGCATGATGATTGGTTAAAAACGTCTGCAGATTATCGAAACCAGTATATTTATCAAGCCAAGGAGAGGATCTCTGTTGAAATTTTGTTTTGTGATATCCATTGATATCGAGAAATATATTGATAACATATCAAGTTCGGATAAAATAAAAATTTCCGAAAACAGAATTGTGGCTGGAGAACAATGTCATAGCATTTCATTATAACAGTGCCAAAAGGGCTTAGTAACTTCTGTTGAATTTAAAAATTGGCTGGAGGACCTTTGATATTATAATATGGGAGTCATGAACTTGCATATGAAATAAAAATTTTAGAAAATGGTGCATTGGCTTTGGCAGGAAGGCTCTATCGCAATTTTTTTTTGGTTTGGTTTTGATTCTCTTACAAATGGAGAAGAAGGCGACCGTTAATGACATATCTGGAGGTCAAAAGCTTTCATATTAAATAAAAATTTGCAAAATTGTACTACTGTTGGTGACTTTTTTAGTTTTCTTGGATATATTAAATATATAAGTATAAAATCGCTTTGCATCTCTGAAAGTAAAATAAGAACATTTTTTTTCTTCTCCAACTTCGAAATCTAATCTTATTTTGCAATCAGAGTGGCAAAAGTGACAATTTCTGTTGCATATTGAAATAATTTTATTTTTATGATAAAATTTCTAGGCTTTTGGTTAGAAATGCTGTTTTTATATTCTTAAAATATAAAGGTCTGAGTAACATCGATGGAGTCATTTCAATAACGATGATTGTTATGTAAAGATTCTTAGCAGTTACCAGTTGCTGTAACATCGATGGAGTCATTTCAATAACGATGATTGTTATGTAAAGATTCTTAGCAGTTACCAGTTGCTCTAGCACTTTGAACCAGTTGAAGCAGACACTTCCATTAAAATATTATCTTTATTAGACACAGACATATAACATAAAAGACAATACATCGCAGTTACCGTTACAGCTATTTCTGAATCATCTCTAAATACAGACTGACGAACTGCATACGTCATTCAGTGCTCAGTTCACTGCAGTTCCTTTTCGCCCTTTAACTTCATTGATTGTGCAACATTCTCTCCCCTTTGAGGGTCGATGAGACACTCAAACCTATAACTTATACAATTTAAAAGATCTAATATTTCGGGTGTTTTAATACATCTTCCAGATCTGGTGTATTTCTTTACAGTTGCATCAGCAGATAAGGTATCAGTTTTCGGATTTGAGATACAAGAATCACACCCTTCACCATGTTCCATCTTTATTTATCATTTGACCGAATTTCCAGAAGAAAGAGGCTTCGGATTGGATGTACCATGCATCCTTTTTGGGTCTTTACCCTTACCGTTTTTATCTTACCATCTTTTCTTGGAATAAGCTCAATGACACTGGCTAGAGGCCACAATAAACGTTTCTTTATATCGTCTCCAACCAGAACAATTTCACCGACCATAGGTTCTCGGACACCATTTTTTGTCTTTGTTGCGTTGAACCAATTGGTTAAGATATTCACGCCTAAAGCGTTTCCTCAAATCATTCAAAAGTTTTGAACGAAACCTAACTCTCTTTTGAAAATGACTCTGATCAATCGCCTCAAAATCAGTAACATCCGAACAATGATTTTCGATTAAAAACATGGAAGGAGTGAGAGGCACTAATTCCTGTGACTCTTCTGAAATATAAGTAAAAGGTCTAGAATTAACAACAGATTCACATCCACAAATAACAGTTTCAAGTTCTTCAAAAGACAACACAGAATTTCGTAAAGTACGTCGCAATAGCTTCTTAATAACACGAACAAGCCCCTCCCATCAGCTACCCCACCAACTAGCAGTTGGGGAATTGAATTTCCAAAATATCCTTCGAGATTAGTTTCTCTCTGAATTTGATTCCAATCCAGCTTAGAAAGCGCATTACAAGATCTCTCAAAATTTGCCCCATTGTTGGAATAGAGGGTTTTAGGTCGACCACGCTTAACAATGAAACGTCGCATGGCTAGAGTAAAAGAGTCAGAGGAAAGTGATCTCACCAATTCGAGATGAATTGCGCTGTAAACGGCACAAGTAAAAAGAGCGATTCAAACTTTCTCTCCGTTTTTCAAAAACAAAGGCCCAGTCAAATCAATACCTATAATTTCAAAAACAGCGCAAACATTCACATAATCTGGTGGTTGATACGTCAGTTCGTTTCACATAGGTTTGGAGCTAAAGCGTTTATATTTGACACATTCATATAAAACACTTCGTATAATCTTACGAGCTCTTAAAAACCAATATTTCTCGCATAAAACAGTTTGGATCAATTGTATACCAGCATGAAAGCTTTTGATGTGAAACGATTTTATTAACGATCTAGTAAAATGATACTTGCCAGGCAACAAAATAGGAACCAGAAAAGACTCATCATCTTGTCGCTAGCTAATTTTCGTTTTAACTCTGAGTATACCATCATCATTTTTAAATACAGGTATAAATTTTAAATCACTAGCAGTCTTAAAAAATGACATTGTAGTAGTTTTATCAAACATCTTTCAGCTTTATCTATTTCTCCAAAATAAAGCATAGATTCATTAAATAGAAGTACAATTTTCTGACAATTATTTACAAAGCGTAAAACATATGCAAACACATTAATCATTCTATGATAATTAGACATCTTTAGACAATTCCAAGGAAAACAATCATTATCTACATTCAAAATAACCCATTCAGATTTTTTACTTTCAGTATGAGCATCCTGCGGCTCACAACAAATTTCATTTTTTGGCCAGTTTTCAGGTGCATTTTTTAACCATGCAAGGCCTTCCCACCATCTGGAATTCAACAATTGTCGTGCAGAACACCCCCTAGGCAGTATGTCAGCTGCGTTTAGAACACCAGGAACATGTCGCCATAACTGAAATTGCGTTAATTGCCTGATCTCTTGAACAGGGTTAGTTACAAAAACCGACCAATTACCGTGTTCTTTGATCCATCATAGTATAACCTCAGAATCCGACCAAAATGTCATCTTTATATTCGGAAAATTAAGCACACAACGAATCGAATCGACAAGTTTTGCACCTATGCAGCAGGCCATTAACTCTAACCGCGGAATGGTCAAATATTTTAGAAGTGTTACTCTAGTCTTTGCACCAATAAGTGAGACACTAGTTCCTGCTTCGAGCACAGTTCTGACAAAAACACACACAGAATAAACAACCCGGCTTGCATCAATAAAAACATGAAATTCTAAACTCTCATTAAAAGGCATGAATCGGGGCAGACATACTTCTTTCAATAAATGCAATTCATTAACCCATTAAAAAAATTTCTTAGATACATACGGTAGTAATTCAATATCCCAGCCAAATTTAATTTCCTAGTGTCCTATAACAGTATCCTGGGTGGCAGAGTAACAGCACACAATATTCCTATTGGGTCAAAAATCTTTTGTATTAAAGATAATATCAATCTCTTAGAAATTACAGTTTCACAAAACAAAACTTCTAAATCAATGCTGCATCTCAAGGTATCACCGTCCAAATTTCATAAAAACTCCAAAACAGAAGCATCGCCAGAATGCTTTGAGATATATTCGCAAGCCACATTACTCACCCAAACTCAGTTTGAAACCTCTCCTTGACATCAACCTCTGTGTCCTTTCAATGGAGGATGCCTGATCACAAGGATCATTTACTAATGTGAGACAGTTATCAACGTAAAAGAAACCCTTTAACTTTTTCACCATATCATGAAATTAAGATTTGGAATTTTCCAAAAGATATAAAATTGAAGCATTCAAAAGAAAAGGACTACAAGATACCCCAAAAATCACTCTACAGTGCCTATATACCAGTTCTTCCTCACATGGGTAACGAAATCCTAAAAATTCTCTATCTTGATTAGCAACAGAGAACATTAAAAAGGCTTTCTCGATGTCTCCACTTAAACCAACAGGATGTGTTCTAAATCTGTCAATAACATCAGGGATAAGCTCTATAGGATTAATTCTTTTAAACAAACAATGATTTGAGGAAGGTTTTCCTTTTTCGCAAGCAGAAGCGTCGAAAACAGAGAGTATCGTTGTGGTTTCGTTTTGCATTCTTACAAACGGGACGATGTGGCAAATAATGACATTTTTCATTTTTTAAATTCATTTTCTGGGACATGTTCGATTATTTTCAGTCCCTTCCAATTGTCAAAAACTTCTTGATACTCACGAGGGAATTCACGGGCTTTCATGCGCTTAACCATCTTCTCATGACGCGCCCAACTCAGTTCTTTATTGTCAGGGAGATTTCTAAAATAGAATTTCCAAGGTAAACCAACTTCATATCTTCCACATGGAAGAATAGTTAATTTCTCACGAAAATCATTTGAATGTTCACTATGCGCTTTCTTCTTTAAAAGTGTCTGAGATGGGTCAGTTATACCCAAGCATTCTAAATCCCACATTTCCGACAAATTGACATTTCGACAATCCTTTGAAGTTGTTGTCATAACATTCCCTATAAAGCTTGTTTCCTTCTACTTACCCATAATAGTCCAACCTAGTTTTGTTTGAACCGCAGTTAAACCACAATCTAATTCTGCATTTTTTCCAGTCAAAAGACTTCCCAAAAGATCTGCGCCAATTAAAAGGTTAGTTTCATATTCTCCAAAAACAGAATCAGTAATTTCACTTTTAATTCTTTTAAAATGATCCGATCATTTATCTTGGGCACGAACCCACATATCTTTTTCTCCGAAAGTGCTTCCAAGCAGACAAAAAAAACTTTAATCCTAAATCCCTTATTTCTATAGCATACAGACCTTTCTCCCTTGGCTTACTTTCACTCCCCCCAAATAAAGTATTAATAACAGTTTGAACTCGATGTGGCTTTAAATTCTATTGCTTAATTATCCTACCACTAATATAACTACTCATAGAACCTGAGTCAAAAACGAGACGGATACATTTTTCACGACCCAAGCCTCGTATAACGACTTCAAGGGTTTGTAAATAAACCGCCATACCACTGCCTGCGTTTGAAAGCACCACCTCTGAATTAGAACTGTGATTACCAAAACCCATATTATTCTGAGTATTTTTTGAATTATACATTTTACACATTATTTCATAATGTGGGTCAGAACACAATTTACATTTTGTATGAGATTTTTGATTCCAAAATCTAGAAATTTGATCAGGCATCTAAACAGGTAAAGCATGCACCTTTCTTTGACAAAATATTTAGCCTTTCTTGGCGAGTCATTTTCTATCATCAAAACATTTAAAACCAGGGTGCCTTCCAATACAAAAATTACAATTCGAATTTCTCTTACCTGGACTGCTTAAACTCACCAAAGTAGCAGCAGTGGGTGGATCAGTTTGTTTTTCCGACACAATGGAAGCATCTTTCCTTCGAAACAGTTTATTTGCAAATCCACCTCTAGCTAGATGCATCATTTCCTCGCTTCTTACTTCCTGACGTATAAAGTTCATCTAGACCTCTAAAGTCCGTGGGTCTTTAATCTCTGATAGGCTATGTTGATTCCGGCTTCTTTCTCAGACCAATAAAATTTCTTCTGGCAAACAGGATTCCGCTAATGGACACAGAAATTCGCCATATTTTTCTTAGGTACGTCCTAGGCTTTCTAGGGCGCGTATTTTCCCTTCCAGTTAGTCATATAATGCTAGAAGATCGGTCTTGGAACGTCCGGAGACCACATTTTTCATCACCATTGTCAGCAAGTCTCTCACGTATATCTGAATCAGTAAGGCTTCCCGACCGAATCTTTCCTTCAGCTGAGCGATGACTTTTGGATAGTATTCAGCTGTGGCCGGGAAGCTGCTTTCGTTTTTCGCACCATAGCTTGCAGTAAATACTGGACCTTGTCTTCATTAGGAATGCTTGCGTCTTCATCGATTTTCTTAAATTGACTCCAAAATGTTAGCTATTCTTTAGCATCTCCACTGAATTTTTTTAGCTCTATTTGGGGTAATTTGAAATTTCTTTTCCGTGACTGGTTAATCGGAATAACCTTCTATGTTTGTTTCAAGTTCAAGTGTGACGTTGGCTCTAAAAAATAACCCCGGTATTTCTCAGCCTCAACAAACTCAGTTTTAATTTCCTTCCTCCTGAAGTAGATTTGTTGCTACTGCCTGCTGACAAACTTCCAATATTTCAAATTTATCCTTTGATTGCATTTGCAATAATGAAAATTCCTCCACGTCAGCAGTTTCATCCTGAAGCTTGCCTTCAACATTTTTTAGGCAAACTGTAAAAGTGGTTCTTAAAACCTTTCGTTGTGTCTTTAGTGCCTGCATTATTCCAGTTTCGTTTCAAAGCGCCAGTCCTGTCGCGGACGCCACTATGTTATGTAAAGATTCTTAGCTGCGACCAGCTGCTCTAGCACTTTGAATCAGTTGAAGCTGACACTTCCATTAAAATATTTTCTTTATTGGACACAGACATAAAACATATAAGACAGTAAATCACAGTAACCGTTACAGCTATTTCTAAATCATCTCTAATTACAAACTCTGACGAACTGCATACGTTATTCAGTGCTCAGTTCACTGCAGTTCCTTCACGCCCTTTAACTTGATTGATTGCGCAACAATGATGATGTTGAGTGTTTCTTTTCAGATTTTGCAGAGGTCGCTGGCCTTGAGATTCCCGGTCTCCCCGAGTACACGGCCGATGATATAGCCAAGCATGACAGTGCTGAGAAAAAAATCTGGGTGTGCTACAAGAGTGGCGTTTACGACATCACAGATTTCATTTCCAAGCACCCTGGTGGTGACACAATATTAATGGCTGCTGGGGGAGCATTAGAACCTTTCTGGGAACTTTTCGCTGTTCATAAAAATACACAGGTAAGTATTCCTCCGCAGCATTTTTTTTTTAATTTAGATTTGAAGAAATTCCAAATGAAGAATTCCGTTGAATTATTTTAATATTTGTTTATAGGTGACAATGCATTCAAATATTTTCGCCTTTTAAACAGTTATATTTCATGTAAAGACCAATCGCCATATTTTAGTAATGGTTAACAATCCGAAACTTCCAACACTTTAATAATTCATCTAAGATGAAACTATCGTATGATCATACGCCTGACCGTCTACATTTGATACACCTTTTATTATTTTTATTTATTTATTATATCTAGAGATACTCAACACTTCATTTAAATTCTTCTCGCCTATCTTGTTTAGTTTGACTACATAAGAGCACTTTTGGTTGAGAAATCACTAACTTACTTGAGACTTATTTTTTAACTGTTAACTACGGAAGAATTTTTTTTTAAGTTCCTCGGATTCTCCCTGTTTAAAGTAAAACAATGATGCAGTTGCTTTGTAAATTTTGCAAGAAATCATCTAAAAAAAGTGAATCTATTTTTATTAATTAAAAGATTTCTATCAGCCTCGCCAAAATGAAGGTTTTGGATTGATGTGTTTGCATGTCGAACACGCTTAACAGGTTAAGTATATTTTTTCGTAAAATGAAAACCAGTTAGATTTTCATCGGGCTAAGTGGTGAACTATAGTGTAATTTTATTAAGAAAAATTAATTAAATTACCATTTTTTTTTAATTACTTAATAAAAAATCGAAGCCTTCTAAATTTGGTTTTAAATAAAGTGCGTCTTTAAAATTTATTTTTTACTCATAAAAATTCAACGTTTTTTTTTTTTTTTTACACTTTATATTTTAATTTGCATTTTAGTGGCAAGAAAGAGTTATTTTTAGCCCACTTTAAAAAAAATTTAATTTTTGTTTTACACGCTTTAAGAATATCTTTTATTGAAACCTGTATCAATAAAACCATTGTAACCAAGACCAGGTAATTACCATTGTTCTTCCTGTATAAACAGAAAATTTTAAATTAAACTAAATAAAGCGCATCACGCTAGACAATTTTGAAAAATAGAATCAGAGTTAATTATGTATTTTTATTTATTTATTTTTCTTTGAATGATGAACTTAAATGAAGAATTTGAGGACGAATATTTCGAAACCGATTTCAAGTTTCATTTGTTGTTATTTTGGAATTGGAACTGACAGATAATGCTGTTATGAATGCATGTATAAAAATTGTTGTGGAAGTATTTGCTGTTTCATGAAATTCTTTTTTTATTTCTATAAATTATTTTTATTCAGTTCAAATTTAAGTATCGCAAATTTAGGAATTACATACTTTTGGTAAACTAAGGGGGATTTTTCTTTAATTGATAATTGGTGGACATTTTAATCTGTAAATTACATTAATCAGATAAAAGAATTTCATGTATACTTTAAAAAATACAGTGTTGTGCTGCATACAAAATTTTACGACAGTCCTAAGCTGACTTGAATACGGCTTTTCCTTCGTGTATTTGAGTAATATTTGAGAGAAACGATTTTTCAAAATACTGTTTCAAATGCTTTCTAAAATTTCAAAAATCGATTATACTTCTTATCAGTTAATTCGCCACTGCGGTCTCTCTTGTAGTTCGAATGTTTTAAAAAAGAAGGCAAGAACTACTTTTCGATGTCAGTGATTCTGTGGCGACGTAAACAATAGACAATTGCTAGTATTTTCAGTTCAGTTTTCTAATATTTATTATAAATAATTATTATAAAAATAATTATAAATAGTTATTGAAATATTGAATATGCTTTTCCATAAATATAGATTTTGCTGCTAAAATTTATCAATGAAATCGCTGAATTAATTATATTTTTTAATAAATAAATTTCCGCTGATTTAGGGCTTTTATTAATCCAGCAATTATTTTCTCTTGTATATTGAAGCTGGATATTGGATTGCCAAAAGACTACTATATTACTTGCCGAACAGTGAAAACAAGCTTGGGTGTAAATCTCTCACAATTCACAGGCATACTAAAACATCTTTTTTGTTCCTTTCCGTCTTAGAACGTAAAAGGGATTCCCAAAATTCTCCAAATTACCGCCGAGTATCTCCCTTCTCTATTTTGTATTTCATTATATAATAATAATAGAAAAATATTTTAATTTTTATCCCCCCTCTCTGATAAAGTTGAATTTGACTAAAGTTTTACAATTTTTGCCACAGGACTGCATACCAAATTTTGTTTATTTAAGGCTACACAGTACCTCAAATTTTAAAATTTAAATTTCAAATGTTTAAAATTATATTTTACCTTTATTTTATTTAAAATAGTACTTTATAACTCTTCTGTAAAAATATTTTAAAAATAATTAAATATTTTTAAAAAAAATTTTGAGCTTTTTTTAAAAAACCCTAAGGCTTTTTTAAATATGGAGATTTTTCCCTTAACTATTTTTCTAGGTAGCTATTAGTATACTACATAAAACTTAGCATGGATTTTCTTCTGCCAACAATATTTAATTTTTTATTATAAAAAAAGCAGGAAAAAATCTGAAAAATACAGGAAATATAACTTTGGACATTTTTT
>JAPMOQ010029835.1:2966280-2983863 GCA_026543055.1 Argiope trifasciata
CACCATTATATAAACTTTTCATTTGTAATTATTGTGAGACAATTGAATGTGCAAGCAGTATCTTGTGACGTCGATTTTGTTTAAGTTCTAGAAGTGTAATCTGAAGTAAGGTCAGCATTATTTCATGTTTATTGTTTACTTAGAAAGAAGAAATTAAGAAAGAAACATATTTTAAAAGTATGAAAAATTTATTCTGTATTCGGATTAATATTATTGTATAACAGGTTCTGAAAATGTTAGAAGACTACAGAATCGGGAATTTGCGACTTGAAGATAGAAGTGTGGAACATCAGAACAAAGACGATCCTTTTGCTACGGATCCTCGTCGCCATCCCATTCTAGAGCCACGTTCAGTGAAGCCTTTTAACGCAGAGCCTCCTAAAGATCTTTTGGTAGAAAATTTTGTAACGCCTAAGTAAGAATAGAAAATTAGATATAGATTATTTTTTTTCTCGTGTTATAAGTTCTGTTAATAATTATAGACTATGTAGAATTCTGAAGAATTTTAGGATTATTTGTGCGTAAAATTTTGTATTTTATGTATAGAAATATCTTGCAAACTCGACTATAAAAATATTTTTCCAGTTCTCTTTATAAGAGATTAATCGATTTTAGTTTTAGTTTGTTTGCATTTCATGTTTCGGTGGCAACTTCTTTCCAGGAATACAGTCTGTATATAATATTTAGTGAGGTTATTTTTATAGTCGTGAGAAATTGTTATATTTTAGGTTAATAGTTTGTAGGAAAAAAAATCCGTGCAGAAACAATATAGACAGACATCGCGTGAGTGAAACAAGGTCGATAAAAATGATTGCTTCACGACAAAACCGTTGTTTTGAAGATAAATGGAGAATCAGAAGATAACAGTTGAAGCTGGTGGATAGATAAAAGTTCAGTAAAAGATTAAAATATATTAGTATCCTTTGGCGACCATTTTTTTTAACCTATATTAGTGAATTTTTAGGATGCTAAATAATTAATACGAAAAACATTTTTTTTTAAATAAATATAGTTCATCTTGTTATTTTTTATTAATGAAAACTATGATTTAATTGAATGTGTCCTTTACAAATTATTTCTGGAATACGTTCAAATTAAAACAGTGCATATGCTACGAAATAAAAGTGAAAATTCTACTCCGAAGTTAACATTCAAAGAATGAAGGTTTTTTTAAATACTAGTAAAAGCACGTAATGTATTGGTAAATAAGTTTGAATTTAATTGCAACATTAAAAACAAAATTGCATATATTGCATCCTTCTAAATTAAAAAAAAATATTAAAAATAAACTAGGTCTAGTTCAGAAATGAAATTAATATAATTAAAACTTTACAAAAACTATTTTTGTGAGATAACAGTTTTTGAAAATATGAATGTTGATTTCATTCGACTAGTCCTAGCGATTAACTATCCGGTGGCAGATAAATTTGCATTCGAAATGTGATTAAACTTTTAGTTTAATGCCTGCTTTATCATCTTGATTTAAAGTTTTTAAGGCTCTATAAATTATCTAAGCGAAGTTTTGGATTATATTAAACTATTAAAACTTTCAATGAAACAATCTGAAATGTTCTTATAACAGTTTGTTTAGATTTAATTGTTGGCATACAGCAGTAAATAATAACAGCGATTTCTGTGTAACATAGCGCTTTATATACATTGAATTTTAAATTTTTACTGAATTAACAAAAACTTATATTGCATTGTGTACTACAAGCTCATTGGCAAAAAAACTTCAATTATATTTTACGGTGTGTGGTATATAAAAATGTAACTCATGATAAAACGATCGTTCAATTTTAATAATATTTAATTTCGTCTCTAACGTTTTGATAACTGTTAATTTTCTTGAAAATTTAACTGAAAAACGCAGTAATTTTGATTTTTAATTATAACTGATAGATTGGATTTAGAGACGCAGTGGAAAAGAAAAGAAAAGTCTAGCAAACCGAAAGAAAAGTCTATAATCTTTGTGGACAATAGTGGAGAGCGTAGAAAAAAAACACTAATGAGCTTATGTCACTTTTTAATGATCAAAGCCTTGAAAAGGTGAAAAAATGTCATTGGTGGAACGCTCATCTAGTAGCGAAATAATCATATCATGCCTCATGGCTATAATGGTTACCTCTAATATGAGGATTCTAGTGACTTTGTTGTTTTCGGTATCTATGACTTGGGAAGTAATACTTTACATCGGATTCAAATTTCCAGATTTACACCATTCTGTTTTCCTGGCTGAACGACTATTTATTTTAAGATTGAATAATTGTTTCATAAAAAGAGGATTGAAACTTTAATTGTGGCAACTATTTATTTACATAGAATACAAAAGCGATTCATGCCCCCATGTTTTACAGTCCTTCAATATAATCGCCAGCATTGTGTACAGCTCGTTTCCAACGATGTGGAAATCGCATAACATCTGTAGCAACGTCTGTTCTATTAATAATTTGAATGGACCGGTCTACCGCCGCAAGAATCTCTGAACGGTCTGCTATGGAGGAATGCTATGCTTTAGGATGACACCATCACAGTCGTACTCGAGAATCGGTATAACTTTCACATTGTTGAAATTCAGAAGAAATTTGGAACATCTTGGTAACCCTTAATAACACCATTCTCTTGATTGGCGTTTTCCAATTTTGGCTGGTATGATATGTTCCAAATCTCATCCAGTGTAATGATACTGTCCTGTCGATACTGCTATGTTCAGTGGTGGCGGAGTGATTGGCTGTGTACTAGAAGTGTAATGATACTGCTGTACAACCACTGTTGCTGCATATTCATTTTTTTCCAACTTCGTTGTTCTTGTTTTGAAAAAATCCTGACAGCACTTACTTTAGACCGCAAGCTAAGGTAAGGTAGGCATGTAACTAACGTGTGGTGTACTTGACATTTTTTGGTTACGTTGTGTGGTGTTTTTACAACAGTGCTGTCACTATTAAAGTTCCAAACCCTGTATATATGTTTTTACTGATTACCTGTCTTCTGTTTAGCTTGTGAGAAATATTAAATTGAAATCCAAACACGTTTTTAAAAGAAAAACAAAACTTTTTTTCTGCTTATGGTTGTATCAGTTCATTTGAATAAAAGTGCATAGAGGTTGGCAGAAACTGATCATTTTGCAAACTGATGTATTTTAAAATTCCTGTTTCTTTCTATCTTTTTTTATCGATATAAATCAAGACCGAATGAAAAATTGAAATTAGAAGGAGAGTCTGTAATTTTATTTTGATTTCCACTCTTGGAGTTGTTGCCCTTAAATTAATATTTGGTTTATTTTGTTACTATAATGGGTTCGTTGCTTGCTTGTTTGAATCACTTTTAAATTTCTTTTTATACTTTAAATTTATGTAGTTGCAATAGTGACATCGAACTATTATTTTTTGAATACTATTAGTAGAGATAATTTTTGCTTGCCCATTTGAGTAACTATGCCGATGCATTTTTCTTCAACCTGATTGCCAGAGCCAATTTATTAAATAGATAGCTGCCTAGAGTCTTGAAACTTCAGAAGGACATTGAGATTATTTTAGTTGCATTTTCTGATTAATATAATTTTGACAGTGCATTCGAGCTTGTATTAAAAAAAGTATTTAAATAAATGAATGCAAAATTATTCCAACTTTTCCATTCGCTTTGAAGGATAAAAAGGGCAAGTTTTGCATACAGAAAAGAATGTTAATGTATAACAAATTATACATTTCTAAATAAGATTCAACAACAACAAAAAAAAGAAGGACCATAATTATGATGATTAGTATTGAAATGAAAAATTTCTTTCTTAAAAGTAAATAACAAAATCTAAATCTGTTGAAGAACTAGATTTTTTTAATCAATCAACTGAAATTCAATGTAATTATTTGGAATAATGATACTTTAGTTTTATGGTCTCAAATTTATAGACTATATAAATCTATATATTTCCTAAAGTGTGCCCTTAGCCAAGAATATCAAGAAAAACAATTTAACTGATTTGTATGTATAAAATCATATCTTCCATAACAAACTAAACAAAATATTAAAAAACATTTTACGAGCGATGTTTTGCAAAACGAGTGTCTAGGAGCCATTATGACATCACTTGTAGGATTTGCACTTATATAAAGATTATTCTTATTTCAACATAGAAGAAGGTTTGGACGGATAACATTGTTGAATCCGCTCCGAGGAGCTTGAATAAGTGTCTGTGAAACTTTAATTGAAATGATTATGGTGTTAGAGATGGCTATTTTGTTACTAGACGATATCGATGAGCTGGTTGAAGAGCACAGCTAGATCTATCGAAGAATTCACAGCAAAAAATTTGTTAAAGAGATATGGTGAGCAGAGAATCAAATAATAGCCCTTAGCAGAATAACAAATTCCCAATGAAGTAAAAGATATACTAGAGCAGTGATGGGGAAACTACGGCCCGCGGGCCAAGTCCGGCCCGCGGAAAGGTTTAATCCAGCCCGTTTAAGAGTGCCGTCGTGAGAATGTTTGAACTCATTCTTACTTCGTAATGTGATGACCCGCATAAAAACTACCTGCGGCGATATTCAAAACACAATAGTATTCTGGACAAATCCATCCGAGCCAAACAGCTGACTCCTCTTCGCTCGAAACTTCCAGACACTCTCGCATTTTCGATTCATTGTTCTGTTTTTCCGAAAGAACCGCAAAACTCCAATTCCCGAACAATCTTTGCAGGTAGATATAAATTCAAGCGAGGCCGCCCGAAGATCAGTTAGTTAGCGACTTAGTCAGTCATCTGCAACGACCCGCTCTGACTCAAGTAATTGTTTGTGTAATCCCCGAAACTCCCACTGCCTCAACAAACACCCGCGCAAGAGCATTAGTTAGTAGTAAGCTTTCGTCAATTGCGTTTTTGTGCGTTATTCTCCGTAGTAGGTAACGTCTAAAATGGACGTTAAAAAAAGAAAAGTGGATTCAGAATGTCGAGTTTTTAAAGAAGAATGGATGTGGACATGCTGAGCATTCCGATATCCTGTATTATTCAAAAGTTCGTTGGTTAAGTACTGGAAAAGTATTTGAAAGAATTTGGGATTTAAAAGACGATATTGTGAATTTTCTTCTTGATGAAGACATTTATTTTTGAGAAAAGTATCTTCAAAATTTGAAAGGAGATTTCAGGACTTTAGATAAATGGAACCAGAATTTAGTATTTTTGCCACCCCATTCAGTGTTAATTACGAAGAAGTTGATGCAAAATTTCAACTTGAGTTAATAGAACTGAACTGTAATACTCTCCTGAAACAAACTTTTCATACAGTACCATTACTAGAATTTTATAAAAAATTAAGTCCAGATAATTTCCCAAATCTAATTACTCATGCAATGAAGATAATGACAATGTTCGGCTCATCTTATATATGCGAACAAATCTTTTCAACAATGAAACTTAGGAAAACTTCTTTAAGAAACAGAATTACAGATGAGCACCTTTAATCAGTTTTAAGAATTTCTGCTTCGCAAATGGAACCGGACTATGATGAAATTTTGCTAAAACAGTCTCAATTTCATTTTTCTCATGCACAATCAACTAGTAATGACACCAGAAAATAAAGTGATAATACTTCACATCAAGAACAGCACTAAATTCATTTTCTATTTTGTGCTTATAATTTTCTCACCTTTTGCTTTTTTACTATTAAAATAATAAGTGTATGTAATAATATATGTATATGTTTATAGAACACATAAATTTTTTAACGATTAAGCGTTATTCTTTGACCCGCTACGATCGTCTAGTTAATTACAAATGGCCCGTCTTAAAAAAAGTTTCCCCACCACTGTAATAGAGCATGGGAAATTATTGCATCTTTTGCTGAGAACCATCACCCTAATCTGGTAGCAATGCTGTTCACATTTTGCCTAATTTTGAAACTTAGCTAAAGACAAATGTCTTTCAAGACTTTTTTCTTGTACAAAAAATGCATTATAAATAATAAATTACATAATTTTTTTTTGTAATGGAATACATTGCACTTTTTTACATGGGTACCTGTGGAAGAAAACTATCCTTCAGTGAAGTTCCTCTGTTTTTAATTGAAAAAAGAAAAATTAATGCAACAAATTCCCCATTGGCATTGTATTTAAATCTTTTTCATATAATTACATGAGAAATTTAAAATTTTTTTTCAGTGAAATATTTTTTGTGCGAAATCATCTTCCTGTCCCTGAAGTTGATCCTGAGGAATATGAACTCGAAATCTGTGGAAAAGGAATCAAACCTATAATATTAAAACTAGATGATATCAAGAAAAAATTCAAGAAACATACCATAACTTCAGCAGTACAATGTGCAGGCAACAGACGTTCTGAATTAAACAAAGTATGGAATCTTTCCTTTCTTTATAATTCTTATATTTTTGTAGATTTTTCGTTGTTAGCAAAAATTATTAGTCTACATTAATATAAAGCATATAGAAGAATTCTCCAAAAAAATTCCTGTTAAAGTATGCATTTTTTAAATATTTATATATAGCTAGATATCAGTATTATGATGAGAAAGGTTAGTTTAATTGCTTTAGAATGATTTTTCAAACAGAAAATTAATTTTTTAGAATAAATTTCAATTTCTAATTGATCATTTAGTTTTATATATTAGTTTTTAAACACATAGCAAATTCATCTTTTACTATTCAAATTGTTTTACTGTATTTCTTTTATTTTTCATTTTCCTTTCATTTCCTTTTTGTTTAAAAATTTATACAAATGATGTTAACAAAATAATTTCAGTTTTATCCACATGCATATAAGTCCAATATTATTCAATTTTATTTGTAAAATAATGTATCTTTTGGTTCTTGATTCCATTTTTTCCCCTTTAAAAAAGAATAATAACATCTTTATATTTAAAAAAAACTGAAATTTTAAGTAATTTCTTTAATTTTATAGAATTTACTATATTTCATTTAGCAATTTAATTTCTTTGTTTTTTAAGCTGATTAAAATGAGTTAATCTTTTGTTCAAAATATTTGTCTTATTTTAATGAAAATACATTTTTATTATATTTTTATATCTAGGTTAAAGAAGTGAAAGGTTTGAATTGGGGATCAGCTGCAATAGGAAATGCAGAGTGGAGTGGTGCTCTGTTGTATGATGTTCTGAAATATGCTGGAGTGGATTTTAGTGATCCCAAAATTGAACATGTGCAGTTTGAAGGTTTAGATACTGATCCATCTAATGCACCTTACGGAGCTTCCATTCCTGCTATGAAGGTTTATTTCATTATTATATATATTTAATTAGGGAAAAAAAATGGATAGATCTATCTATGCCCTTTAGATTCTTTTAAAATTGTCATGCATATAGATGTAACACTTACTTTTAAAAAAATTCAGTTTCATGCAGTTTCATTTTAACAGCAATTCATGTTGATTTACAAAGTAATAGGTGATTGGACTATTACACAGATAAATAATTCTTAGCAAAAATTCTTGCTGTTGTAGTATTAAAGCATTTTCATGCTTACAGTAATCCATTAAATATTTTTTTAAGTTTAAGCAATTTATTCTTTAACTGCAGATATATTAATGAAGCTCTGATGTGTTATTTAATCATATAAACTCCATTCTTTTTTTCTTCTGTTCATTTTCCAAATGTTCTATTATTACTTATGAACTTCAAAATAATGTTTGTAATTATTATTTTTTTATATATCACTTCCTGTTTCTAAGAGATTGCTAATAGTTACATTTATTTTGTTGCTTCCACTTTAATTCAAAGTCAATTTAAATTCATGAAACAGATTATTTAAAGTTAATTTATATATATTATTTGAAGTATATATTTAATTAATAGTAGAGCTTGAGTTTTGAGATAGCTAAATTGGAATAATAACAAAACTAATGCTCAAATTTAAATACAGAGCTGGAAGAATTTTATTAGTTTGTAAAGATAAGAAAAACTACTACTGTAATCTGAGTCATTTTGATTTCTTGTACACATATTTGTGTACCACAGAGCTAACCTTTTAATTGTATATAATGAGATGTTAAAGGTTTTTTTTCCCTTGCAAAAGTTTATTGTTGATATAACCAGCCTCAAAAACAATAATAAGAAAAAAAAGTGGACATTCGATTTTTTTCTTTTTTAGAATTGGTAAATTAAATTTTAAAAGAGGACATAACACCAATAAATACATTTATTTATATGCATCATCTAAATATGAACTGCTGCTAGCATATTTCTTTTTTCACAAATTGGTTGAATATATATTAGTTAATATTTGTCATCTTTAGGTTTCTCACCATAAATGAAGACTTGTTAAAGAAATTAACTCTCTTACCTATAACTGTGTTAAAAACTTCTTCAGCATTCTATGTAATGCCTTTTAAAATGTTTAATCATATAACTCATACTATTTTTAGATTTTTTTATATTTTTGTTGATTGCACTTAACACTTTTTAAATTTTTTTAACATCTCAGCTTAGAACTTTCATTTTTAATGAATAATAATTAAACTTCAATGAAATTAATTGATTTGCTCCTGAATTAAATAAATCCATAAGAAACCTATGGATACAAAGTAGAATAATTCAAACTAGAATATAAGTTCTGCAAAATATTAATAATTTAGTCATGTATCAGGTGATTATATAAGAAAATAACTTCTAGTTCAATAAAAATACAGTGTAGTATGAATGCAAAAGTAATTTTCAAGCTAAAAGAGTAATTTTATATCCATTTATAATGTAGAAAGAGTAACAGTATTTAAAAATGGACAAATAAAAATATCTTCGTCCTTGCTTACCGATGAAGTCATTGTTCTGATAGTAAGAAGCAATTTGAGTTTCATTACAACAAAATATATTTTAAAACAAACTTAATTTTTAAAAACTTATTGTGATGAATAGAAAATGTATAAATGATTTTACGGTAAGTAAGTTAGTATAATTGATAATTTTTTTTCAAGGTTATTATTAAAAAAAAAAATTCTGTAATATTTTAAGAAATTTTGATGGAGAGAAACAGAAAATTTTTTCATTACTTTTTCTAAATCATTTAGGGGGGAAAAAAAGATTTGATGTTCACATTCCCACCCTCCAAATTACACTTGTGCCAATGTAGGTCTGTTTTGTAAAGCACAAATTCACACATTCCTTTATTATTAATGGATATGTTGTCAGGTTATGAAACACAATATTTAAACACAAATATTATAACAACTGATAAAAAATTTTGCACATTAGCGAGTTAAAACTTCTCCTCTCCCAGCCCCTGATTCAATTGCAAAATCTACTGTATAATTATGATATGCACTATATAATTGTCTTTATTAATGCATTAAACAGTTTATTTTTTATAAGATATTTTCTTTTACGTTTTAAAAAGAAAAAATTCATACGAGATTCATTTTTCATGGGTTCATTTAAATATAGTTTTGCTTATATTAATGAAGTAGAAGTCAAAAAAATATATAGCTTTTCTTTTCATAAATAAGCATGTTGACAAATGTAGATTTAACTTTTATGTTAAAAAAAATAAAAACATTTGGATTACTTTGATTTGAAATTTTTTAACCTACGTTAATATTTTTTGCATATCTGTTATTTATATAAAAATATTATTTTTCAGTGGAAATCATTGCTTATTTTTGCTTTTTCAAATCTAGGCTTTTAATCCACAAAATGATGTATTATTAGCTTATGAAATGAATGGAAAGGAACTCCCTGTAGATCATGGTTTCCCAATAAGAGTTATAGTCCCAGGAGTTGTTGGTGCAAGAAATGTGAAATGGCTTGGCAAAATAATTATTAGTGAAGAAGAAAGCAAAAGCCACTGGCAAACGAATGATTATAAAGGTGAGATTTGAAATCCATAGTTTGATATTTAATCACAAAATATACTATCTTTACCAGAATTTCTTGAAGGGAAATTTAAGATTAGCTCAATAAATAGAAATAAGTTAATTTTTTTTAACTTTTCAAAATTGTAAATTATTATAATGTTTTTACAGGTTTTTCTCCTTCAACTAACTGGGATAATGTGGATTTTTCCAAGTCCCCAGCTATTCAAGAACTTCCAGTAAATTCTGCTATTTGTAAACCCAGTGAGAATAGTACAGTACAGTTGCAGGATGGGAAATTAAAAGTAGAAGGATATGCCTGGAGTGGAGGTGGAAGAAAAATAGTTCGAGTTGATGTTTCAGTTGATGGTGGAAAAACATGGCAAGTTGCTGACTTGATTCAAGATTCTAGTCCTCTGTATAGATGTTGGGCTTGGACTTTATGGAAAGTGAGTATAATTGGAGGGAGAGATTTGTGATGTTATTTTGAATAGCATATAATTAAGTAATTTTATATGCATAAAAAAGAAATAAATTATTAATAATTTAATGTATAAGAGTTTCATATTAAAATAATTTAAATGCTTTTCCAGATTAATAATGATGTGTAGTTATTTATATTGGTAAAAATTAAACAACTTCCTAACCAATATTTTCAATAAAATATCAATATTGAAAAAGAAATTTTTATGCATGTGTGAATCATCTATTAAATTTTTAACAATGATATAGTTTTGTTTGATGCAAAAGATTAATCTTCTTCATGTAATATTTTCTAATGATTGAATAACCAATAATTGTTTTAGAGAGTCGTGTTCCCTTGTTTTGAGCTTAACTGTAATTTACAATTTTGAAAGTTATAAAATATTACTGTTATTTAATATGATTCAAATTTCAGAATAACAAATTTTAATATTAGATATTAATTGTTTAAATCATATTTTTTAATGAAATGAGTTATTTAAAATATTCACATATGTTCCCAGCTTATTTTTAAAATGACTCCATTTGAAACAAAAATGCATAAATATAAGTTCCTCTCAGTAAATGTGAATGTTTTTAGCTCAGTACCTGTGAAAATATACTTACTTTTAAGGTATGTGATCATTTTATACTTTTTATAGGTTAGCATTCCAGTGGAGGTCCCAAATAAATCAAAACTTGAAATTATTTGTAAAGCCATTGACTCATCATATAATGTTCAACCAGATTCTTTCCCACCTATCTGGAATTTGCGAGGTGTTTTGGGAAATGCATGGCATAAAATAATAGTGCAAGTTCAGAAATAATTTTTTGTGAATAAAAAGTTACAATTTTCAGAGATTAATTTTTATAAATAAATATTTATTCAACTGTTATTGTTTATTGAAAAATATTTGTACATGTTCAATATCAGAAATAAAAGTATTTACAAATAAAATTCAAGTTTTTGTATTAATATAAAACAGTAATTGCTTGGTTTTTTTTTATCATACTAGTAAAGATATCTAAAAAAACAGATTAGCAGATACTGCATATTCAATCTGTCATTTATATTTAACAAGTTATGCACTGAACATGTAAAACTTCATTAAAAAATATTGCTAATATCTCTTTCTGTTAAAATTCAAAATTACATAGGTAATGAGGATAGCTAAACATGAAATTACACTCAACCAGTTACTTTTAATATCGGGAGGATTCAAATGTCTATAAAAACATCAGCAGAAAAAGGAAAGGAAGACTAATTTCCTAATACTACAATACTAGCTTTTCTGGGCTAATAATATGCATTTTAATAGTATTTTTTTTCTCAATAAAACAAATATGACCCTGTTTTGTGAGAAAAGTAATTTCAAAAATAAACACTTCCTTATACTTTTACAAGGTCATACTATTATTCAGTATAAGAAGTGATACTTTTTTCGATATTTCTTAAATTACCTCATTTGTTTATTCATGAATCAAGGCTTGATTTTTATCCTAACTAATTACCACATCCAGCAACAATAATGAAAGGAATTTAACAAATATTATTTATTAATCAAGGTAAGTAAAATTTATATCGTTTCCTTGTTTCAATTTTTATCTGATAATAAATGTACTTAATATTTTAGCTAATTTGATTCCTGCTCTAAATAGAATTTAAAATTTCTCTATTATAGTTATTATTAAAACTATTATATTCTCTAATAAGGAACAAAAGGAATCAGTAATAAGCATATGAAATTGAAACAGTTAATCTGTAAGATTGAAAACATTTTTTTAATGCCATTGACAATAAAAACTCAAGGAGAAAATATTGTAACTCTGCTTACTTAGATGAGATAAACAAGGAATTTCTCTCTCTCTCTCTCTCTCTCTGCAAATACAAAATTTTTCACATATTCATGTTATGAAATTGTGAACGAAAATTAATATTTATATTTCAGAAATGATACCTTTTCTCACTTAGATAAATGAGCCCTTTTTTAATTATTTATTTTACTTATTTTTATCGAAAATAAGAGCATTTGTATGTAAATGTTATAATTAAAAATGATTTTTAATAAAACTAAAAAAAATTGTATAGAGATCAGTTTTTATAAACAAGATTTGTTCATAACAAAAACAATAATACTAATGTGATATTTTTGAATTTTGTACAAATATCCTGCAACAATTATTAGAAAATACAAATCTTTATGCAGTTACCAAAAGTCAACTGTGCTCAAAAATGGAATGTTTATAATGAAAACTATAATTTTATATTCAAAATTTTAATGGAACAAAATATGCTTTTCTAATTCAAAAAGCAATCTTCATTCAATTTTTAGTGTTTATTTTTCCAGTTTTCCTATTTTAAGTAAACCATTTAGAGTTAACAGCTAAAATTTACATTTCACCTCTTTTAATATTCAGGACAAAATATGAATAAAAAATATATTAAGCATAAAATAAAAAGGCAATGTGATTTTTTTACATATATAGATATAATAATTTGTATACAAAAAGCATTAAAAAAGGCATGCACAAAGATTAAACTGATACCTGTATCATTATATAAAAATTGGAAATGTGTTACCATCTAGAAATAATATACAAAAAAGTATATTTACCATAAAATTTGTGCATTGTTCACCATCATATAGCTGATCCTACTACAAAACTTCATTATTTACCTGAAAACTAATATCTATAAAAAAATAACATTTTATAAATTCTATATTAAAACATTAATTTGGCCAAACTGCCAAGTAACGATTGTAGATCGTAATTTCTCAATTTTCAATGTTTGTGTGAACAGTTCAACAAATATAAAATTTTAACATATGTATACAATGTATGCTAACATATCTTTGGTATTATAAAAAAACATTAATATGTATTTTACATCTCAAGACTGTATGTATGAGATAAACTTTCTAGAAAATTATACAACAACTGATGCCACAAATTTGGATTATCAAGGTATGCTGGATGCCTTCCATTTGGTATTTCCTGACATTGGCTCATTGGTAATAAGTTCAACAGTGCAGAACTTCGAGATCGATCATTTTCACCAAACACAACCATAGTTGGTGTCTGCAAAAATATTAAATAAGATTATTTAGAAGAGAAAATTACACTTATTATAATAAATCATGCTCAGTTACTTAACCTAATGTGTTACTACTTCAACTAAAAGAAATATTTAATAGTTAAGTTAGAAAATTGAAACAGTGATATTTTTTGGTCTTGAAAGATGATTAACAAAGATAATAGAAATGAAAAATTGATGAATGCAATTCTCATTTAAATTAAATGAATTGATAAATACTACAACAGTATATACACATTAAAAATGAATTTGTATTATGAATTCATCGAAACATATTTATATATTTAACACCTTTAAAAGCTACACTCATAAAAGTTAACAAATCTATGTAGGAAATAAGAGCTCTTCTCCCTTCTTTCACAATATGTTTATATTATATTGTGGAATGCAATTTATATATATATATATATATATATTCTAATAATAATTTGAAATAAAAATTTTGTTTTTAACATTTTCAACACATATTCATGTGTAATCGATATTTTTGATAAATAAAAACACATTCTGTTATAACGTTAGTTTCTTGCCAATACCTGGATTAATTATTCTTTAAATATATATATGTTACTGTGAGAGACCGAAATTGGAGAATGTTGACATTCGCTGGTGAATGTCAACACATACCAAAAACGTTGGTGAAAGACCGTACAATTGATTACATTTCTTGCACTTTCGGACCATCGCCGGTATATGTTGACAATCACAGACAAGCTTTGGTGGAATTTGAAAAGATGATTAAAGAGCTCGAAAAGGAGATAACAGAAGGCAACGTCAACAAAGAGGTGCAGCCTAGAGCACGTTGTGTTTTGCTGGAACACAAGGTCAACAGAGAAATATTGAGATAAGAAAATGCAAATCTGCATTTCTCCTCTCCGGATACGGAGAGATGAAACGCATATTCAAGATTCACCATTAGTGCATTGTGGATGTCGACATTTGCCGGTGTAAGTGAGAAATGAGGATATCTAGCAAATATTTCGGACATACACCAAGCGACTACGTGAATGTTGAGATTCACCAGCGAATGTCAACATTCTCCAGATTTCGGACTTTCACGGTAACATATATACATCTCATGAATTCTGAATAAGTTCTTTATTTGCTAGTGTCATGAGGTTTTCCAAATAAATAAATCTGCCTCGTTACTAAATTATGTTCTGTAGGTCCTTCCTTCCCCCTTTTACATAACAATATTACATTAGTCTTTGTACTTTATATGCAGAAAAATTCTCTAAAACGTTACCTGAATTGAACTTAAATCAGGAATTGGATCATACAGAAATTCTTGCAAAGGTTTATAAACTTGATTTTTGACTGATGGGTCCTTGCAACTTGGCAATTCTTCAAGCACTTCAAACCCTACTGGTGCGACAGGAACAAAACCTGCAAGATTCTTCCAATTATGCACTAGATAAGGCAGGGAGAAATGGCCACTCATACTTGGACTAATAACAACAGGACGAGTTAATCCAAAATTCAGAAGAATTGAGTGAAGAAAAGATGCTCGATCTTGAATTTTAACTGGAGGTGAATTAGCAAAACCTAGGAAGATATAAATATTATTAGATCAAGAAAGAATATTAAAGGGCTTTAATTTTAAATGGTTTTTCTTAATATTCAAATTATAATGTAACAACATAATAATATGCATATGCAATTCTAAATATTAAAAAAATTCAATTAAATATTTATATCTAATACTATAATACGAGGAATGGTTGTCAAGTCGAAAATCGCCCCAGAATTAATAAACTCCGGTAAACTTGGGGGTCTGGGGTTTTTGGCCACGAGGAATCGATTGGCGCCGGTTTTGAAGCGCTACGGTCAAGCAGTTCGGAGTAACAGATAGGATATTTTCAAACTTTATTAGTTCGCCATAATGGCTACTTAAATTTTCAAGCGGTAACGTGCTGCCATCTATAGCAAATAGGGCAAACTAATAAAGTTTTATGTTTATGCTGTTATAGGTTTATAATATGTTTCTTATGTATGTATATATGTTTGAATTTTCTAAATAAATTTGTCAAAAATATTGAACTTCAACACACTTAAATCTTTACCTTTGTATAGAATAGTTCCCTTTCCAAACTCTAACTTTGTTTAGAATAGTTTACAATGGTGCACTTTAACCGGTTATCTTTTCACCAATGGTTTCACAAATTTTCTTATGGCATGTATTGTTTTGATAAATCACAATTGAAAATTTAAATCTTCGAGTTAGCTTCGATACCTGTTTTCTCCGAGCGGAGCTTGGTCACCCGCTGGTAACTATTAAATGCAGGATAATAAGAGATTTTATCAATAAAAAATGAAAAAAAAAAGTGAGAAGAGTGTTGCATATTTTTCAATATTAAAATGTGAAAAATATAAAATCTTATTACTTTTAAATTAAATAACATCATACTGCATTCTTAATTATTTAAAGGCATTAGGATTGCCACCCAAATATCAGGAAAAAACTTTCCCTGTGTTTTCCATGTACATGCATCCAAGACACAAGAAAAAGCAAAAACAGCACTTATGTGATAAGTAATGATTTTAAAGAGTGGAAAAAGCAAGGACCAGAAGCAACAATTTTTTATTATTTGAAATAATGACATATTAAAAGAATTTCGACATTTACATTTAAAAATTTCTTTATTCATTATCTAGAATTTAGCAAAGACAAAATTTATTTTTAAGGGGCAAAGGGATATAATACTACTCATGTCACACAAAATTAAGGACTCCAATGAAATGAAGCCTTTTTGTTATCGTACCTAATAAAAAAACATTACAAAGCAAAATTACTTGTTTATATTTATTCCTTTTTGCCAATTCATGTATTTGGGCTTCAATTTCTGCAGATTTTTTCAGTTATCAGTTTCATGGAGCTAATCCTTAACAAATAAGGTACAACAAATTTGTATGGCCTAAGGTGCATTTTTTCGCAATTTCACTGTTGGTGAACATATGTGAAAATATTTCCGATATATCGTTGAATGCCTTAAAAGACAAATCTGTCACAACTTTTAATCCCCATAAAAATTATTGTTCTTGAATTAAAAAGTTTGAAGCCGATTTGTTTCCAAGCATTAAAGTTGGCATTTTCAGGCTCAACATATCACCTTCTTCATCATTCCTTTTGATTATTAGTCTGATAATTCTGATTTTTTTCAACTCAGCAATTTTGGTTCCTTTTTTAGTGTGTCTAATAAATGCCAGTCTCCCCATATCACTTACATATAGTTTTCTTACAAAGTGAGGAGTAGCAATAAATGGATTTAAAGGCACATTTCTAACTCTCAACACTAATTTTTTTAAATCCATCTAATTCATATTAAATATGGATTTTGAGTAGCTCATAGTTTTGAAATATTCTCTAATTTACTCTGTATAATCTCATAATTTTTCAAATAATACATAAACCATTCAATAAACTCATGTGTGAGTGACTAAATACAACCAGAATGCAGATTGAATGTTGCTATTCATGCCTGATATATGTATTCTACTTTTTTGCACAATTACAGAAATCTTGCACATACTAATTGATGGTAATTCAGAAATTTTTTTTAAAAAAGTACAAACACCTCACAAATCAAAACTAGACTAAACTAAATAGAAAAAAAGGGGAGAAGGAGAATGAAAGATACAAATTTCGACATTACAGAGTTGCATAGGTATAGTTTCATTTTAAGAGGTGATAACCATGATTCTTTTATCCTTGCAATAGTTAGAGATCTTTTTTTTTTTTAAATGGGGAAAAAACAACTCAGAAACAAAAAAAATCCCCTGTATTTTTCTGGTTTTATGAAAATTTTCCTCGTTTTTTTTTAAAGTCATTTATAAATTCCCTGTGTTTTCTCAGTTTTCCAGGCTCTCTCAGTGGCCTGACAACACTGATGCATTCTGAAAAAAATATCTTAATATATGTTATCTTTATCAAATAAATACTCTTTAATATTAATTTATATATTATTTTATAAGAGAAAATTAAAGAAAAATATTGAATTTCTGCGCATGCCATATAATTAATTAAAAATATATTTTTCTGAAGCGAATATAATTATTTAGAAAATTATCAGTATTACGAAAAAACTGTCTTGAAATATTATAGACAAGATTTAGCAATGCACTACTCTTTATAAAATTATCTCTAGCTTTGAAATATATCCATATCAATGATTATACTTCTGTTCAGTCTCGACTGCAGCGCCAGCCTCCTTGGTGGCGAAAAGTTT
>JAPMOQ010029835.1:2993863-3026684 GCA_026543055.1 Argiope trifasciata
TATATATATATATATATATATATATATCATCCATTTTCCAAACATTATTGCTCTTTCCTGTGACCTGACTGGCTGTATAAAAATATAGCCATTAAATTAGGAAAAGGCACTGCAAAATGAACAGAATGGCTTGAAGCTTCCAATATGCTATGAACAATATGTCTATAAAAATTTATAGTTTAAAAATATTTTGCCGAGAAAGCATTTGAGATCTAAGTTATGCAAAATATTTAAGTGAAATTTTTATGAATCAAAATCCTGGTGAGACAACTGTTCTATAAAGGAGGTTGGCATGAAATAAACAATAAAAATTTTCTTCAAAAAAGTATTCAAACGAAAAGATTAATAAAAATAAAACAGGACCGAAAAGGCAGAAGAAAAATATGAGTTTACAATTTTTTTAATGATGAAGAATGAACTGTAAATTTTAACTGTAACTCTGACCTGCTACTAAGGTACACGGATAAATCGGATTGACCGGACCACTGCCACATCCATAATGGCGGAACTATAGTTGAATCCTAAAAGCATTACAGGCCACAATACAATCCATCCCGTGGGAAGCATATCCCGTCATCGACAGAAGGTAGCCCACCTCCATATTTAAGTATTGGCACGGGATCCAGAACAAACCATCATGCCGGAAACTTCTAATCCTTAGCTTTGAAGTGCCCTCTGGTAAGAGAGAATGAATTGTAAATCATAAACTGGCTAATCCGACCCTCCGGAAGACACACTGAAAAATATTAATGACCGAACCTCCGCAACAGCAACACTGGTGGGAACTGTTGTTGAGTCCTAAGGGCCATCACTTGCCGTGGTACAAATATTCCCTTGGGAAGTACGTTCCGTCATTAATGGGATTAGCCAGATCTCTTCCTTTTTGTGAACCCACCAGGGTGGCGATAACCAATCACCATGCTGGAAGCTTTTCATCCTCAATTACGATGCGCCTCCTCTGTGGGACAGAATTAACTGTAAAGCAATCCCTTTCTTTTATATGTCATGTTGATGCAAGCTACAAGCAATTTGAGAATTGCTTGGAGATTTTCGAGGACGCATTTAATTTTCCCTTGCGTTGCTATTTCTTGGAATTGTGTTATATTTTCATTCAAAACTCTGATTACAGAACTAACGGTAACGTTTTATCTGTGATCGTGCAATGGGATGGAATTCTTTACATGGGAAGTTCAGAAATATTTTCCTTAAAATTAAAAGGCAAGTTTTCAAAATATTAGCAAAGAATGTTATACTTCGAGACATAAATGGGGTGAATAGAAGATAAAAACGCGGATAGCAAGTGTTTATGTAAAAATCCATTATAAATGGATAAAAAGCATTTTAATTTCTCTTTACTTGTTTATATTTAGATATTTAGCCTAAGTTTAATTTTTTTTTATTTAGTAACTGCAAGCAACTTAATTTCAGAACAAAATTTTAAAAAGATTAAACGAAAGAATTTGAATAAAAATTTCATTTTATTTTAGATATGTATTTGAACTTACAACACGTGTTACAGGGAACGACACATTATTTAATATAATATCTTGGAGAGAATTAGAATGGCATGTAAACTAAGATCCTACGTTAAATGGGAATTGAGAAATTCATACAATCAAAGAGTTACAAAACAAAAACTTCTTGCTTTTTCTCATGCTTTTCTAACTGCGGACTTTCTAAATTTCCAATACTGATAATCAGTTAGCTTATTTTCAAGGATGAAATAAAAGAAACTTTTACTTTTAATAAGCAATAAAACCTGAAATATGTGTGATTAAGTTTGGAAATTCAATAATTCATGAAATAAAGTGTAACAAATTTGTGGCTATTTTTAGTATTTTATTCTCCAGATAGCCAATTTGAAGAATGCTATTCTTTCGCGCCAATAACTCAACTCTATACTGAAGCAAGCAAAAATGCTCGTTTGTGTGACGTCAAAGAATGAGGAGTCAGGAATTTTTTCGAGGCAGAAACAATGGAACTTTGGTGAGGACAATAAAAACATGCTACTGACAAGCTCTCTAAGCTTGAGGAAGTGAATGCTTTGGACAATAGCCTGAAAGCAGAAGAAATTTGGCCTAAAAGCTATTCTGGTGGGCTATAAAGTTTGTCTCAATAGGCTTTTGAACTAACACTAAATGCAATTAACATTATATAACGATTGTAGCTCTTGCATTCTAGCACACTAAGCCTTTCTTTGCATATTCTTTCTTTTTGACTCAAATTGTTTCCAGAGTGATGGCTTCGAGTAATTTGAGACGCATTTAATTAATAGGTTTTTTAATTACTGCAAAAAAGTGTAATACGCAAGCTCTAATTTGTAAATTTTAATTCTAAATTCTAATGTAAATAATTTGTAATTGCTTTTCCCAATTCGCAAGTAAAATGATTCAGTCATTTAAAAAGAACGAACAAAATTATTCGTTTAAAATGAGGGCGAAAAGTCTTAAACAATACCATTTTACATAATTAATAATTTCAAACATCTATTTTTATTTTTTCGTATATGAAGTATAAAAAAAATTATTGCAATCGTTGAAAATTTCGAACTCGAGATTATGTCGAATCTTTTAGACCTCCCTCAGTTCGAAAAACTCATTTTTGGAAAATATTTGTCTTTATCTGACAGAGATAACTTAAAAATATGTTGAGCTTCACGAATGGATCTGGTATACACTGTATGCCAAATTTGTAGATTTTTGTCAAATTTCGAGTAAAATTCGTTCAATAGAAATTTGTCAGACCTGCGTTTCGAATATGAATTAACAAGACGACTACAAAATGAAGAGATATAGATGAATGAAATTCGGCATACAAAGTTAACATCTATATTGTAGACATCTATCAAATGTTGTGCCAAATCGGGGAAGTGGTTGATCTCCGTCGGTTTATGGTCAATGGTTCCAGAATCAAGCAAATGCTCAAAAATATAACGACTTCAATATATTAAATTTAGTATGGAATTTGACAGATAATTAGATACTATAAGCTTGCACAGTCATATGATGTATTATTTCTAATTTTATATTCCTTTTTATGAATTTCATTTCAACAACAACAACAAAAAATTCTCAAATTCTATGTGCTTTTTTGAAATGTTTAATTATAACCATTGCTATTTTATCTAGTTCCAGTTTCATTCAATTTTAGAGCTTTCATTTCAACAAAAACAACAAAAAAAAATCTCAAATTCTATTTGGTCTTTTGAGATGTTCATTTAATTATAAACATTGCTATTTTATCTAGCTCCAGTTTCATTCAATTTGGGAAAACTCATGTATATGATTATAAAACGAAAGAATAAATCTATACTCAAAATAATATGATTTGAAAGATATTAATATTTGTTTTTTCTCATCTTTGATTCTTATAATTTCCGAAACTCAATTGAGCTTTTTTTAATAAATAAATAAAAGGTACATTTTACAAACGTTTTTAAATATTTATAGAAATGCAAAAGGGCAGATATTCCATTTAACAAAATAAAAAATAAAAGAATTTTATTTTAAAAATACATCTAAATTGGAGTCGTTTTCTTATTTACCTTAAGATAAAAATTAGTCAATTAACCCTGAATTAAATGTATTTATACGACATGAGTTCCGAATTTCCACTTGCAAAAGTATTTTCATTATAAAAATCAGACATTTTTTTTAAAAAAAGAAACAGCGCTAAAACTCTACAACAGACAATATAATACGAACAAATATTTACACAAAATCCAATTTCATCAGAGTCGAGACAACTGTGTGGGAAACATAGACAAAATATTATGTTTACAAAAAAACTTCCCACTTCAATATCTGACACTTTCCAACAGCAAGCTTTGCCAAGAAACAAGCTCTGCGTCAATAACCCATATCAGGTGGTACAATTTTTATCACGGGACCAAGGATACATTCTTCGTCGATGGTAACAATGGCTCCTTCTGTCATCAGTTGCCTCGTCATTGACATTCTTCAGAGATGATAACAACAAAACAGACACTACCCCTCCCCCCTCATTTGTAAATCTTAATGGGATGAAACAGAGTAGCCAAGGTGGTAATTCCATTCAGGACGTAAACTAATTCCGCCAACTTCCGCCTCTGAAAGATGGATGAAGTCAGCAACGTAAAGCGTGTTTTGCGAGGCGAAAAATATTCACATTCGGTATTTTAGGAACTAGGAGTAGAGACCGACCTTTGTCCTATTATTAGATGCAACGCGGGTTTGTGGACTAAGGATGGTGATTTTCACAGAGCATCCTCCTTCGTTTCGCATTCGATCCCTCCATTAGTTCCAATCACAGTTGGCGAAGAGCGTGAAGCGAGCAGATGTCAAAATGGGGCACCAAACAGGCGCTGATTCCTCAGGTAAGCAACTGCACTAATTGTACGCATTTGCTGAGCAGTGATTGTTTTTAAGGAAGTGGTGTGAGCCAAGACGAATAGATTTGTAATTATCGTTTGTGTTCTACATAGAAAAAAAAAAGAATTTTATGCATAAGAGGAAATTCTTAAAATACATATATATTTTTCTTTTTGCCAGGTAAGTCACTTATCTTTTTGTTTAATTATTTCAATTAAAGTTTCGGTTCGCTAAGAATATTTTTGAAGCTCAAGAAATATTTTTTGCTTAAGAAGTAATTTTTCGGGGAATGGAGGAAGAAAAAAGAAACTTGCATTCATTTTTCATAACTCGAATTTAAAATTCGTACTTTCGTACAGAAAATGACAATTTATTATGGTGATTTTTAATTTCTTAAAAGTTTCTATCAGGTGTGATTTATTGATCGATTAATGTTTCTATTTGGTTTCTAATAATATAAAAATATGAATTTCTTTTGTAAAATTGAATTCAAATTATGAAAATATATATAATTTAATTAGTACAAATTTTCTTCAAAAAGGAAGCACTAATTAGTTTATTTATAAACACGTCTAAAATATTTCATAATTTTGTCTCTATGCGAGACAAATTTATAAATATAATTTTTGACACTTGTTTTGAGCATTATTTTTCATTATAATAATATAATATCAAATCAAGAAAAAATATTTTTTGCTTCTTTTTTCAAACAATTCATTAAAATAAAAGCTATGTAAATTTCGAACATTTCTGACTTTGGTATTTTCTAAATTACATTTAGATACTTAATATATTTTCTATAATTCTTTCTGATTAAGAGTGTATAGTTTTTAAATTCTTCTTACAATTAAGTTTCTTTTCTGACTATGCAATACTGTACTAATACGTCTAAAATATTCATTGTCTTTGAATAAGTTAGCTTTAATAATATGTATTTGCATTCAAATATTCATATCAAGCATAAAAGGGTTAATCTTAACAAACAAGAATGTCTTTCCTTTCACTTATAATTCATTTTACTAGCTTTTGGGCTCTGAAATGTGAAAATGAATAAATTGTGATTTCTTTCAAATATTTAATTACTGGAATAGTACACTTACTTGTACCTGTTTTTTAAATATTATATCTGTATTTTATATTCTACTCGACTCAACTTCAAAGAATATTTTTTATTACACTAAATTTTTGTCATTAAATAAAATAAATTAATTCTCATTTATATACAGATTTTTACTTGTATACATACAATAGTAAATATATATGAGGCGAATACATATGCAATCAAATGTACCATAATAAGACAGCTTTTTCAATGAAAGAGATTGTAGACAAACAAAGAATTTTTTTTTTTTTTTTTTTTTTTTTTGCAATTTGTTACTATTTTTCTACATCATTTAGATAAATTGTTCACATTTTCTTTTTTCTGCCGCTATTTTTGCGTGACGTCATATTTAATAAAAATGCAAGCACTTATTCGATTTAAAAAATGAAAATTTCCGAACTATTGAGCATTATACACTTAATCCACATTATATTAGTATTTAAACTTACAATGTAGAAAATTATAAACAAACATCATTTTTTAAAACATTTCTTTCATTGACATTTTCTTATAATGTAGAAAAATACAAACAAACATCATCTTTTAAAACATTTCTTTCATTAACATTTTAAACATTTTTTTTTCAACAGCATTTATTCTGTATTAGATATAAACAAAGTAAAAATTCATTTTAAAATTAGCATATCTAAAGAATTCTTTATGTAAAATAATAAAATAGACGGAAATAAAGTTGTGAAACAAGACGATTGATACTGCTTGTGATCTCTCTCTCTCACTTTTTATAAATTTTAGACACTTACCACTTTTACTATAATTTATTTTCGTTGTTTACTATATATATAACACCTGGTTATAAAAACTATGGAAAAAACAGAGAAAAAAGTGACATTTAAGAATGAGATTTGTACGCATTAAAATATAATAGTAATTAGCAGTTTTTTTTTTTTATCATGGTAGTATTAGGTAGCTTTAGTGAAGTTGTTTACTTCACTAAAGCTACCTCATGGATTTTTGTCAAAAGTGTAAAATGTCAGGTTTCATAGCCTTTCAAAAAGGTCGAATTATAGGAACCCAACTATCTGGAGCAATAGTAATCGAAACTTCCCAACTTTTAGGCGTTTTTAGAAGTATGGTGTCAAAATCATAACAGCGAAAGCACATGGCGGTAGAATAAGACTCGGCAAAGCAAAACAGTGGATGAAGGACAAATTGAATGACAATAATCGACGATTGATGAAGCAGATAGTAAAATCTAAAACGGAAGGAAGGCAGTCATAGTGGTCGCAACTGGATCAATCCATCTGAATTCAATCTCGATCAACATCTGGATTCTCTAAATCAATAATTACAGTTAAGAAGCATCTTCATAAACAGAACATTTATGACAGAGCAGCAATTCCCAAGCCACTTGTAAAAGACGTTAATACCAAACGTCTTCGACAGTGTTGCTATAATCACAAAATCTGGTCGATTAACATATCGAAGATAGTTATATGGCCAAACGAATTATTTTTCTTTACAACAAGACGGATATATATTTGGAGGATACCAGCGCAAGCATATGATCACGATTGTTCCCTCACAACTGTCAGGTATGGAGATGGATCTGCCATGGTATGAGCGGTGGCACCGTGGTTTTCTGCTGTTCTAATCATTAACCAGAAAGGAAGAATCATTTGGAAAAGCATAGAGATGTTTCAGCAAACCAGATCAATCTTATGATGACTTTTTTTTCTGGCAAGATACAGAATTTTCTAGGATTATAATTCTTATATTTATGTAACTGGACTTGTCCAATGGTGGTTTGGTAAATACGAGAATGAAGTGAAACATCGTCTGCCGTCTTCAATATAATAGAAATATTATAATCTATTTTAGAGCGTTCAATCCAGAATCTACACCTTCCACCAGCTCTCTTCATGAAATTTCGCAATATTTCCAAGGAGAAAGGTACAATATTCCTCTAAATACTTTTCAGCCCTTTTATGATTCGGTTCTCAGGCGAATCCAAGTAGTATTACAAGCCAAAATGGTTCTACACCTTATCCATAATGATTCTTGTATTCGAGAACGGCGTTTTCATTATTTTTATAACCATCTGCATGTGTGTGTGTATATATCAGTAACATTATACATAGTTTAATTGCTAAACATGAATAATTTTGATTTTAAACATTCCTCAAAAAATTGCAATCGAAAGAAAATTTGAGATGAATGAGCATAATAAAATTCAGCATATTTTATATTACGTTCGTATAAAAGAATTTCATATAAATTGATTTTATGATTCCATAAAATTTATTATAATGAATGAATTAAAAAGTTGAAAATAACTAAAATAATTTTTTATTTGATACACTAATACACAATCTTTTTTAATGGTGTATTTTAATTAATTCTTCCTTTTAATTACGATGGGAGAGGGTATATTCGATACAAAATGACGTTCACAGCCAAAATGTAAAAATCAGACAAGAAGAAAAAGAAACATTTAAACTATATTATAATTTGGATACATGTTTACAAGGCTATTTACAACTTAGCCTTAAAAAATACCACCAAGACGCCCATTTAAGAATTTATAATTTTTAAATTAACATGAACATGATTTAGATACTTCTGATCGACTAATCACTAATAAGACAAATGAATAAAAACATAAAATATAAACAAAACATTTGAAAACCATAAACAAGAATAATCTAAGTAGAGAGAACTTTTAAAATTAAAGATGATGCAATGCAAGTAACAAATTTTCGTGCATGAGCGTGGAAAGAATCTCGATTAGATAAACATCTTTATTTTAACCGCATTCTTTTTGTAATATAAGGAGCCAACTTTTATCTTCTCTATTTTTCTTTTCCTATTCTAATCAAGAGTTTCGAAACAGGAAATGCTTCCTCTTGTTTATGCCTTTGAATTTAGAAAAGCTATTCCCTGAGAACTATTTTTTTAATTTAAAAAATCAATTTTAATATTGTGAATTAAGTATTTATTGTTCATATTAACATATATTTTTAAAATGTAAATTTCTGCGAATTAAATAAAATTATATATTTCACTAATTTGAATTTTATATTGTTTGAAATAATAATATACAAAGTTGCCAATGGGGAAATTTTTAATTTTTTTAAATATTAGCAGTAACCAAACTAAAATTCCATTTGAAAACTATATCATAACTTAATTCTTTTATTAGTATACTTTTTTAAATAAAATTATACATGAATAGTTAATGGCTAGCAATAAATTATTCCAATTTTAATCATGGAATTCCTCAAAAAATTGCTATTGAAAGGGAATTTATTTGAAATATTGAAAACATAAAAATTTCGTGTTTTTTCACCGTCAGCAAAGCGGTATTGAAATAGCAAAATTTGGATTAATAAAATTAAGCTTTGGTACTTTTATTCGATTTTACATCGAATAAAATTAACAAAATGAAAAATGTTATTTATAATTCAATGCTTGAAAATTAAGAATATATTTTTTCTTTCGCTTTTCCTTAGCAACAAGATGTCCATTTGAAAATTCACTAACATATTGTAATTTTTGCTTAGTATTAATTAGTAGCTTAGGCAAATAGTTGCATGCTCATAATATTAATTTAAATATGCCAATCAACTTTGATGACCTATATCTTATTATGAAAAAAGAAAGTGCCTTTTTAAATCACATTACGCAATATGATTGGTTTGCTTTGCTTGCAACTGGTGACATTAATTGGCGAAATTAGTACAGTTTCTCAGATCGGGGACTCTAAAATTTTATTTTGTATTATCACTCAAAAATAAAGGGGAGTAAGAGTAAGTGACCAATGATGATGTATTTTGAGACATTTAAATTTAAAAGCAGTGAAATCAGTACAGTGGTTGTAGTTGCGGGTTCCGACACGGTTTTCATACAAAACTTTGCTTCATACAATGAATTAGTGTTTTTGTAATTTCTCGCAATAATGGGTACTTGTGGACAAGTAATCATTGATGTTATATAGAGGGATCAGGATTTTCCATATGAAATTTAAAATATGTTGTAACTGACAGCGATTGCAGCTGGAATGCTGCTTTTTTGGTCTCATGATTATTTTAAAAACATGGATATTTATAATATTATTTCTTTTCAATTGATTATATGCTCATGTTGTCATTTTATAATAATTGAATCATTAAACGCATTCTGAGTTCAATGTTTCTCTTAAGACACATTTTTTAAAAATACAGTTTATTTCGAGAAATTTTACAAAATTATGTAGCTTAAATGTATATTTCTACTAATAAAAGCAGCATTATGCGGGGCATTCGAACAGTTTCAGAATAAGCAAAAGTATTCGAGGTGGAGGAGTAGGCTTAAAATAAATGTAATTGCTCTGATTCATATATTGGCACAGGTTCTGTTTCAGGAAAATGCCGGTCATATTTCAAACGTCAAAAGTGTACTTGAAAATGTCTCGCTCTTCCGTTCCCACTGCATACTAGAGAGGACAAATAAAAGAAATTAAACTACTCATTCTCTTTAAAAAGATATAAAATAGACACGTGCTGTTTAAGAAGATTCCCCGAGAGTTGAATTTGCTTTAGGTAGCAAGTTAGTAATTTTTAATATTTATTTGGTAGTATTTCTTTTCCAAAAAATTAGAATTATCGATTAGATTTTATAAAAAATAGAAGAAGTCAAAGATATGCTACCTAAATACGGTCTATATTTTAAAATGATCTATCACTTTTTAACATGATAGTGTTTATAACCTAAATACTATCTATTATCTACAAGATGTAGCAATCGTTTAAGAAGTTCTAGAAGGTGGCCTTTTATAATTTCTTGGCAAAAAAGTATTTTTCAAAATTTAATTAAAATTTATAATAAAAAATTAATCGAGGTTTTACGTCTTTCTTCAATAATTTTAGAGCTTAATTGCATAAAAAAGGATTTCCAAGTTACTTCAAAATAATAGCAATAATAAATTTAATACTAAATAATAGCAATAATAAAATTATCCAATTAAATATTAATTTAATTGGATAATTTTTTCTATAGTTTTAATATATTCATACAGATGTGTTATGAAAAACTTTTCAGTGTTTTATTTGCTGCATTAATACATACAGTACACTCCCAAGTATCCGCCCCAATGTGGTGCAAGGGCAGGTTGGTTAACAAAACAGTCGGATAGGCCAGAGTTCTATGAACTCATTTCTTTGCCCACGAATACCAGAAGATAAAGCTTTTATACCAAAATTCACTGTTACAGTTCGTATTTTCTCAATTTTTACTAAGCCCTTTATTTATTTCAAGCAAAGTAGAAATGAATTATTTATCACTGGTAATAAATTCTGAATATTGTCCTTTTATTTTTCATTTAAATTCCAAAACATCTTCATGCAATATTAGTTCAGTTTCAGATACACCTTTTCTTTTTAAATGTTCAAGAAACAAAAATAAATTTCAGCATGGTTTTTATTACTTTTATTCTACTTCCACTAACTTGTACACTCAGTTTTCGATTTTTGCTAGATTTTTTTTCTCCAGTTCCTCCCCCCCCCCCTTTTTTTTTTGCCAACTCCTAATTCCGAAGCTATATATTTTGATGTTACATCAGAGTCTATTTGTTGAGTAACGCGTAATTTCTCCTCCATAATCGCTAACTTTTTTTCATTTATCAATTATTTTTTTAAATCTTCGCTGTGACATACTTAAAAAATATCAAGCATAACCGAATACTATTTTACAAATACTGCACAGCTATAATCAACAACAAAGGCAACAATTGAAACGAAACAATGAATAACAAGCAGAACGCTGTTTTTTTCCTTGTCAGAGCTTGTATATTATACAACACATATAGGAGGATCTAGAAGATGGCCCACTTCCAATGCCTTAACAATGTTGCTGCCAATCCAATAACTTTGTTCCTCTCATTTAATGAAGGTAAAAACCTAGACCGGATAGAATGGAAGCCGAATATTCGAGAGTATACTGCATTCACACTGCGCTACTGTTTATGTATACATAATTGAGGATAAACCGTTAAAAAATAATAAAAACGGGACGGAATAAATCTAAAAGATTATAATGCAACGATATTGCATTCTGAAAATTCAACTTTTAATTCAAAATTTTTGAAATTATCGTAACCGACATAAAATTTCAGAACGGTTTTTTAAAAAAATATATAATGCTTTAAAATGTGATAAAAGAATTTCTCCATAAAAGTAATTAAAATGATAGTTGTAAATATTTTAATATTTTGCATTATTTATCAATAATATTATAAAGACTACCTAGCAAAAGAAACTTCGGTTTATTTGAACTAATCTACGCAAACTGAAAATGAACAAAATTCTGCAAAATTTTCAATTATTTTTTATTAAATAATTGTAAATATATAACATATTGCCTGCGTTATGGCGTAGGGGTACTAGTCTTCCCTGATCTGGACGTCCTGGGTTCGAGCATGGTTGTTCCTCATCTTGTGTTCTTTTTGTGAGGTGTATGAATGCCCCCTCCCCCTGTAAAAACGTGGTTGTAGAAACAAGCGTGTGCCATCTTCATATGACCTTGAAGTCCAACCTCTGCTCTTGGGCACTCATGGATCATTAGCCTCAGAAACCACTGCATCCCTCTTTCTGCTGTAATGCGGACACGGCATCATCATCATGCAACTTATTTACTTTTTTTGTACGTCAAATAAAATTTTCCCAGTGAATTACAAAGAAACTTAAATCTAATTCGTTATTTTCACGTATTCATGCCATTTATTTAGATAAAAAAAAAAAATAAGAAAGGTTGCTAAATAAATAAATAAAAACTTGTATTTTCAGTTTGCACAGATGCAAAAACGCAGAAACTTCACTCAGTTTTAATTAAATCCCAATTTTATGGTGATAAAGAAAAGTATTCCGGTAAGATGCACTTTTCCAACTTTCTAAACATAAATTAGTCAAATTTGGCAGATCTGAGTTCAGTGGTCTCTCTTGCAAAGTGCCAAAATACACAGAGAAATGGATGGTTTGCTTTCCCAGAAGCACCATCAATTGCTGGAATTATCGCGAAGTCGAAGCTGTAACGGCAGTGTTTATACGCAGAAGGTTGAAAATAAACCAAGCGTTCTTCAGCTTGCAACAAATCTTACGGGTTTTCCGTTTTCATGTCAAGATTTTTGCCAAACACGAACGGATACTTTTTTAAAATCGTTTATTTGCTTGTAAGAGGCTCCGAAACTTCTGTATATAAGAGATAAAATAAATTAACAAATTTCGTTTTTAAAATTATTTGTTTCTGAGGTGTAAATTTTTTTATGAACAATGTTTGAAATTAAACCAGAGTAATTTATGTAATGGAAACCAGTTTACAAATGAATATTTTGGAATATGTTTTTGCAAAACATTACTAAAAAGAAGTCAAATGTTCAAAGATCAAAGAAATCAAATCTTCCCAAAATTAATTACAACATTATAAATATATTACTGTGCAATGAATTAGAGTAGCTTGAACTGCATATATTTAGGAACAGTTTACAATGGAGAGCCCCAAATTTATCATATTGTTAGTTAATTCGAGATTAATTTATTTATTGCCGTTTAATTTATTTCTGTTTTCAACGTTTATCACAAAAAATATGGCAAATAATGATCATTTAATGACTAATTACAAAAATTATTTTAACTCACATGTATTTCCTTAAACCATAAAATTTTTTAGGATTATTTTAACTAAGAAAAACCGATAAATCTAAATATTTTTAAAAGATTTTAACCTTTTCTGGAATTAAAAGTTTATGTCAAATATTATGACTAATCCGAACGTATTATACGAAAAAATGTCTAGAATGATAAAACAATTAAAGAGAAATTGGTCGTCAATTATTTACTTATTGTATATATATAAACAGCGTCTATAATAATCTTATGCAATTTCTTAATCTTAAAAAGTTCCATGAATAATATTGGATTATTAAGAACATTAAGGTTTGCTCCTAACTTTTTTCTGTCATTTTTCCAACCAGGCATAGGTTATTTTTTTCACTAAAACTTGAGCATGAAAATTAAAATACTCTCTAATATGAAAGAAAACTGTATAACAAATCAATAAAATTGTGAGTGTCGCACAGAATTTGTGACATAGATTGAATGTTATTAAATTGCATGGATTTTAATTATAAGTATACCGTAATCAAGAAAGTCATTTTAATACAAAAAGAAATATTCAAATTCAAATTTGAATCGAGAGTAAAAGGTTAAATGCTACTTAGATTGCAATTATTTGCGGTAATAATTCGTCAAATACAAGGATGTATTTTATGTTTCAAGAATAGGTGGAAGTATGAACATCTCTGACAAACAGCATTTCTGAAAACAAAGTAATAAATAGCTGTAGTTTTTTTTATATCTTTTTTTTTATCAGAAGTGTTTTCTGTATTTTTTTAGATGTCAAGTTATCTGAAGAAAAATAGCTACTTTTCTTAATGATACAAAATTATGCCGAACGGAACAATTAAAAAAAAATTTAAATTATTATTTTTTATGAAATATTTACAATATTTCTGCTTTTTTTTTGCTTGTTTAACAGATTCAATTAATATTTTTTAATTCTCGAATTAATATAAAGAAATTCCTTGAAAGATCAGCTGAAATTACAATACACAATAACAATAATAAATATCTACTGATTTTATAAAAAGTTGGAAAAAAGTTTCCACAAAATTCCATATGTACCTCTCAATTATGATGTGTGGTTTTAGAATTCATACGGTAAATTTCTTGAAACATCATCTATGATAAGTTCTTTTTTTAATTTATTTTTCTTACGAAATACGGTGGTAATACATATTAATTTTCTATTAATTTCAGGAAGTCTCAACAAGACGAGTTGTTATCCTGTTAATAATATCCAGATTACACAGCTTAACCAACAAAAATTATAGTAAAAAATAGCGTATACATTGGTAAAGTGCTTGAGAAAATTAAAAATTATAACTTGGAGTATATTTCAGATATAAATACATATTAAATCAGAGCTTTTGATTTTTTACAGTGCCATCCTCTCTATTTATAATGTTCACAAATATTCAAATCACTAAATACGGATTGAATAACTTAGTGAATCACTAATAGAAAAAATGCAATGTCGAATGCAAAATGCCTAGATGCCGGTGAAAAAAAAAATGTTAACAATTGCCTTTAATTTGGTTCCTAAAGGAAGAATATAAAGAATCGCCATGATAATAAAAATTATACTAATTTTTATCTTTGTTATTTATTAATATTTATATGTATTCCTACACCGATAAAAAATGAATTTAAACAAATATAAGCTTGTTCATTTGCTAGACATCAAAACAGAAATTCGACCTACACATCCTACATTATTACTGTAAACCAAAAAAGGAGGGGGTATTATTAACTCCCCTTAGTATTACTGGAGAATTATATGTACTAATGACAAGTCAGCACATAATTTCAAAATAATGTATAAAAGAACCCACTAATAAAAAAATAACTACTTCTATTTAAATAATTATCAGCTTTAATATAATTAACTGATTGAACTATTATTACAAATGGTAATTAACGTATTCTATTTTTTTACAGATGCCGAGTAAAACTGATATGAGAAAAATGTCGTCAGATTGCATTCCACACTATATAAGAGTAGAGGGACTTCGTTTTGCGGAAGGATTCGATCCAGAAACCATCCGGTGTGCTCTCGATTATCAACCCCGTCCGTACGATGTCTTTGTGGTAACATATCCAAAATGTGGAACGACATGGATGATGCAAATAGCTTTACTTATTCTTCACGAGGGTCAACTACCGGAGAGTACAGAGGAATATTTCGCTTGCACACCTTACTTAGAAATGTTGGGAGCCGAGGTGGTGGAAAAAATGCCCCGTCCTTCCCCAATTCGATCGCACTTGCCTTTTGATATGATACCTTTCGCAAAGCACGCCAAGTATATATACGTGGCCAGGAATCCGAAGGACTGCTGCATTTCTCTGTATCATCACACTAAAATGTTTCCCGCCTACGGATTCTCGAACGGATCTTTCGATGATTTTTTCAAAGTTTTCATTCGCGGCGAAACTGATTACAATGATTATTTCGATCATTTGTTATCGTGGTATGAGCATAAAGATGACGATAATGTGTTTTTCATCACCTACGAGCAGCTGAAAGATGACACTAAAGGTGCGGTGATCCAAATCGCGGACTTTCTGGGACCTCAGTATGGTAAGATGGTGAGAGAAAATTCCAAAATCTTGAACAATATTCTTCATTACAGCAGCTTTGATTTTATGAAGAAGGACACTTTTGCTCTGTGGAAGGATGCGTTACAGATCAGTCCACAAGCGTTGTCTGAAACCAAACTTCCACCAGGTCTGATATCTTGGGCAGAGAGTGCAGTGGACTCCCATTATGGATGTAAAATGCCTCCACGTTTCAGAGTTCAAGATCTCATGAGGAGAAGCAGCATGATTGAATGGGAGACCAGACTTAAACCAGCTCAAAAACAGAAACTGCAGAGGCGAATTGTGGAGAAAACAGGTGGAACAGATGTAATGACATTATGGCCAGATGAAGAAGAAGAAATTTGTGATTAGTTATTTCTATTAGCTAAGTAATTTTGTAAAATAAGAGATAAAATTAAATGAATATTTTTTTGTAAATAAGTATTATTATATAATTCATGAAAAAGTGACAAATAACAATGTTTCATTTACATGATTTGTCACTTTTTTGTTCGTTTATATTAACGTTTCTTTATTAAAGCAGCCCTAGAGGTTTTCTGTTACGGATTATTTTGAACCGTGGTCAAATGAAGAGAACGACACCTGAGCTGACATCTTCTCTCCAAACTTCCACACTACTCCAATGGGAGGATGTTTCTCCCCAAAGGATTTAGCACGCTCTAGATCCGCTTACACGACGGTTCTATAGGGGAATCGCGCCGCGAACATGAAGCCATCCTGTTCCGTAGCTGAGACCTTACCACCAGGTCACCGAGGTCCCTGATTTTCTTAAGGATTATTCAAGTCAAAATTAATTTCAAAATTCCTCTCGTACCAAATATACATATAAAAAAAGATTATAAAAAGAAATGATTTCAATGATCAATTCCTTTGTAACTATCAAAATGTAGGCAGAAAGAGAGAGTTGAAAGCGACAGGAATAAAATATGAAATGTAAAATTGAGTTATAATAAGCATACAAGTGAAATATTAGTCATTTAATTTGAGGAAATTTTTATTAGTTGTTAAATAATTACTAAAAATATTGTACGATCATTAAATATCAGCATAGTAATATACAGTAATTTTTGCCTTTTTAAGGAAGAAAGTTGATTTGCAATATTCTAATGAAACGCTGATTTGATTAGAGACAAGTACATCATCTAATTCTTTCAAATAGTTTAACATTCTGTAGTTTCAAAACCTGAAATAAAAATTTGTATTATTTAGTTCATAATATTTAATTACTAAAGACAATGAAATTAACAAAAAAGACAATTAAGCTAAAATAAATTGTTAAAATTTGATAAAAAATATTGATGATGAATTGAAGAAACATATGCGTTCAGTAATCTTGTTCAAAGGTAAATAACGCTTATTACAAGAATTACGGTTTTTTTTTTGGGGGTCTTTAACACTTAAGGATTGGGCGTTTGAGGAATAAAGGGAATTTATGAGATGTGCAGGAGACTTACTGTTATAGTGCTCCTAATCTATCACCAAGGGCGACAAAGAATAAAACTGCCCTTTCCAAGGCATCGTTATGGCGATATCCTGAATCAATTTTTGTACTTTTTGCAAATGTTTTAAATTAGAATTATTCGTCATTACATATACGAGCGATCATTACACATTTTCTGAAAACTAGATATCAAGTATCTTTATCATTTGTCCCCTTCACTTTGTTAATGAAAGGTTCCAATTTGTTTATTACTTAGCTTGAAATGCGTATATTTTAATAGTTGTAACTTATTTGCTATTAACCTGCTAAATTGCAGACATGTACAATAAATTATTAAATCTTTTGTTAAGTAACAAGTAATAGTTTATAAAGCTTATAAATCTATTTCAATCAAATAAAAAGCTTTATTGATTATTTTAGGATTAAAAACAAAAGACATTATAAAGACAGAAATAAATAATGAAAGAGTTATTCACAAAATTTTGTATTTAAGATTTACTTTTAATATAATAGATAAAACTTTTAAACTATTAGCGATTGTATTAATCGTTTTTGGTCCTTTTTCTGATCTATAAATTTAAATAAATACTACACTTACCTCATTTCCCACACTTGTCCAATTCGGTAATAAGTAGCGCGCAAAAAGCTCTAGACATTTTGCATCTTCAGGAATATATGGCTTTAATATTTCTGTGATTAAAAAAGAGATTTATTACAAATTTTCCTCTTAAGTAATGTGAGATTTTACATCAAGAGTATGAGTAATTTAATGGTAAGGAGAGTAAATGATTATATGAAGAGCGTGTATTTTCTTAAATGGCATAAACCATATATTTTGAAAATATTTTTCTTTTTAAAATCAAATTTAAAAAAAAGTATCGCCATGACAATTTTTCTTCTCTTCTTTTCTCTATCCTCAAATCAAACATCATCTTCTAAGGCAGGGATGGGGAAACTACGGACCGCGGGCCAACTCCGGCCCGCCGGAAGGTTCTATCCGGCCCGCGGATAGACTTTTAATTTGCCGGTCAGAGGCAAATTGAAAGAAAATTCATATATTATATATCCATCTCCTTTTCTACTTTGTTTGAATATTATATTTTTTCTTCCTTTTTTTTAAAGAGCTGGTAATCTGTTTACATTCTCTATTTTTGTTCCACACAACATAAATAGAAGGAAATAGCAAACACAGGCAGTTTTCAATCGGTAAAGTGTTAAAAGCGGAAGTTATTTGTTAGTTAAAACTGTAGATTGGCGCCAACAAGCGTTATCTTTTTCTTGTGGAGCAGACATATGGGAATTCAATATGGGTGAATTAGACCCCACATGTGGCAGATTGCGCATTTTAAACTCCATCTAGTGGCTTTTTCTTTTGGCGCAAGTTCTAATATTATTGATTGCGTGTTGAAAGATTGTGGACATATAACGTCATTGTGAATAGTGGTGAAATTATTAAAAGTATAGCGTAGCTAGTGCTTGTTTGGGTTATTCGTAAAATATTTCAACCCCAAAATAGCTACTAAAAACGTGAAGTTGATTCAGAGTGCCGCGCTTTTAATGATGAATGTACATGGAAATATTTTCTTTCAGTTGTAAAAGATAAACTAGTGTGTCTTATCTACAATGAAGCTATAGCAGTCTTCAAAGAATATAACATTTCCTGTCATTTCACATCCAAGCATAAGAATTCCAATTACGAAGCAATGTCCGAATATATATATATATATAAAAAAAAAAAAAAATGCAAAAAGTCTTTGTAAAAAATTATCAGGCTGGCAAAATTTTTTCAAGAAGGTAAAAAGTATTCAAGAAGCAGCTACACATGCAAGTTACATTGTAGCATACAATATTGCTAAAAATAATAAAGCTCTCAGTGATGGGGAGTTCGTTAAATAATGCATGCTCCAAGTTTGTGATGTTTTATGTGCAGACAAGAAAAATAATTTTGAGACTGTAAGCTTATCTCGAAAAATGGTGACTTCTAGAATGGAAGCCATCGATAAAAATTTGGCATCACAATTAGAGTCAAAGATTGGCCAGTTTAAATTTTGTTCCATAGCTATGGATGAAAGCACTGATATAAATGATACTGCTCAATTAGTATTATTTATAAGAGGTGTTGATGAGAACTTTGAAATTATTGAGGAACTGGCGTGCATGCGTTCTTTAAAGGGAACTACAACGGGATAGGATATTTTTCGTGAATTTCAGGAAGGGCTTTTAACTTTGAAAGTGCCTATAACAAATATATGTAATATTACGACCGATGGAACACCAAATATAACAGGAAAAAAATCTGGATTTCTTGGACACTTTAATCGAAACTATCCCGGGAACAATGTTGTTTTTCTACATTGTGTTATATAGCAAGATTCTCTGTGTAAATCTGCATTGAATATGAAATCCGTGCTTGATACAGTCGTGAAGCTTGTAAATACTATTCGATCTCGTGGGCTTACTCACAGACAATTTCGAGATTTTCTTTAGTCAGTGCAATCTGAATACTCTGATGTACTGTATTACACGAAAGTAAGGTGGCTTAGTGCAGGATGTGTTTTCGAGTGAGTTTGGCAGCTGAAAGACGACATTGTGTCGTTCTTCCATGAGAAACAGTGTTCTGTGGAATGCGAAATGTTAGAAGTTACAAAATGGTTTTCAGACTTTGCATTTTTCACAGATCTTCTTTGTCATATGAACAACTTGTATGTTAAGATGCAAGGGAAAAATCAATTTACCGACGATATTTGGTCACATCTCAAAGCTTTTAAACTAAAACTTAATATGTTTGCTGGGAAACTAGATAAGAACGACTTATCTCATTTCCCGAGGTTAAATTCAATACCCTCAGTAAATGAAGAGAACCTTAAGAATTATGAAGATAGCTTGAAAAAACTGCATTTTGAGTTCGAACGCAGATTTCAAGATTTCAGTGCCATTCAAGCAGAATTGGATATTTTTACCATGCCATTCAACGTAAATTGTGAAGTAGTGAGGTTAGATTTGCAGCTTGAATTAATTGAGTTGCAATCTATCAATCATCTCAAGCAATTGTTTCTAAATATGCCAAAGTTAGAGTTTTACAAATCATTATCGAAAGTAAGTTTCCCGAATTTAATATCTCATGCCCAGAAAATCAGTGCTATGTTTGCTTCATCTTATATATGATGAACAAGTGTTTTCATATATTTTAGAACCTTAGAAAGAATTATTTCAGAAGTAGACTGACAGATGAGAATTTAGCCTCGTTCCTTAGAATCAGTACATCTCACTTCGAACCTCAACATAAGGAATTTTTAAAAATGAAACCGTAATTTCATTCATCTCATTAATATATTAAATTGTAATACTTGTATATTGTTTTTAAAATTTTAGAAAAATTCATCTTGGCCCGCCAAACTTTATTTTTTCGATTTTTGGCCCGCGATCGAAAAAGTTTGCACATCCCTGTTCTAAGGTATTACAGTTGCTATCCTTATACTATATTAATATAATAGATAATAGACTATAATAGACTATATAATAGATTGTTCTTGAAAAGTATGAAAACTATTATTTAAAAAAATTATTAAAAATTAATTAAAATTTGCATCAGCAGCATAAAAAAATCAGTTTTTCAATTTTTAAAGTCTACATTGAGCAATAAAATTTTTAAGGTTCCACCACAGGAGAAACAAATAAAAAAAATGGCTACATTTTTAATTAGTTTAAATTTAAAAAAATTCTATCTGAGATGCATATTCCCACTATCCAAAACGCATTTGTAGCAAATCTGGTAATTCTAGGTTAAAAAGTATACCTTGTTAAGAACCAATACTCAATCGACACAACTGTTTCTACCTTTTTTCTTCTTCTCAGATATATGCATACTGAGGAAAGTAAACAAATTAAGACACGATAAATAAACCGTGTTCTCAATAAACAATGATAAGCCATAGAACAAAAAGGAAAAACATCGTTCATCTATCTAATAATATAAATTTCCTTAATAAGAAATACATCATATTATCAAAATATCAAAAACTCGCTGTATTCTGTTTCATTTAAGTGAAAAGGAAATATCTGTCTAGCCAAATTTAATGAGTGCAGTAAAATTTCATTAATTCAAAAATCTGTTATCCGAATCGCTAAGAAAGTAAAATTTTCTACTATTAATAAAGATGAATGAGTATGTATTGGCACAATACAGGCCAGACAGACTGACCTATAGCTACGAAATTTAGCATATAAAATGCTTTGAGAGGCAATTGGCACAGTTTTTACATTTTTTTAATACAATTTTAATTAATTAAAAATTAAATTGAATTTCGGCGCTTTTCACGATAATGTTAAATATTAATATTGCTCAAAAATAAATTTTATATCACTTTAAATTTTTAAAAATAACTTTCCATAATATTAATTTAATAACTGTGCAAATTCTTCTCGAATTTTGGCAATTTTATATAAATATTATTTTGAATTTTTCAATAGTAAATTATGTTGTTGCCCCGAAATTCAAATAATTTAAATTGCCTTTTTAATCAAATATTTAGAATATCCTTTTTTCTATTGTTGAAAGCCAAAGAGGAATTCTATTTAATACCTGTGAAGTTTTGAAGACGAATAAAATAAACAACAATACCCCGAGTTATAAATATAGACGAACTGAATATTTACTGAATATCCGCTCTTGTTAGAAAGATTCATGCTCACAATGAACAGAGCACATGTAAAATAATTTGAAATAGCGTGTCATGAGCGCCTCTCAATTTGATGGAATCCTGTACATAAAGTTATATTTAAATCATTTAATTGAAATTAAATATAATCAATATCCATGCCGAACCAGGAGAATTGGTCAATAGTCCCCAAAGGAGGCGATCATACGGTGTTGTTTCAGATTAAAAATCCAAATCTCGGTTGTTGTTTTTTTAAAAATTATTTATGACTTTAAAGGAGACACATATTTTCATAATTTTTTTAAGTTACACACTAATTTTAACAATAAAACACACTAAGCTTAAGTTTACACTTAATTCAATAATTTTATACTTTTGTTTTTATTTGGCAATATAATTCGTAGCGCAATATTATATAATTTTTATCTACTTCTGCTTTCTTGATAATAATTGCCTACGATGGACATATGCTTTAACCTATAGCACTCCGATGTCTTCTCTCAGACACCATTTAAGAACAGTGCATCATTTTGTAATTTTATTTAATTAATTTCTTAAATTTTGAATAGTAAAAAAAAAACTTAAAAGTGGTAACAATAAGTAGATTGATCTTCTGGAAAAATTCAACTTAAAAAAATTCATATATATTAATATTTCCGAGCAATAAACAAGTCCTCAAATTCGGCAAATATTTATGCATCGCATTACTTTTCGGAGTGTTAGTTACAAATTGCAATAATTCCCAAATTCATATTATTATGTATCAAGTTATTCATTTTTGCAGAATGTTGGTATAAAAACACAGATAAATTTTTCCATACTAAAATACATACCAACTAAAGGTGGCTTGTGGGAATGTATACTGCTGGGAATACTAAGAATAATTTTATTTTGTTCTAAACTCCGTGAATTACTGCTTTCAGATTCCAATACACGTCCTAACATCAGATTTTCATACGGCTTTTTATGATGCCAATCAATAGGATGGACCAAATGTCCCCCTACTGTTATCTGCAAAAATAATTAGATAAAAGCACTGGCAATGATACTATTAATAAGCTAAACAACAATAAATTAATAATTTTATAATTCTTTTTACTTTAAAGTAAAATAACCTTACTTTAACCCAATGCCAAGTGACAGGGTTATAGACTTTCCACTTAGGAAAAAGCACTTCTTTTATGTAATTAAGCTGCCTTGTGTTATTTGTCATCCACATAACAATCAGACTGCCAGGAAAAGATAAATCTTCGATCGGTAAATTCATAAGCGATTCACAATATAAAGTTCCATACCTAAAAGCGAGTAAATGATTTGTACAGATTATTTGGACATTATCTATACTTATAATAAAGCTCAATGTGTGTGTGTGTGTGTTGGCGCTCTACAGGCCAGACTGTTGGACCTACAGCTACCAAATTTGGTACATGTATACCTTGGAGGTCCGGAATGTGCACCTCGGAGCCCTTTTTTCGAATTTTTAATTAGAATTTGAATTAAAATTTAAGCAAAATTTTGACGTTTTTCCGCTATAACTTCCGAAAATATTATTGCATAAGCATGATTTTTATATCAATTTAAAGATTAAAAAATTAGCTTTCTAACGGTATCAGTGTTTTTAATTTATAACGTAAGATTCTATTTTTAACGAATTTTTAAAGAAATATTTTAACCATGTTTTTATCACGTGACTGGATAAAATAAAAGAAAACAATGACGGAAGTTCAAATAAAAAAAAAACAACTATGATCGTAAATCAAGTCTAAAGAAATGCAACTTTTAGCACGTGACTGGTTAAAATAAAAGAAATATAAAATGTGATATTTTCTTTAAAAAATAAATGCAAAGCAAAGGTTTCTACAATCGTTTGCAATATCTATATCATTAACTCAATAAATCTTCTTTATTTACGGTAAACCTGATTGAATTTAGACAGGATATGCATTGAAATCCCGACTTAATGGCATATTTATGTAATCGTTTGCAATATCTGTATCATTAATTCAATACATTTTTCCCTTTCTCGCTTTCTTTAAAAAACGTATTTAATATTTTGGCAACATCATCGAAATTTTTTTAAATATTTTGGAAGCATAACCGATGGTTCAAACTGATTGATTTATAAAATTAAAGAATATTATTAGGAAAAGGTGTACTTTTAGAACTTTCCGTCCATCATCTTAAAGAAAATATTTATTTCAGGCCAATACATGCCCGGAATTACTTCAAGGCTAATGAATATGTGATTTAATTGAAAATTTTAGAACGAATTACTCATGGCGAACCAGCTGGTCGCCAAAGGCGGCTAGTTAATTTAAATAAAGAAAGCTATTGAAAAACAAAAAGACTATAGCAATCATAACAATGAAATGCATTGAAATGTTTCAAATAAATAATATTTTTGCAATAAATTTAAATAAATACAGAATTATGTTATTATTTCAGATAGAAAATTATTTGTAGGAAACTATAAAATTTAATCTCTAACTAGATGGTAAGTTAACAGTCCAGATAACATATTTTAGATTTACCAAGTAACTTAAATTCAAAAATGTCTAGAGTAAAGATAATTTTTCTGAAGCCAACAATGACATAATAAAAATAACATATCATAATTTCAATAAATGAATAATTATTTAACAATTATGGATTGCATATATTCTTTACAAATCAAAGACATAAAATGAATTTGATAGCAGCTATTAATTCAATATAACCATGAAGAATACTTTAAAAAAAAGAATTCCAAAATCTTAGCAAACAGCAAAATATAATGCAGTGATTTCAGTAACTTCAATTGTATCTCAAAGGTAACCCACTATTTTAGAAAATTATAGAAAAGTAAGTAATTAAAATCAAATGGCACGATTCTTTTAGAAAAAAAAATTCTTCCATATCGCTAACTACAGAAAAACACAACATATTTAGAGCAGTTTTAAAAATAAAATGATGCTGTTAGTTTCAAGCTCATAATCATAAGATTCATTTTAATTTTATCTATACTTATAATAAAACTCAATGTGTGTGTGTGTGTGTGTTGGCGCTCTACAGGCCAGACCGTTGGACCTACAGCTACCAAATTTGGTACATGTATACCTTGGAGGTCGAGAATGTGCACCTCGGAGCCCTTTTTTCGAATTTTTAATTAGAATTTGAATTAATTAAAATTTAAGCGAAATTTCGACGTTTTTCCGCTATAACTTCCGAAAATATTATCGGATAAACATGATTTTAACATCAATTTAAAGATAAAAAAATTAGCTTTCTAATAGTATCAGTATTTTAACATTTAACTTAAGCTTCTATTTGTAATGAATTTTTAAAGAAGCATTTCAACTATATTTTTCAACAATATATTTCGGACAAAACAATAAAATTTAATCTGCAAGAGCACGTTACGAGTGGAAGGGGAAAAATTATCTTTTATCAATAGGTTGCCATCAGATAGATAAAAACTCAAATTAAAAAAATAAATAATTATTGCAAATTAAACATTTAAAAATGCAATTTTCAGCACGTGTCTGCATGAAATGAAATAAATATGAAATATGTTTTTTCTTTTTAAAAAAAGAAAATGCAAAGAATTTTTTGTGACTTTTACAATATTATTAATTAAATAAATCAGCTTTGTTTAATAATAGAAATACATCTATAAAAAAGTCTAAATGAAGTAAATAGCTGTATAGTATGTAGCACGAGTCTATAAATGCTTTAAAAAATGAATATTTAGCTTTTAATTAAAAAGAGATGAACTTGTGATATCAGTGTTTTAATGTATAACTCAAGCTTCTATTTTAAACGAATTTTTAAAGAAATATTTTAACCATGTTTTTTTGAGCACGTGACTGGATAAAATAAAATAAAACAATGCCGGAAGTTCAAATTAAAAAAAAAAACTATCATCGCAAATCAAATCTAAAGAAATACAACTTTCAGCATGTGACTGGATAAAATAACATAAATATAAAATGAGATATCTTCTAAAAAAATAAATGCAAGGCAATGGATTCTATGATCGTTTGCAATAGATATATAATTAATTCCATAAATTATCTTTATTTACAGTAAACCTGGTTGAATTTAGACAGGATATGCATTGAAATCCCGACTTAATGGCACATTTCTATAATCGTTTGTAATATCTGTATCATTAATTGAATAATTTTTCCCCTTTTTCGCTTTCTTTAAAAAACATATTTAACATTTTGGCAACATCACCGAAAAAAACATTTTTAATATTTTGGAAGCATAATCGATAAATTGTTAGAGCATTAAACTCAAAAAGTTTTTTCGAATAAAGTTACCGACTCTTTAACTACTAATAACTGAATCTTTTAACTTTAACTATTTCTTAAATTTTGGCTAATGAATATGTGATTTAATTGAAAATTTTAGAACGCATTACTCATGGCGAGCCAGCTGGTCGCCAAAGGCGGCTAGTAGTTTATAAGGTAGTTGAATAAATCAATTCAAACCTCTTATTTCTTCTCACTGATTTATTTTCCCACGGAGGATCCAAAACAATGACATCATATTTCTTACCTTTACATAAATAGAAAAAAAGCATTATATTAAGTAAATTGCTTAAGCACAAATAATATTAAACTGTTATAAAAAAATTTAAATAATTTTTCACATCTGAAAAGCAGACATTAAAAAAAATACAAAATTTCTTCTTAGTAGTGTTTTAATTGTGGATAATAAATCAACCTACCTTTTAAATTAATAACATCACCAATGTCACATAAATGGAATGTTGATTGAGGTGGAATAACATACATTTCTGATCCAAACCTCTTTACAAAAGAATGATTATGTTTGTTGTGAAATTCAGATGGGGAAGCATTATCTACTTCTGAAAAGCATATATAACAGTTATAAAGAGCGACATAAAACCAACAATCGCAAAATTAGAAACCACTAGTGTTTATATTATGCTATTATTATAAACTTATATATAAAACTCTACAATGTTAACAGCAAATACCTATTTCTTCTAAATTTGAAAACGAAGATAATAATTTTGTTAATGACGGGAAAAAATACCGAAATAGTAAAATATATAATAAATTAACTATTCATGTTTTAAGAACAAAGAAAAAATATTGAGAAAAGAAGTAAATTTATACCTAAATGTGGCACACTCTTGGCAGCTTCCTGTGCTTCAGAATTATTTTCAAACCACTCCTGGGCAGTAATATCAGAAGATTTTAAGATGTTAAGATTTCTAGCATTTTCAATGAGATTTGTGACCTTTTCATGAATCAACCCATTTTCCTAAATAAAACATTAAATTTCTGTAATTTAGTGACATCCTGTATAATTATTTACACATAAAATATATTGATGGCAAAAAAAACATTATTAAATGAAATCCAATTTAAGATATTTAGTTGGTGGTTTAAGGTTAATTTTATTATCTAGATCAATGGTATAAACATTCGCATAAAAAAAATCTACACATTTTTGAGTTCGTTTTCGTTTTTTTGCACGGAATGAAGTTCATGTTGGTACTTTAAATTCTCATTTCAAGAATATAGATGGTACAAAGAGGGTTGGAGGTTTAATGTGTTATTGATCATCTAACGGAGGCTGAGAAGTTGAATGCAGTGGCGTAGAAAGAAGGGGGGGGGGGTTATTAACGCCCCGAGCGCTAATCTTGAGGGGCACTGTGATAGCACATATTTAATGCATTTTACATGAGAAAAAGTTATCGTAATCCATAAATCTTTAAAAGTTATTTAAAAAAAGAAATTAAATTTTAAGAATAATTCAGAAAACTCTACTTACAAGAAAATTTGGTACTTAAAAGAAGAACTGAAAGACGATGATTTAAAGAATATTATTATATGCTATCATACGGTTCTTTCGGATATGAGATTGAAAATTTCAGAAGAAAAAAAATATATTGTTGCCTCATTAGGCAGTGAAAGTTTTTATTTAATGAGTAACAACTCTGTTTTCACTAGTAATTTTGTAATATAATCTGAAATTTTAATTAGCATCAGTATTACTTTAAGAAAATACTAATAAAAACATTTTTTGCAAAATCCTTTCAAAACTGATTTTTAAATTAGTAAAACTAATTTTATGATTCAATGTCTTTTAATTTCTCACAATAAAATTTAGTGATACGACTGTTCGTTTAAAGAAACGAGAATGTCTTTGTTTCTTCTTAATGAGTTTTCATTTACTGAGACACATTGTTTATATAGTTAAGTAACAAAGTTAAAAACTATTTTAAAATCCTATATCTAATCTTTATATATATATCTTATATATTTAGAAAGATTTTTCCCAACTGCTGTTTGAAAATAAATTATGCAGTATTATATTTGATTATATTTGAAAAATATTTAAATAAACAATTTGTGAATAAATGCATACATTAATTAAATTATAAAGGCATAAGAACATCTGCTGCAGTATTAATTTATTAGCGATTTTTGTAAATTAACAAATACAACTGGGGAGGCGTAAAAAACACTTTGTGTGCCGTTTATCCTCACCACACCTCCGGCTGTATGCAAACTACAAAAAGTAAGTTGGATAGTCTATATCTATACTTATAATAAAAGCCAATGTGTGTGTGTGTGTGTGCGTGTGTGTTGGCGCTCTACAGGCCAGCCCGTTGGACCTACAGCTACCAAATTCGGTAGATGTATACCTTGGAGGTCGGGAATGTGCACAATGGAGCCCTTTATTCGAATTTTTAATTAGAATTTGAATTAATTAAAATTTAAGCGAAATTTCGACGTTTTTCCGCTATAACTTCCGAAAATATCATTGCACAAACATGATTTTTGCATCAATTTAAAGATAAAATAATGGTATCAGTATTTTAATGTATAACTCAAGCTTCTATTTTTGACGAATTTTTAAAGAAATATTTTAACCATGTTTTTTTTTTCACGTGACTGGATAAAATAAAAGAAAACGATGACGGAAGTTCAAATAAAAAAAAATCATCGCAAATCAAATCTAAAGATATGCAACTTTTAGCACGTGACTGGATAAAATAAAATAAATATTAAATGGAATATTTTCAATAAAAATAAATGCAAAGCAAGGGTTTTTATGATCGTTTAATTAATTCAACAAATCTTCTTTATTTACAGTAAACCTGATTGAATTTATACAGGATATGCATTGAAATCCCGATTTAATGGCATATTTCTATAATCGTTTGCAATATCTGTATCTTTAATTCAATAATTTTTTCCCCTTTATCGCTTTCTTTAAAAACACATATTTAATATTTTAACAACATCACCGAAAAAAAAAACATTTTTAATATTTTGGAAGTTAAAACTCATAACCGATAGTTAAACTCATAAAATAGTTAAAACTCACTGATTTATAAAATTAAAGAATATTATTAAGAAAACGTGTTCTTTTAGAACTTTCCGTCCATCATCTTCAAGAAAATATTAATTTCAGGCCAATCAATGCCCGGAATTACTTCAATGCTAATGAATATGTGATTTAATTGAAAATTTTAGAACGCATTATACGGCGAACCAGCTGGTCGCCAAAGGCGGCTAGTCATTAATATAAATCTAACAAGATGAAGCAGCAGCCACAAGTGTCAGTTTAAGAATCTGGAAATGGCTTAAAAACTTTAGTGGTATCTGAAAAAAACTGGCCGAAATTGAAAACGTGCCACAACAGAACCTCATGATTTTTTTGTTTTTGTCAACGATTACTAAAAGAAGTAGGTAACTGAATCAATCCGTAAAAGAATATGCAACATCAACAGAATCCAAATTTATCATGAGTAATAATCTGTAAGGACTTGCTTTTCGGAAATTAGAGGTTTCAAATGTACTAGCTGAAGTGATGCAGAAATAACCATGATTGGACTCCACGGACTAGATTTGAGTTCTTATAATTTATAAGTTCTATTTTTGTTCGAAAAGTGATTCTCTGGGCGATCAATAAAAAAAAAATTAATGTAGAGCATTACAATTAAAAAAAAATGTAACAAGCCTAAAAAAATCCATGAAAGATTTTGACCGGTTCATAAGTATTGAGATAACGTCAAATTGAAGAGTCGAACTATTTTACATATTTCTGTGACAAAACTCTGAACACCGAAATATATAAAAATGATGCCTTCAATTAATTTGTTAAGGTATATGATTGGTAATGAGTTCTTAATAATGGGTGACAACTGATTACTCAATGTTCTACACTTCTGACCGATTCTGCAATGTATGATGCAAAACTATAACCCTAACCTATCAGTTCTAAACAGTTTTAAGATGCTATTCATCACAAACACCTATTCTTAGCTTAGGCATTACAGAACAATATAAAACATTGGTAAGAAAAATGCCGCATAGCTTGCATATAAATTTCTTCAAGGGGAAAAAATGTTAAAGCTTCACACTCCTCCCTTCAAACAGAAATCAAGTATGTTTTATTTTTATTTACATTCCCCTTCCACCTTCAAATATATACAATTCTGCATTTTGGAAATCGGCAGAATAAAATAAAAATCACATGGAAGTTCTTAACGATGAAATTTCTATATTAAAATTTTTCATCGGTGTATACTGATACTTCGTTTAAGCATTAAAAAAGGATTTAGAAAAACAAATTAAATTATTATTTGAGAAAGTTCACTAAGTATAATGGAATCAATTCAACTCATATAACAAGTGCCAGGTTTTCATCTACAAGAAAGCGAACTCGTACGACATCACAGACATTACAGTACAGTTACTCATGTGACATCTAAATATATTGTCTAATACTTGTCTTCCAATAGGATGTGAAGTGAATTCAAAAATTAGATTGGTGCGACGTTGATATGGACGGTAGAATAAATTTAATTTTATAATATATCTTATTAGCACAAGATACTGTAGATATATCCATGACGATGTATAATACAATGAATGGTGACCAATATCTTGATTATTCCAGAAAAATGGATATTTTTTGTTAATAAGATACTGCTTGTTTTGCTAGGAAAGTAACATGACGGAAAAACTCAAAATAAAGGCCTTATCTCACGGTGAAATTTCGCCAGCACTTTTCCGCTTCTTTCCTCAAAAACTGGTCAAGCAAGTTCCATAATCGACACTTTTTCGAACCAGCTCGAAAACGGTGTCGGAAATATTGTCCGCAAACGAATTTCAACCAATCATGTGAAACTTTGAAGTGACGTCACTTTCCTTATCGTTTGCTGACGGAGAGTGCGGAAGAGATTTTGCCGTGTGATAAGGCCTTAACATAGCATGTGAAGACATGCATCTTTGCATTTTTTTTGTGACTGCACTGTATCACGAGTTTATTCTATCAGAAATTGTAAACTTCGAAACAAGTTTAAAAAAATCAAAAACATTTATAATTTTACAAATCATTAATTAATTTCATTAAATAAAACTGCATTTGGATTTATCTTTCATTCTGCAAGGAAGCTTCTAATACTGTCATAAAATTATTTCAAAAACTGAAATATTTTTAATATTTAATATTATTTTTAATATATTATTTTAATATATTTAATATAAAGGAGTATTATTTCTAATATTTTTCTTACATTTACATTATTGAAAATAATTACTTCTTTTTAGTAAGTAAAATAATTTTTAGTTGTTATTTAAGAATTAATTTCACACGAAGTAAATTTTCATCAAAGAATGCAGAGAAAAGTAAGAAACAATACAAACCAGAGTTCTTTCAGTCAAAGGTTCCTTTGTTTTCTTTGAACGTTTCTTTAGTTTCTTCACGCGTGCCTAGAATAAATAAATTTTTAAAAAAACTCTATAATCTAAATTTTTAGACATAATTTCAGCTAAAATTTAACGCATATTCCAATCATAATTATTAGTTAAATGCAATAAATAATCCTAAAGCTATTAACAAAGCATGGCCAATAACAAAACAATATGAACTCGGTGAAAAGCGCGTACTACTCTAAATTTTGGAGAGATGTGAAAGAAAACAGATCCAGTAAATAAAGTATCTGAGATTCGTGAGTAAATTGTAATAAGTCAAGGACAGAAGACAAAAATAACGACAGCATTATGGGATAAAAATGCAAAAACTGAGAGAATGCTCGATGCATAGGATAAAATTCGATAATTTGAAACTTATTAAGACGATAAGAAGATTAATGTCCTCGCTCTCTCATCAAGAGGAAAAGTTTTTTCTATGTAGGAATCTAATATTTGTCTAAAAAAACCTGAGCATTATAACAATTTATTATGACCAATATTTATTAAATGGCGTCAGTTTTTAGCATAATAACATCAGCTTTTTTTTTAAGGTAAGGAAGTTCAGGCTTAATTAAACACAATAAAAATATTTCATTAAAGGAGAGGGCAGATTAACCACTTGACATATGAATTTACTTCTTAATTAAATGCGAATTTAATAGCTTTCTAATTTGAATATTTATAATTATTTTAATTTTTATCATAATAATACGTTTTAAGTGAATTTTTTTTCATTTTAAATTATTTAATGCTTTTCATTTCATTGCAGATTAAAAATTAATAATTCAATAATTTAATGCTCATCTCAGACACGTCATTGTATGAGAAGTGGTTAAACAAACTTTGTGAGTTTCGAAGTTACAATAATGCTGAGGGAAAAATTATTCAAACTTAATTATAACAATTTTTCTGCTTTTCTTTATTTTAAAGTGCATATGTAATTTCAAAACTGCTTTCTTTAAAGTTCAGTAGTCAGTCAAGACTATCTAAAATATAACTTTGAGTTTGCACTGACAATTGAGATAAAGAGTGAGAAGGGGTGGTAGCTTTAATATTGTTCTTTCACGTTTGTATAAAAGACGAATAGGGAAATTTACAATTAAAAAGTTGTAGATATTAATAAAATCTATATAATGAACTATAAAACTTTGGGATATCTCAATTAGATCAAACGTAAATGTTTAAGTTTTAAATTTGGAAAAATATATTTCCTTGAAAAAAAAATGTGTGAAATTTTCGGAATTTCATTTAAAAGTAGAAGAGAATCACTAAGTAAAAATTTTAGATCAATATCTGTATTAGTTTTTTTTTAATTCGAAAAAAAAAAAAAAAAAA